>JAHLJT010008756.1:18271015-18786257 GCA_031308135.1 Acheta domesticus | reverse complement strand
CCATTGCTTTGCTATTCGCCAACATTTTCATCCCTCCCGTTTCCAATCTTCTCCTCCCGCCCTCCGTCCCCTCGGTACCCTTCGCCATCACCTCCCCACCGTGTGCCCCCACCACACTGATCTTGTCCATCGCCTCGCGTTGCTATTCACCAAACTTTCTGTCCCCACCTCCGCCTCTTTCTCCGTCTCCGTCACCGACTCCGCCTTCGCCTTCGCCTTTGCCTCCGCCTCCGCCTCCGCGTCCACCTCCGCCTCCGCCTCCGCCCCGCCTCCGCCTCCGCCTCCGCCTCCGCCTCCGCTCCGTCGTCACCCCCGAAGCTGCGTGAGCGCGCGCTGACTAACCATGCGCGCGCCCCTCTGCAAAGCAGCGCCACAGGCTGGACGAGATGACAACTTCTTAACTAGTCTCCACACAAGAGATAACTACTATCATAGTGCATGTTTGTGTCACATTTGATATTATTTTCAAGAGTGGATGAATAAAAATTCCTGCTGAAAAAAAAATTAAAGTTCTTCAAAAGCAAAATAGAAAGAACGAAAACAGCATTTACGAAGAATGTGGATGGAACTGTGTCAAAAGTTCTAGAGTGGATTTTTATCTTGTTGATTTCATCAATTCCCTGAAACTACAAGGTCGCGAATATTTGCAGTCGCATTGTACGATAAATTTGCAAAGAAAGTAAATTAGTATTAACTAACACCTTATAAACGCTCATGTACCTATCATGTATATTAAGCAATTTAGTTGTATATACGTACTGCATACCGTATACAATGGATTCAATGCCAGAAATATATTTTCAATTTAAAGTTTTGAATAAATTATCTATTGTTTGAAACTATTTAATTTTCGATCCAAATGTTCTACGATTTCAAATGAATTTTGCAAAAAAATTGTAACAGATGTGTTAATTCTGAGAGAAACTGTGTAATAAATAGAATAGCATAACCATTACTAAAGGTAAGAAAGTACGTGCCTTTTTGGCACCACTGGTTTTTCAACTTCTGCTCAACTTAGAAATTAGAAATATATACACGTCCGTATTTTGCTTTTTTATTATAATACCTTGTAGTATTCTATTATAATACCTTGTATAGTATTCTATTATTCCCATATCCAGCCTTTCATACAGAACCCATCTCTCGACTGTGCTTTAGGGCTCTACGACCTGCCAGCCGATGTATGTACCTGTGGGTTGGAGGCCTTGGGCGGTGCCAGCATTGTGGTTGTTCCTTGCAGCGCTGACGCCTGGGCTCTAGCTTCCCCTCCGCTCCATACCCAGCAACAGCTCACCCCCTTCCACCCCCACCGCCCTCCACCCAGTGCCCAGTGCCACTACCCAGTGCCCACTGACCATTCTCCACCACCCACCACCCACCGCTCACCGCCCACCACTCTTCTTTATTTCAATGAATATTACTAGATTGAATGGAATTTGTAATACTCTCTTGCCATTATTCAGTAATATATACACACACTTCTAGCTTAGAAAAACTAGTGCATTTTTTTCTTCTCTTTTAAGATCTTATGGACTTTATATAATGAAAGTTTCGTCACGACGTAAACGACGTCACGAATTAAATTTAATGCATGAGCCTGAGGTTTTCCCATCTTCAAGTACGTGCTGTTTGTTTTGTTCTTGTGTTTACTCGTCTGGTGGTTGCAAGATATGGTAATCTTGTATTAATTCCTTCAAAATTGTTTCACCTGAATTTTTTTTAACAGCTTTATTTTCTGTCTGTTCAATCCATTGATTTTACAGAGCTTTTAATTATTTAACACTAGAACAGGGTTAGGGCATAGGCAGGCGGAGAGTTCATTTATTTGAAGCTCCCTCTCATTTTGTTACGATTTAGTGTTTGAAATTTTTTTTTAAACTTCATTTTGAATTTGTAGTATTCTATCATTGAATGTAATGTCTGTAAGTTTATCATTTTTTTATTCAATTTGCTTTCTTATTTGAATGTTTATGGAGGGCGTAGTTTGTCCTTGGGGAACCTTGAAATAATTTTTATGTCTTCTGCTGATCGTCCTAGATTGAAGTTTTTAACGTATTCTGCTTCTGGTAATGCTTCAAAAAATGTTGCTGATAGTTTACTAATGTAAGTAGTTATATTTTCTATGTTCAACTCGTTTCTAATTTGTCTATTTGACACGTACCATGGTGCTTTAATTATGCGTCTTAAAAATTTGTTTTGAACTATCTGAATTTTTTCTCCAAATTACTTTTTGCGGCTCCACCCCAGACTGGGCAGGCGTAAGTAAGCGATGGTCTGATAATGGATTTGAATATAGTTATCCCATTTTCTATGCTTAGTCTTGAGTGGTTATTTATAAGTGGATATAGTTTTGCAATTTTCACGTATGTTTTATTGGCTATTTCTTTAATGTGATACTTCCACGTTAGTTTTTGGTCAAGAAGTACTCCTAAATATCTTGCTGGTTGATCTTTTTTGATCCATTTTAAATTTACATTTTTAATGATTAGTGGGTTGGCATTTTAGGTCGTCGTAGCGTAAATATCTTGGGTTGTGATTTAGTGGGGTTTATTTTTATTTGCCATTTTGAGCACCAATTTATAAATGTATCTAACGATGATTGTGGAATTTCTCTACCTTGATCTACATCTTTGTTGTTGTAAACAGTACTGTGTCATCAGCGAAACATGCTATTTCTGTTCTTTCCATCTGGGGGTACTCTGCAACGTAAATGTTAAAGAAGGTTGGTGAGAGCGGTGAACCTTGCGGTACTCCAGCTTGCGTGATTTTAGATCAACCTGTATTATGTCAATGTGGAGTTTAGTAGCATCTGACTCATTGTTTTTTGTGGTCTTGTATAATTTTCTTGTTCTTTCTCTTCTTATATAGCCCAGATGATTGAAATACATTTTCTGAAACGGCAAAAATCGATGTATTGACATATTTTTACTTCCACTGATCAAGCCCAGTAAATCTGACTCCAGCAATTAAATTTAATTTAATAAATTGAAGGAGACCAACCATGAATCGTAACATCATTTTCCATGCTTGTAATTCAATTCTTTATTGAAATTTGGAAGCAAATAGTGAAGTATCAGGTTTAATGAGTTATAAGGAAGAATGAATATTGAGTATCGGAACAGGAGAGAAATCGGATGGAGGAAATCAATAATAGACGCTTATATTTTAGTTTCTTGAATGGTTACGAAACACGATGACGAACATTTTGGTTTTTTTATGTTTTATGTATGAAAATAAACATTTAGTTATTTAGGAATCAAGTTCTATATATGCTCCAACCTGTTTTTATTGTAAAATTATGAAGAAATACACGAAATTTCTCAGAAATTAAAAATTAAATATCTTATAAATTTCTAAGTAGTCCAGAAAGTTTTACAGGAAATTTTTTGCGCTGGAAATCGCATTACAAATAATGCTTTGTTAGTAATGAAGGAGCCGTGATAGCTTATTAGATTGGAAGGCATGCGATTACAAGTTCTGCTTCTGATCTCCTACATACGGTCTTACGGTATACACAACCTGTAGTGAGTATAGCGCCGAATGGAATAAGACATAACACTTCGTTGCTTACTTCTTGAGAAGAGATTAGAAATTGCCAAATCCTCTCTTCACAAGTATCGATAGTCGTGGAACAGATGACTGAATGATGATATGAGAGTAGTAGTTCGTAGCTGGTTTCCATTTAAATGCGAAGGGAAGGTTAATTAATGAGACAATTGGAATGAAGGATTCATAAAATTGAATTTGGTACGACCAAGTATTCTGTTTGATTGTTGGTCAATTATATAATTGAAACCCTTGGGATTAAATCGTGATACGTTACCTTAAGTAAGTTGTACAGGAGAAAAGTGCAAAGAAATCTGTATAATAACGCTTGATATAAAAAGTATGTTTATTGCTTGAAATATCCTGCAGGCATTACTGTATTGTATTTAATTACTTTAGTAGTGGCTTGACAACCTCAAGCAAAAACGAAAATTTTAAATATCTTAGTTTTGCTTGTTCAGGGGCTTACCGTTGTATAATCACAAACTTCTCAATTATCCGACTGACGTTTTCGACCTCCGCATCTCACCATATAGACCTCCAACACTTCGCCTCGCGTCTCAGGTGCGCTGCTCGTAGTGAACTCCCGTTGCAAGGAGAGTTGAAGTGGCTTGCGTGCGTTGCGCGGGTTGGTAAGCGTGGCAGCGAAGACGTCGCCCGCCCCCTCCGGCGCCAGCAAGGCGCCTGGATGCGCGCGGGGGCTGCTCACGCCTGGGCGAGCCCTTGCCTCCGCCCCCTCCACGCCACGGCACCCCTTGCCACGCCAAGCCACGCCTGAGTTTGCATGTCCTACCCGGCCATCCACCCTCATTCCGCTGCTCTGCCTCTGCCTGCTCCTTGCAGACGCTTGCCGCTGCAGCGTGCTAATCCCTCCTCGCTCTAGTCCTTTGCCTCCGCTTCTTTCTTCTTCTTCTTTTTCTTCTCCTCCTTCTTCTTCTTCTCCTTTTTGTCTTTGTCTTCTTCTTCGTTTTTCCCTCTTCTTCTTCGTCTTCTTCCTCTTCGTCTTTTTCTTCGTCTTATTCTTTCACCATGTGCCTCTTGACTCACTGATGTAACTTTCTATACTCCTTCCCGGTTCTTACCAATCTTGTCAAATGATATGACATTTTCTTTTCCAGTTACATTTCTATTTACCGCATGATTTCATTTACCCTTCTCTTTCCGCTGCATCGCTCAGACAGCTCACCTTCCCGCAGGTTATCCAAGCCCTATATCAATTGCCTTGCCATCAGCGTAATCTATACTGGTTTCTTCGTGATGACCTAAAGTACAATTCTGTTACTCCCCTCTCTCTTTCGTCTGTACTGTTTTTCTTCGCATTATCCTTACCCCGTTATTTGTGACTAAATTACCTGTGATTCACCAATTGCCTTCTTTCTCATGTTCTCCTTCATGCTTGCTCTCTTCTGAGAATTCACTCTTGACCCTCCTCATCGTTTAATGTATGAACATACTCGTCTTCCCCTGACCGTGACTTTATGCATCCGCCGCTTGTGAATATTCTCTATGACTCGCTTATCTCCCCACTGTAACCACCACCCTGCCCTCTCTCCTCCTCTGAATCCACCCCACCCCACCCCCCTCCCCACCCCACGCACCCCCGCACGCGTCTGCAGCTTTCGTCGACCGCTCACCGCTTGCCCTCGGGACGCCCCGAGGCCGTTGCGTGTTTGTGAAACAGAGAGCGGATAATGAAGACGGAGTAAAAAGAGTTCGGAGAAGACGCAGCCATCGCCCCCTGCTCCCTCCCCCCACCCCCGCCACCCGCACCCCCGCGGCCCCCGGGACCCCCGCCGCCTCCTCCGCCCCCTCCGCCCTCTCCGCCCCCTCCGCCCCCTCCGCCCCCTCCGCCCCCTCCGCCCCCTCCGCCCCCCTCCGCCCCCTCCACCCCCGCCACCACCGGCTCCTCCTCCGCTACTTTTTGGCCTCCACAGCCCTCCGCTCCCCACCCCCTGCCGCCTTCCTGATCCTTTGCCATCCCCTGCTGCCCCCCGCCGCTCCGCCAGCCCCGCCGTACACACGCCCCCTGTTCCTGCCACCCCACTGCCCTTCCTGACCCTACTGTCTACGCCGCCTCCACCGCCCTCGCCGCCGCCTTAGCCCCGAAGGCAAATCCCGAGGCCGCATAGCTCCCTTTCCTTAAAGCAGCATCTTGCGTCTTGTTCACCCTTTCTTTCACCCCCACCCCCACTCACCCGTCCTCTCTTTACATCTTTCCACCCCTTCCATCTGCCTAACCTTCTCTACTATCAAACCACCTTTTTTCTTAGCTCCCCTTTCATTATATCACTCTTTCCGCCCACTCAATTCTATCTCATCTTCTTCCTCTTTCCCCTGACACCTCTCTCTTACCTTTCTTTCTGCCTTATCTTCCCCCAGTTCTAACGTGACACAGCTTCCTTCTACAACCAGTTCTTCCCCTTCCAACCCTTCCTCTCTTTTTAACCCTCTCCCTTCCGCCGTCTCTGTTTACTCTTCTTCATCCCCATACGTCACGCCCCCATCTCCTTACTCGCTTACCACAACCCCCCCATCCTTCGCTTCTGCATCAGCCCTCGATGCCCCATCCCATTCATCCCCCCATCCCCCGCAGGCGCGTGCTTGGACGGGCTTAATGTTGGAAAACACGGTAAGAGAGAAATCTCATAAACTTCCGCCTGCTCAAGAAATTTTTTTTTCTTCTAAGTAAAACGTTTCTCGGGAAGCCCTCTGGCGGAGAGATTTCGAAAAAGCAAATACCTGCTTATCCTTTTACCGGGAGGACTATTATGTGGTGCGCGGCGAGAGGGTGGGTTGTTTTGACTTGACGTCTTGAGGACCTCATCTCTGCGATGCGGACCGCGCGCGCGGCGACCGATGACGGCGGCAGACCTCCGCTCGCCGGGAAGTCCTTGAGGAACGCGCTTGTTTTGTGCGAGCCCCATCCGCAGGAAGTCCTCTGACGTCATTTATTTCAGGGCTTTTATATTCGTGAATAATGCAGTTTGAGGATTAAGATTTTAATTCATTGACAACTAGTTGAAATACGGGCTGGGATTACTACGAGAAAGTAGCTTGGCTTTTGTTTGTGCACTGAAAGATAGAATTAATTATTTGACTAACTACGTATGATACTGAGGTGAGTTTCTATAGAAGTAGTCCTGAATTAATACGTGAATAAATTACGTTGAACGTATTGGAACTATTTTCAAACTGTATGTGAGGGAAACACACGAACCTCAAGTACTTAAACCGTTGAAGGAGTAAACGAAGATTGACAGCGTAAGGCAATATCAGACTGATGTTGCCATGGGGGTGATAGACTGGGTGGGTATACCGCAATAGGTATAGGTATATCGCAATGCAGGTACGTCACATTTAGACGATCTTTGTGAATCATGAACATAATAATTATTGATGAATAATTAAATTATTCAAGAAATATATGTATTTTACCTCCAATTAATTATTAGGGACACTAGACGACGTCCAAGCTCTCGAGCAAGCCTTATCCTTGGAAATAATTCAAATTTTCCAATTAGTCACTGTTTAATACTGAAATCATTTGATAATTAGCGTTTCTGTACAAGTGCCTCTACATTGAATGAACACCTGAAATGCCATCGAAGGTAAAAGAGTATTCACCAACCCAGTTGCGTCTTCTCTTCAGTCATCTACCACCAACCTAAGAAATCGTCATGTGCAGCCGCTAAAAAAAGAATACGACCGTCATTTGCTTTTACGGACGTTTAACCGGCCATTATCCGCGATTCAACCTGTGCAGCACGACGTCGCGGAGGGGCGACGGGGAGGGGGGGGCGAGCGGCGACGTCTGCGAAGGCGGCCGCTATCTATTCCGCTTGAGAGCCCTGGAGGAGCAGAGGGGGGCCTGGGGGGCGGAGCGGGCCTCGAACAAACTCGCATCGCAGATCTGTGCCGAGCGTTGGCTGTGGCGGCGTGCTTGGCTTCTCAAAGGAGACGGCAGACGCGGTTTGAAACGCACCTATGAACCCAGGTCCCCGACACCGCCCGCTTCGCTCGCGCCGTCTCTTCCCCCTCCCCTCCCTTCCCTTGTCCCTCCCTCCCTCCCTCGCCAACCTCCTGCGCTCTCGACTCGACGTTGCCGGGCTGAATACGCCGTCGCAGAAATTGCATTGCGATTCTTGTCACAGGCAGCCCGAAGGATAAGGTTGAGCCGACCATGAAATGCTTTCTTAAGGGAAAAAATATGGAGGAATGCCACGGAGATACTGACTTGCAGAGAGGAAGAGATGTGAGGGACAGAGAGAAAGGGAGGAAGAGAGTCTGAAGGAACAGCGAGAGGTTGAGGAGGCCGGGTGAAGGAGAAGAGAGGGGAAGAGAAAGAGCGATGGCGTCTAGTAGGGGAAGAGATGGGGAAAGGGAGGACGGAGAGCTCGAGAAGTTAAAAGGAAGGGAGAAGAGGAAGAAGGCGGTTGGTGAAGGCAGTGGAAACGCTGTGGGTGTGGCGCTAGACTGCTCCCGCGAATCCTAAAATACGCTATTAGAGGGAAGGGCGGAATCAAAGAAATAGCGCGGGGGCGGTTGGGCGGGGCCGGGGGCAGGGGCGGCGTCTGGCCTCCGGGGCGGCGCGCGTCACAAAGGGACCTCGGCGGGGGGTCTCGTGAAGGGCACGGGGCACAAGGGAGGCGAGGAGCAGCCGCGAGGTCGATACGAGTGCGCGGGGTCTCCCCGACTCCCCGCGCGCCCCCTCGCTCGCCCGCACGCGCAGATATTTTGATCTGATTTGGCGCTCGCACGTCGGTTCTTCCGCCCCCCTCCGTCCGCCCGTTCTTCTGTTCACCCGTTCTCTCAGCCGCCTCGCTCACTCGCCCGCCCGCTCACTCACTCGCCGCCCGCTCGCTTGCCAGCCCGCTCACCCGCCCTTCCACTCACCCGCTCACTTGCCCGCCCACTCACTCGCCCGCCCGCTCACTCCTCCGCACTCTCACTCGATTGCCTGTCCGGTTTTTGGCCCGTTCGGTTCTCTCACCCACCCACTCTCTCACCCGCCTGCTCTCTTGCCCGCCCGCACTCTCGTCTTCCTGCACTCTTGCTTTCCTGCTCACTTGCCTCCCCGCTCTGTTGCCTGTCCGCTCTGTTGTCCGTCCGCTCTGTTGCCCACCCGCTCTGTTGCCCGCCTGCTTTGTTGCCCACCCGCTCTGTTGCCCGCCCGCTCTGTTGTCCGCCCGCTCTGTTGCCCGCCCGCTCTGTTGCCCGCCCGCTCTGTTGCCCGCCCGCTCTGTTGCCCGCCCGCTCTGTTGCCCGCCCGCTCTGTTGCCCGCCCGCTCTGTTGCCCGCCCGCTCTGTTGTCCGCCCGCTCTGTTGCCCGCCCGCTCGCCCTCCGGTCCCCTCGCCCTTTCGTCCTCTCGCCCGCACGCGCGGATATTTTGATCTGATCGGGCGCTCTGCGGGCGGACGCCCCGGCCCCGCCCGCCCACCCGCCGGCCGCCGCCGCTCGCGCCCCGTAAATCACGCGCTGCTTCTTCCTGTCCTCCCACCTAATTACGTGTGGGAGGACGTCCTAATTTGGCTGCTCGAAGTGGATGGAGTGCTCCGCGCGCGGCGCCCGCCGCTGATTTAGTGCTGTGGCCGCCCCCCTCCCCTCCCCTCCCCGCCCGCGAGGTGCCGGGTTCGCCCCTGGGCACACGCGCTTCTTGGCCGTGCTGACCGGCGGCTTTCTGCGCTCGGTGGTTGCGCGCTTTGTGGATGATATCGGACAGACACGTTGCGAATTATTTCTCTTTTAGGCGGTTTGTTTTTGTTTCAGATGCACGTTGTTTCAGATGAACGTCTGTGAGTGTTGATTTAGAAATTAACGTTTCTTTCGCTCGTATTTGGGCAAAAGGGTATGCCAGAAAAATTGAGTATTAATTTTAGTGTAGTAATTTTATAACTATTTAATTCAATTGTTTGAAAGTAGCTTTAAACTAACCTAATACTATTTACCTATGTATATCTTTGTATCTTTGTATCTGAAGATTAATTATTCAACAATATCTATACGAAATGCATTTTTTTTGCTCTCGTGTAAAATTATGAAAAAGGACTTACACCCTTTTGCCCAAACACGAGAAATAAATTAGCAAAAAATGTAATATTTCGTTATAAAACATTTAAAATTTGCGTATTAACACATCGTTAAATAACCTTCTCATTAATCATTCTATTCTTACTCTTTGGAATGTTTCCATATCCTATGACATTCTTCTAATTATTTTGTATTCCTTTTACTATTTCATGTTTAGGAAATAAACAGAAATGGTTTTGTATTAAACTTTCCTAATCAAACGGACAGTAGCCCAGCAGTGAATTTAGAAATTCGCGATGTGAATTCGAAACACACTGTTCTCCAAGATCGTTTTCAGCGTTTACTACACTACCGGCGTTTGGTAGCCAGTAATTATCACTTCCGGAAATAAATCATGATGAAACATTATCATAAGATGCCAGCTCCGTTTGTTTCTGGTTTGCATATCTTTGATTCTATAATATTTCTACCGCAGCCAGTTTCAGTTCCTCAATTTACCTACGTGCTTCTGTGTATAATATTCGCTGTAATTGATGATTCACTTCAATGGGAGGGGAAAGCCTAATGTTATGCCTAATCAGGATTGTACATTTAAGTGGTAGTGCAGACATTTTTACAAATTGAAAAAAATAAGCTGGAGGGCGATAGATCTCGTAGTCCTTCTTTCTTTCGGCGTGCGAAGCGTCGGATTGCCAGACCCCGCGCTTGATGGCGGCACTTCCAGTTAGAAGAGAGACAGGGGCCGTTACTTCGTACACTCGTCTCACGCTTGATGCGTGCTTTCTCTGTCAACGACTCTTTGGTTGTTAGAATAAAGTTTTGTATTTCCCTTATTACACTATTCTCAATATGACTAATATTTTTGATCCGCAAATTAGAGATGATGCAAGGAAGATGAGATAACTTCTTTGAAAAGATGATATTTTTAAGAAGACTCTGATTGTAAATCGGAAGATAATATTAAAGAGTAGTCTCTGAATTTAAATATGCAGTCTGACAAAGAAGGTTTACAACAATATCGTGGTATATTGTGAAATACCTTTATTTTTCACAAACGCACAAACATGAGAAATGCCAATAGTTATTTTGTCTCAAAATATTGTTGTAATCAATAGGACAATAATTTATTTAGGAAATACCGAAAAACAGTCCCATTGACGAGAGTGGCTACGTAAAAACGTGGATCAAAATTTCGTACTCCAGAAGCTGCAAATACGATCTGCTATTACTAGTCTTCAGGGCAAATTCAACAAATTCTGAGTAAATAAAGAAAACCAAAAAAATAGAAGTAAAATTCCTTCAGAACCACAAAGAACCCAAATATAAGAGAAAGAGCACCACGCCTCCTATGAGGAAACCAAAAAATTATTGCACAAAATATATTTCTAAAAATGTGATACTTTATGTTTACGCAAACAATTAAAATTGTTTTTAAAATGCCTTTATGTAAACAGCACTTCTGTTGATAATGAATAAGGCAGGAACATAATCAATACTGATTTCGCTTAATATTGTGTTGTTTTTTTCTACATTATTACGTAACCGATGTCTTCGTAAAATATATAATATAAGCTGATATTAATTTCTTATTTAATATCTTCCTAATATTTCTTCTGATATCATAAATAATAAACTTCTTCAATATATTCACTGAATTTTCTAAAAACAAAAAATATATGACACTATTAGGTCCAGCACGGCTAACCGCTTTTCGAAAAAGTTGCACACTTAACAAAAGGTGAAGTTACATTTATCTCCCGAATTATTAATTTTAGGTTTGCAAATAACGTTCTAAATTGGTTCAATAATTGATTTGTTCTACATTTATGAAAATGTATAATTATCTTTAATCACATTGTGTTAACAAATAATCACAAAGTTTTTGGAGGACAGATATCAAATTTGTTCATATCATCACACAACATGGCAGTAAATTATCAGATTTCTGTCACAAACGTCTATTAATACGTAGTGAAGGGTAATGTTTCATTTAATCCAGTTACATCAGCTCATGATTATCTTTTTGTGTAGAAGAGCTCAATCTACTGAATAGAAGTATGATTGAGGGCAGTAAAATATAGCTTCAGAATGATTTTCCAAGTTTGATATTTTTTCTCTACATCCACAATTGATAAAATTTTTTAAGTTCGTATATTTTACGTCTCTAAAATTTCAGTTAAAAATCCTTCAGTCCATAATTTACTGCAGTTTAATAACAATAAATTATATCTCAATATCCCAGTTTGTACAAGATGCTGCCCCAAAATACATCTCAAAGTGAACTCACGTGAGAAAATGTATATTCATAAATCATCATTCACCACTTCTTGTGATGTAGGTCGAACTCCGAGCCTCGGCGAAACACACGAACAACCCATCAACCACCAGCCATCAACTGCAATAAACGATTCGGCCATTTCCAGATAAACGACTCCAATACATCCCGGTTTATTTTCTGCGCCGAGGAAAGTTCACCGAGACAGAAAACGCCGTAAAAGCCGCGCCGGCCTGTTTCTCTTCCCCTTCGTAATGGCCCGTCCCGTCCCGCGGGAAACTAATAAAGTCCTCTGCATCTTGCTGCAGATGAAGAACTTCTCCGCTCCGGGGGCCTCCTTTGTGGGAGTACGGACTCCCGCAGCTTGTCCCGCAAAACGGCAGAACAACTCTCTTCCCCTCCGCTTCGGCGACTCCCAACTCCGCCCACCCGGCACTCGTACACACAATACACGTAAAGTTGTGTGATTTTAAAACTTAAGTAAAGACGTAATGCTACCGCGAGGACACAAACGAATGACATACGACTTCTTTTGTACGCCGGTTTATCGCGGGATCGTGAATAGAGACAGTTTTCCCCGGGCTGCTCGCAGGGCTGTCCTCCTTTTCAGCGTGCGGGTCGGCGCGGGAGCGGCGGCCGGGGGGGAAAAAAGAAACAAAAGAGGAGCGAGCCCCGCGCGCAAGAAGCGAACTCCCGAACTCGCCGGAAGAGCGCGCGCGAGAGAGTGGCGTGGTGGGGGGGGGGCGGGGCGGCCGGGAGGGACCGGTGAAGGCTTGCTTCCCCACCGCCGTCGCCGCAGCACGCGACTTTACGTGCTGCGGGCTGCGTGCTGCCTGGATCAGGCGGCGGGCGGGCGCTCCCTGTCGGGGAAGATCCGATGCAAAGGGGAAGGGTGGGGGCGAGGGAGCGAGACGTGCAGCAGCCCTGAGCGAGGGCGGAGGGAAATTCTTCTTCTCGTTGTTCATTTTATGGCGCAACATCTCCCTCACTCGCCGAGTTCGCTCCGTTGTACTCGTGAAACGCGTGCGCCCCTGGTGGCGTGAATGCGGGGAATTTCAACTTGCGCACTACGATGTTTGCTTGTCATTGGTAGGGTTATGTGGGAAAACTCTCCCTAAAATCTGTAGGAATATAATCCAAGCAAAATGATTTCAAGCTGTTGATGTATTTTTAACTGCTAATGAATAACAAACTCACTAAGTATTTATTTCTGTGCCTCTCTTTGTACTCAGCTTGGTGAGAAGACGTATGATTTTTTTCATTTAATAATTAAAATATAGAAATTCAGTTGATTTCGAATAAATGAACCAAAAATAATGAGTTATAATGAAAATATGGTACAGATAATATTGAAGGGAAGTCATAAAGCAATCTATCCCATGTTAATTTGGCTGAACATTTGACCCGTATCTCCGAAATTATTCAATGTAGTGCTGTAAAAGTTTAGGAATAACTTGATGGAAATGTTTTAATTATTTACAAGAACATTCACATTATTTGAATAGTTTTATGTAAATTTCCGGACGTGGAAAGTAAAAGTCAAACATTTTTACAGTACTTTTTTCTGAACTTGTTTGAAGAATAAGAATTTTTCTGTCATTGAATAAAACCCCAGCTTTCTATATGACTAGTAGCCACACTGAGTAACATTGTGACATATTCAGATGGAGAAAAAAATAACAAGAATATAAAAAAAGCATATTTTACAATGATGTATATGTCATTTTATTCAGAAAATTCTAAATGTTTATAAAATGTTAAAATCCCAAAATTGTCAAAATTGCAGCTTTTTTGCTTGATGTTAACCCTCAAGTAATGTTTATTCTTTTAAGAGTGGTGTCTTCGAACCATCATTAAGAATTTCCTGTTATTTATTAGTTCTCTATTTTATTTTTGTTCATAAAATGGAATAAAATGAGGAATACGGGAAATGTTTACCCAAATAAATTTGAAACATATATATTCCAAGTCCTTACGCAAAAAATGTACTCACACTTTATACTTACTCACAAAATATAACTCACTTAACTAATACACATTATCACATATAACGCAAAATATACTGCAATAGTAATTTGTATTTTCAGTGAATTTTTTTATTTACGAAATGCAATTTTCTTTAATCCACATAAATCAATCAGAAACCGCAATAAAAACCACCTGTATTGACAAGCATCTGTCAAGGATTTTAGCAGCTTGCCGTCAATTAAGAAGAATTGAATAAATATTGTAGCTAAAGATGCCTTATGAGCACTGCTTTTGAAAACTAAAGTAGTATGTGTGTTAATATTTTTTGGTAAGAAAACGGTATTACGTAAAGTATTGACCGAATTAACATCCCAAATAACGAACATTTTTAGTTATTTTCTATATATCTGCTCACTGACGTTAATAAATATTTTGTTTTAAGAAATTGCAAAAAAAATATAAGGTGCTGTTTCGAAATACGACGATGAAAGGAATATTCTGTAAGTAAGTTCATTGGCGCATAATCTCATTGAAGGAAGAAAGAGGCCACACGAAAGGCTTCCCTGAAAGGCAAGAGCTCCGAGGAAGTAAACTCGGATAACTGTAGACGAATAATCCCGAAGCAAAACTTCATTAAATGTTTTCACTTCGTAACGTGCAGCTGCAACAGCTCCAGCCGCTACGGCTTCAGCTTATGGTAAATAGTTTTGGATTCATACGGGTAAATAAAACGTAATTTTCTCGAACAGTGCTTTCAAATTAAGCCATTCAAGTCGCGTTCTAAGACCTAAACAATTTCGAGAGGAAGTAACAACTTACTCCTCATTAACGCGGACGTCGTCTCAGCCGCTTTGCGGCCGTGAGGGTCACTGCCCCCGGCACGTCAGAGGCCTCCAGCGTCTCCCGGCCACTTTAGCTGCCGTCGCCCCGACGCGACGCGGCGCTGGAATTAAGCCACGCTCGTGCGGAAAGGTGCTCCTTGCGTATTCCGCTTGCCCAAACGACTTTAAAAGCGCGCAATTTGTGACCAAGTTTTATTCTTTAATTAACGCCTCTCCTCATGCGCGTTGAAGGCGGTGGTGGGGACGGCGGAGGCGGCGCTAGAGGCTAGAGTTTGGAGGGTGGAGGATTTAGGGAAAACGGAGTAGCAGTGATAGCAATGGTGGCGTGGGGGTGGGGGGATGTGGCAATGGTCATAAAGGTGGCGGAAGAGGTAGTGGTGATGATGGGTGGGGTTGGAAATGTGGTGGTTGTGGGGCTCGGGTAGTGATTAATTGCTAGTGGCTCCGGTCGAATCAATTGCTAAGGTCTCGAAGTTCCGTAAGTATGACCAAGTTTTATTCTTTAATTAACGCCTCTCCTCATTCGCGTTGAAGGCGGTGGTGGGGACGGCGGAGGCGGCGCTAGTGGTGAGAGTGAGGAGGGTGGAGGATTTAGGGAAAACGGAGTAGCAGTGATAGCAATGGTGGCGTGGGGTGGGAGGGATGTGGCAATGGTCATAAAGGTGGCGGAAGAAGTAGCGGTGATGATGGTTGGGGTTAGAAATGTGGTGATTGATTACTAGTGGCTCCGGTCGAATCAATTGCTAAGGTCTCGTAGTTCCGTAAGTATGACCAAGTTTTATTCCTTAATTAATGCCTCTCCTCATGCGCGTTGAAGGCGGTGGTGGGGACGGCGGAGGCGACGCTGGTGGTGAGAGTGAGTGGGTTGAGGATTTAGAGAAGTCGGAGTAGCAGGGATAGCAATGGTGGCGTGGTGGTGGTTGGGAATGTGGCAATGGTTGTAGCGGTAGCGGTAATGATGTGAGGATTTGGGAAGGCGATTGTTGTGATGCCGGGGTGATGTTTGATAGATTACTAGCGATTCCAGGTGCATCAACTGCTAAGGTCTCTAGTTCCGTGAGTGTAGTGAGATGACGGGAATCTTATCCCGGTGGATGGCGAGATCCAGCGCCGATCTACCCGACGGATAGCGGGATTTTCTCCAATCAGGAATCTCCCACCAGCGGGACACCGGTGCCAGCTGTAATATTCCGACCGTTCTCTCGGCAAGCGTGGTAATGTAGTGCATATAAGTGCGACTGTATGTAAGGGATAAGGGTAGGACATGGAAAGGGAAGGAATGATTGCGCGCGATCCATGACTCGTGTGATAGGGTATTTCTCCGGCATTCGCCTAGTATTAATCGGAGAAACTACGGAAAACTACCGATCAGAGCAGCCGGTCCTAGAATTCTCCTCCAGATAGTAACTGAATTCGACCTACTTGGCTTGTGTCGAATATCTTGCCACCGTCGGAACTCAAACCTCAGGACTTGCCGGTCAAAGGCACTGCAGTAGTATTAGTTGAGTCCCTGAGTCACCTCTCTAGGTCTGTCATTATGGTGGTAGTAATGGAAGTTATAGAGCTGGGATGTAGGAGATGGTAATTGAAGTAATAATGGAGAGATTTGACTGGAGATGGTGGAAAGTAAC
The DNA here is from genome assembly GCA_031308135.1 of Acheta domesticus. NCBI lineage: Eukaryota > Metazoa > Arthropoda > Insecta > Orthoptera > Gryllidae > Acheta > Acheta domesticus. The sequence continues at coordinate 18,769,967 of JAHLJT010008756.1, read as the reverse complement.
GATAGTTGTATTGGTGGGGGAGGCGGTAGATATTGCAATGATAGTGGCGATGGTGTTATTAGTTGTGGATATGTCAGAAGAATGGTGGTGGTAGGGTGGCGGCGGCGGTGGTGGTGGTGGTGGTGGTGGTAGGAAGCGATGGTAACAGTGGCAGCGGAGGCCGCGAGGACGGCGTGGGCGGTACTGGCGATGAAGTTGTAGAACTTTGCGGGGACGTATAGAGCAGTTTGGTTAGCAGGGGCGATGAGAGAGGCACGGTTACGACAGAGGCGTCAATGGAGAAGGCCAATTAGTGACGTCTGCAACGATTTTGATGACGGCTATCTCGATGTTGGTTTTCGCAACTGAATTTAGCCAAAGCGACAGCGACTGTTGCTACTATAGTTGGCTGTGAGGAGTGTAGCAGCAGTTGTCATTATGTTAGGACTTTGGCGTCACCAAAACTGTTTTGCTGACGGCTTTGGCATTGACAATGGGCAAACAATTTACAAAGATGTCAACAATTTACTGGAGCGGAGTTGGGGGTAGCAAAAGCGCTTTCCGACATGGCGGGAAATGGTGAAGGGGCGATGACGGGGATGTGAACACACACAGGGAGGAGACAACCGCAGCGGGCAGTGTGACAGAGGTGGCTGCATTGATGGAGGTTACGGTGGCGGTGAATTAAGGTGATTACGTAGGTAGGGATAATCAGGGATGTGACGGTAAAGGGAATTCTGGAAATAGACCAATGGACGTTGTGCACTCGAATGCAATCAGATGCAGAGTCGGCATTTAATACGCTTCGACTATATGATCGGCTGTTGTAATTATGTTCATCTTTGATGATGACGACGGTGATATTCGTCGCCGTAATGATTATGAGAATAATTTTATTTCTTTATGATTTCTTCTATTCTAATATTGATGGTGATACTTTCGATTTATTGTGTAAATTTTAAAGAGCTCCACGAGTGTTTTTATGCTGCTGATAGCAAGATTGCAAATTCTCTAGTGCTGGTAACGAGGTATGGAGGTTTGAAATATACCGGTCAGAAAGTATTTTATTTTTTCCAGAGATCTATTTTGCATAGGATTTTATTGCCGATAGCCTCAATGTACTCCAATAAACCTCCCAATTGCACCCTTCCTTTTAAAGTCGATCTCACCTTTGTACTTTGTGCAATCCGCTACAACACGGAATGTTGTAGTCATGATGTAGTCCATCAGCCTCCGGGACGCCCATTCGCTCTGTGAATCCGGCTCGGCTGTGCCGGAACCCAGCGCAGCAGCTTGTGACGTTGAGCAACGCAGCGCTCTACAAGGACTCTTCAGCTCCCCGTTTGGGCGCCGTCTCTCACGCGATGAATCCTCTATCGCACCGGCCGAGATGGCTCAGGAACAGCAATGGGTTTCCACAGCATTGGCTCAGACCTGGAGGTCCTAGGTTTGAGTCCCGAGGGAGACGGATTGACGGGTCTAGCCATACAGGAAGATCGAATTTAACTTCACTGGAGGAGATTTCTCACTTCTCATGTTGGGAAGACCACAAATAGCGTAGGTATGTCTTCGTGCGAAACACACGTAACCTATGGTGGTCGCCCGCGCACCCTTGAAAGGGCCGCCACAGGAACGTGTCAGCGAGGCGGAGAGGCGCCCGCTTGGTACCTTTGCCGCCCGGGAGAGCGCGCGCGGCTTAGAGCCGCGGGAGCCGTCACGCTCCAATCAGCGCGGCAGAACTCTCACCCGCCCTTACGCGCGGGTTGGCCGGCGATCCTTCAGCCCCGAGGGGACATAAATCACCCCCCCCCGTCGGGAGAGGCCGGCAGTTCGAGTCTTCCCGGCGAGTTGCGAGTATCGGATACTGTATTGGATTTCGAAGATGGCTACGACACGGATTTTTCTATTGGACCTTGTTGGACTGCGGCAACAATCCCGGCACATCTTTTGGACTTCGCATCGACCGTCGCTGTTTCTGGTGTATCTCCTGGACTTTGGACATTTTGGATACGACACGGACTATTCTACTTGGATTCTGGAACTTTGCCTGTACAGAAACATCTCTTTGTTAATAAACCAATTTTACCTAAGTTTTCTGGTTTATTTTGGTCACAACATAACCCATGGCCGCGAAACCGGGACGCTGCTGGTAAGCCCTGGCCTGTAACAAGCTATCGCGCCAAGTGCAGACAGCAGGAGATTTCTAGCGGCCGGTGGCTCTGATCCGTACTTTTCCCACGTCTCTCTCCTCCACCTTGGGGCTAGTGGATATACATGGATCATGGACCGAGAGCGATCTTTCCTTCTCAAGGTTTTGACTGACGTGCTCCCGTTTTCTCGTATTTTTCTAAAAAATTGTTATTGCAAATTTTGAAAATTGTTTAAAAATTTGTATAAACAATTTTTTCCGAAATTGTTCAACAACTTCGTTCACGCTCTTTGTTCGGAATCCAAATCTTCTTTGTACTATCCGCTCATCTTATCCATAACACACTTACACTTATGTGAACTACTCTACCAAACGTGTCGGGGTCTGGTCGGGTCAACTTAAAGCTCGTTCCTGCTGGGGCAGTGTCTTGCTGATGGAGGTATCTGAATGGAAGAATCTCCGACAATAATTCGGCAATGGATCTCATGACCCAGCGGAGACGGAACACAGCCATCGTCCTGCAGTAACTGCACTCCACTCCTGCAAATAATCGCCAATGTTCGAATAGCTGATGGGCGTATAAACACTAAATATGGAATTCGCATACTTATTGCCGCCTTTCCAATTGTGTACTTGTCTTTGTAAGCATATCATGTACCTCAAGCCCATGCGCTCACCAGTCCAACTTCTGGAAACGCATCAGCCAAGTCGCCCATTCATCTATTTGCCCCCTCAGGTATCCATCAAACGTTTATTTATTTATTTGTTTATTTAATCCTAAAGAATTCCTTGAGGGCTAAGGACTCCCGCATAAGCGGTGATGTGAATTGGTGCACTTATATTAAATATCAAAATTTGGACACATTGACTTTAAGTTCCTTCTTTTGCCACTTGATCACTCTACACCCACTTCTTTCTTGAACACATCGAACCATCTCTTCTGTTGTCGTTCTTGTTTGCGCCAGCGTACTCGGATCCCAAAACGTATCATTGTGTGACCATCTGGTTGGATTTTGACGGGCAACATGACCGCCCCAGCGCAATTGGAGTTCATGGACACCATCTCCAATGTCTTGCATTTTTGTTTCCTTTCTGATTTCCTCCTGCTGTATATCCAGGGGCGAGAGTTTGAACGGGGCGCGCTATGCAGCGCGCACCATAGCGTGCCACCCCGAGAAATAGTTCCGGGTCGCTGGCCGGCGGAAGGATACCGCAGCGACCTGGGGCAGGGGGAACGCGGAGACCGCTGCGGCAGTGAGACCGCGGAGAGCCCGAGCTAACGTAGCATTGTCCGACAGTGTTTAACGTTGTATTTTGTTCTTTGCCTTAGGACCGGCTTTGCCCCGGACGTCTGTTGGATTTGTGGTTGGGCTCCGCTAGGATTCCAGCGAATACTTGGTCGGCTCGCCCCTGGGCCCCACAGCCTATAGCAGCGTGTCTTAAGGGCACGCGTTCGATAGCGGCCACGTTTCTGGTCGCTCGTCATATGGCACCACTCGTGGAGGCCACGCAACCGTGTCCCCCGCTGCGCCGATAACGCTGGCGCCCCTGGTTTTCGGGCGCGTTGGTAGCCTTACCGCGCCTCACGGGAGCGCACCGACGCCTCGTGGAAGCTGCCGGCGGCGGCACCGCACCGAACCGAAGGTTCCAACTTATGTAAACGGCCACGAGCCGTCGGGGTTACCAAACTGTATGTTCAAGTGTGTAATAAACTGTTGTTGCCTGTTTAGGACGCATTTTCCTTCAGATACACAACACCTCCCATTTAATTTTACCTCATATGTGTTTAATTTTACCTCTTATGTGTTATATGGAGAATGCTCCTCTCCATATGTCTCTGGCATCATATTAGCATGGGCTCCTATGCTTTTGTTAGAGACCACTCTCGAGTGACATATGTTAATACTGGTGTGATGCATGAATCCATAATGGATTTGTTGATTGCCATCCTCTTTTCTGTCTAATATTATAAAGGAGAGACCCCAGACCTTTTCCTAATCCAAGGATATTCTTTTTTTGTTTCTTTTTTATTTCTACAAGTACAGGCATTCGTTTGTCGTTGGTCATAATTTTTGTTTTTGATACAGTGATTTCAAGGCGAACTTTAGAAACTTTGTCTCTCATCTCGCATATCTCATGGCAAAGGTGGCAAACATAACTACATCATCTGCAAATCGTAAATTTTTCAATCTCTGTCCGTCAATGTTTATTTCCGCCTTTTTGTTCTGTGTTCATGTTCTCGCCATTTTAGTCCATCAAACTATTACTTCTTCAAAAACCCACCAACCGTCCGATCACCACTTCTCACACATTTGAGCTTTAATTCTCACGTATACCATACTCTTTACTCGCTCGCACTGCTTCTATCATCTGCAGCTGTCTTTTCTTCAAGTAGTAGAAAGTAGAGCAGCCATACAGTAGATTGTCTATTGTACTCCATACTCCCTTCTCATATTCTACTAGAAGTATTTTTCCCTGGGGTGGACGCTATCCTGGCCCCTATCCCCCTATCTCGCCAACGCAAAAGTACGCTGACCAGCTGGTATCTGGATCCCGCCGTACAGCCTCTCCACTGTTTTCTCTGCCAACGATCACTTCCTGAGTTCGTTCCATCCCCATTCCATTCGAATGGCTTCGGTTGTGCCTTTTTGTACAAAAGTACGTTTCGACCTTCATTTCCTGGATTCTCTCAGGAATGACACGCATAATAATTATTGGTGTTCGGGTTTATTGGCCGGTTGTGATTGTTTGGGATGCAGGTCTATCGGGTACGGATAAATGTGTCTGTGGAAACCTACAACTGTTTCCTACTTGCTTCCATCCACTTTAAAGATTTTCGATTACTCGGTTACTCTCTACCAGGTGTGAATGTTAAATAACTTTTGTTTCACAGATGATTTTAATAATATTTTAAAGAACATGGTTGTTAAAAAATCAATAGTCTTTATTAACATATCACCCTTAAAGGAAGACTGCCCCGTGTAATCGGTCCAATTCTCAATGTTTTCTAAAATAAATCAAATATTTGTCTTTAATATTTTTTCGGACTCACTTAAATGGTTTAAAAAATTTATTTAATTGCTCTAGCCCTCACAGACAACACCTACATTTTTGAACACTGCAAATAGGTTACTTTTTTATTCTGAACTCAGTAATTTACGATTCATTTTAGGCTGTTTCAGCACGTTGGTAGTATTGGTCATTTCGAATTTCATTTGTTATTTGTCGCAAATCCCGAATATTTGTTCAGAAATTTTATAGTGCACCAGTGGCACACATATACTGTTTTTTTAAGTAATTCAGGAACTTTAGAATTCCTAGTAAGTAGTTAGAACATGAATTTCTATTACTTGTGTAGTAGTACTCAATGAATTACAAAAAATATATGTAGCAATGAAGTAGCAAGAAATTTTAAACGAACAATAGTAGCTTCAGGTTTACACTAATTACCCGTTGCTTCATAAATAAAGTAAAACTTGGGTGAAAATGAAAAATCTTTTTTAGAAAATAAATTACTCTGTGATTTCCTAGCCGCTCATCATCTATGCGATTTATTCACTCTCTGACACTGACTGATGTAGGTGTACTTTGAGTCAGCATCCCTAACTTCTTTCAGACTTCTCTCTCCTCTCTCTACAACTGTGCCTTGGCACCCCGACCTTGCTGCTCAATTTCTCTTCTTCCCCTCTCCAACCTCTCCCTGACCTATAACCGCTCTCTGCCAACTTGCCTTAACTCCTTGATAGTCGCTCGAGAGCTCCCTAACCACTCCACGGCCCGCTCCTTCATCCGACTGCCCAACCGCTCCTTTGCTCACTCGCGCGATCTTTCATACGCCCTCACAGCCTTGCCCACTCTCGCCGGCCTCCCTCGCCCCACCATCACCCATCCCCAACCGTCATCGAGCACTCTCGTCGCCCGCCCTCTTCGCCCGCCCTCGTGGCCCGCCCTCGTGGCCCACCCTCGTCGCCCGCCCTCGTCGCCCGCCCTCGTCGCCCGCCCTCGTCGCCCGCCCTCGTTGCCCGCCCTCGTCGCCCGCCCTCATCGCCCGCCCTCGTCGCCCGCCCTCGTCGCCCGCCCTCGTCGCCCGCCCTCGTCGCCCGCCCTCGTCGCCCGCCCTCGTCGCCCGCCCTCGTCGCCCGCCCTCATCGCCCGCCCTCGTCGCCCGCCCTCGTCGCCCGCCCTCGTCGCCCGCCCTCGTCGCCCGCCCTCGTCGCCCGCCCTCGTCGCCCGCCCTCGTCGCCCGCCCTCGTCGCCCGCCCTCGTCGCCCGCCCTCGTCGCCCGCCCTCGTCGCCCGCCCTCGTCGCCCGCCCTCGTCGCCCGCCCCCACCCTCGACACCGTCCTTTCCCGCCTCTGTCCCCCTCCAACGCCCCAGGCCTTGCCCCCTCTGCTTGCTCGTCCGCCCTCGCCGCGTCGCTGCCAATTGGAATTCTTGGGTCCCGGGCGACGGCTCCGCGCTGTGCGAAAGAGCGTGGGCCAACTGATTACGACCCGCCAAATGCCTTTCCTGTGTCCGCCTGCGCGCAGCAAAAAGCCGAGGACCGGAAACGGAGCGAAAGAGGACGTCGAACTGCTGAAACTCAAGACTGCGAGATGCCGGTGAAGTAGAGAGGAGACTGGCGAACAGCTGTGTTCGTGACAAGTGAAAATGAAATGGAAAACTACTAGAATTATTCGTGATGATATGTGGCAAAATTAATCATATCGGTGCAAAACAAAAGATGGAAAGAAGCAATATAGTACCATTCGGTTTAAATGGAAATTATTATAAAACGTAATATCGTGGAAGTTATTAAATATTCAAAATATTTCGTGTTAATGGACAGTAATTACAAACTTTATGAACATGACCATGCGCCTAGAGATGTCAAAGTAACATAATTGAAAATGATGTATGAATAACTAACACTATCAGGGAATGCCTGAAAGAAACGAAGAATAGAAATTTAAACGGTCAAACACTCCTTGAGAAACAAGTTGTACGAACACTCGTGAAAAATATGCAAATGAAAAAAGGAGTCTTTGTAAAGTGTTACGGCGCCGTGGTCTCACGGAGTGGGTATATCTCTGATTGCTCAGCCTGGACGAGAGATGAAGGAGAAAGTGACGTAAGAACTTTCAAAACGGTGAGTGGATGGATACACAACACAGGGTAATTGCAGGAGTGATACATAAAAGGCCGAATTAGAAGGGAAGGAGAATGAGGACAAACAGCGAATCCAGCGCTGTAACGGCGAGGGAGGGGCGGGGCGGGCGGGGGCGACTGCAGCGCGGGAGGACGGCGAGGACGGCTCTGGCATTTGTACGGGCGGCCGGCGCGCACAGACTCCCAGCAGGCGGATTACGTCGCGGGGGGGGGGAGGGGGCCGGGGGACGGCCCGAGCGGCGGAAGTCGCCAGCAGCCCACCCCCCGCCCAAGTCGCCCGTCCCCTCGCTCCCCGCCCCGCCGCCGCCGCCCCCGCGCCGTCCTCGTGAAAAGCGGGACTCACAAATGAACTTTTCAGCGGCACCGGCGCCAGCCAGCGTCGACGGGCGGGCATTCGCTCAGCGAAACGCTGTTTTCAAACGGGAGAGGACCCAAAGGCCTTTTTAATGGAAGAGCCCGGCCCCGGGGGTCCACCTTACCCCCGGGCGCTTGTGCGCGCACAAAAGACGGAGGCGCCCCGCCCCCTCGCAGGTTCGACCGCCCGCTGCGCCCCCGGTCCTCGCCTCCCGCCCCCCCCCCCACCGGGCGGGCGAGCGGTGGGGTGCGGGCGAGATCCGGGATCGCAACCGGAGCCCGAGAAGGACAGGAAGGGAGCCTGAAGTGGGGGCCTCCCGCCCCGGCTCTTGTCCTCGCTCGCCGGCTGCGTCTTCAGTTCGAGCGACGTCGGCGAACGCGCGTCCCCTCCGTCCTCAATCCGCCTTCCTCCCTCGCGCCGTCCTCGCCCGACCGGCAATCACCCGCCCGCCCGCCCTTCGACAGCTCGCGCCTCCTGCCGCTCAACGGGCAGGCAACCGCCGATCACCCGCCCATCACCTGCCTGTCAGCGGTCCGTCACTTGTTCATCCCCTGTCGATCACCAGCTCGTCACTTGTCCATCATCTGATCATCCGTCTCTCGGAAACTGATCATCGCCTGTTCATCGTTTCATCACTCGTCCTTCACTCTCTTAGAAACTACATATCACCGTTCCATTACCCGCCAATCCCATGCACATCAATCTCTTATCGCCTTCTCATCACCCGCCCATTTCTTGCCTTCCACCTACTCATCTTCCACACATCACCCGCCCGTTTCCCTTCCTCTCTCCTTCCCACCAATCACCCCCTGTACGTCAGCTCGCTTGCCCAACCCTCATCCAGTCATCTTTCTGTCATCACCTATTGTATCACCTACCACATCACCTTCCCATCACCAACTAAACACTAAAGCAATCGACTGCTCACCGCACGTTTGCTTAACTTGTCCATCCCATCGCTTGCCCTCTCACCCCTCGCCCTTCTCCTTCCTTCTCACTCACTGACACTTCTCCCGCCCTCCGCCCACTCCACCGCCCAGACCGCAGCGGTCGCGCTCCGCGGATTCTTGAGCGGGGACGGCGACTACGATTTAAAAATTGTCTCCTTTTTCGTGGCTTGAACGACGTTCACAAGAGAGCTGATTGAACCTTTTTTCGGAGATGTAGAATGCCAGGTGTTTGTTCAGTCCAATTAACGGTTGAAATTCATTGAGATTTACTGTACTTGATGTTGAATTGGTCCCTGGTTGTGTAAATGTAATGGTCGTTCACCTTTTATTTAAATAGTAGTATTTGAGAGTATAATTTTCAGTCCATTTTCAGTCCACATCATTTATTTATTATTATGCTATTAATGTCAAATAACGCATATATTGACGTAAAACTATGATCCGATTAAAAGAAGTTGGTGATTGACAGTTGCGAAGGGAAAGTTAGACTTGTTGCGTGCCACTGAGAATGTGTTCCCGGGAGATGATAATAAATACTTGAAATATATACTTATTAAAGTAAGCAAGTCATACACTCATGTTGTGTGAAGCTACAGCTTCAGAAACACAACAGTCAATCATCAACATATTTGAATCGGACCATAAGCAGCCACTTACCTTGATCAGATAGGTACTAATGATTTTGTTAGTTGTGACTTGAAAAATACCTTTCAATTTTATCCATATTGAATCTTTGACCCTTACTGTAAGGATACTAGCAAGCCACTCCGTATTCTAAAATAGAGCAAATAAGAGATATGTAAGCTAATCCTTTCGCATTTGTATTATCTTTTTTAAGTATAAGCATAAGAAAGTGCAAATTTTTTCACACTTTTCCCAGTACGTAATTTACATGCTTATCGCAGCTGAGTTTTGTATCTAAGAAAACTCCAAATTTTTACATCAAGAGACCTGAGGTATTGCGTCCGAGTCTAATTGATCAGATAAAATGGGATAACTGCGAGTCCTACAAAACGTAATGGATCTGCTTTTAGAGCAATTAATTTTCATTTTATTGGAGATTCCCCAGTATTATATTTTGTTTAACTTTGCTTGCACCTGTGCGACATCCATGTTTGATTTAATGACATGGTAGAGTATAGAGTCATGTGCAAATGATCAGTCGCGAAATGTAGATAAAAAATAAAAGATATTTTCAAAAGTTGTTGAGTTTCTGTAGATTCAAAAACATATTGACTGATTTCTCTGCAATGGAACTCGTAAATCACTGGGTAGTATAGTATACCATGTATAATTTAGGACTACGAAGAGGCAGTTTTGATAATTTAAATTCAGAAATCAATTCACTGATAATATATAAACAATGAACTGAAAACACGAATGGAATTGAATGTATTTGTTATGAATAAAAACACTAGAAATTCAAAATATTCATCGGAAACAGAAATGCAGAGAATGTCGTAACAACTTAACGAATCGAGTGTGATAAATACGAGTATGTGTTCATTAGAATTTTACTCTCTGTTAATGTTGAATATATGTAACCATGTACACATGTGTAATGCGTATTGCAAGGATTCTTTTACTTGAGATATGCCTAAATTTTCTGTTCCTTCAAAATTTTATTTATCAGAAATTAATTGAAACAAGATTTTTCTGATAAAATGATTGACTCTGGTATAAACAACAAGAAGAAAAATTAAAACTCTTGTTGTAATAGCACCATCTTGTCCGCACTGCTTATATTGTGTAGGGAGGTACAAATAAAGAAAAACAGAAGTGTTTGCAGATCATTTAAAAAATAGATTTCAACATTGTCTCGTAAAACCGCAGGGGAGTATGTATTCCAGTTGCTAGTACTTAATATACAATCTAATATAAAAATTCCATGTTTATTTGTTAGTTCGTGCTTAATGCTATTCCGTATCGTTCATCTGATTGCGATGAAGCGTTATCAAATCATTGCTTGCACCTGTGGAAAGGATATTAAGCATAGTACAATTGTTGTAACTCCGCTAGTTGGCGGTTCAGCACAAGATGACGCTTTATTTAACCCTTTATAGATCGGGTAACTTTTTCTCCGGAATTATTTTAATTTATCTTTTATTTATTTATTTTACCCTTTGCACTTTCAGTGCTGCAGGATTATCCTGCTTAAGGTCAGAGGAGATTAGGAATCCTCTTTCAGTCATTATCAGTAATTTCTCTTTTATTAGTTAAATTTTGATCTTGTAAATATGAGAAAAATATTAATTTGTGTTTTGATAGTAGTAGATAAATATAGTAAAGGAGGTAAAATATAGTAAGTGAGGTAAATATGAAAATAATGAGGTCGTAATAACGAGCACAATACATTTAGGGCTATTTGAAGTACAATTGGAGTATTTTACGACTAAATATATTGTAACACTAAAAAACATCACAAAAAACAATAATAAATAAGTATCAAACTTTTGTTCTCGAAAAACTCTGGAAACTCGAAACATGATAAATCTCTTCTCAACGAAATGCTCAAAAGAACACTCCGCAACAGTGCTTGTGTGCATTGTGGTTACGATGACGACCACACGCGTGACCCAGCAGCTAGATTTCTTAGAATTAATGCAATCACACCATCTGTAAGAATCGTATTACATTGAAACAGATTATACAATGCAAAGTTAGCAATAAGGTCGAAAATTGCTTGGCTTAACTAAGGAAAAAATGGCCGTACAACATGTGATTGCAGAAAGAACAACTATCCTATAAAGCGTTCCCAATACACCTGAGCTTCATTGTTGCTGAGCGTCTCCACGTGAGTTGGGTCGAGGCAGAGAAGGCCAGGAGGAGCGGGCGGCGCAAGAATGAGAAAGGAGTGGAAAAAGAGAGAGGAGAGAAAGAGAAAAAGAGAGAGATAGAGGAAGGGAAAAGAGAGAGAAAGGAAAAAAGGTAAAAGAGAGAGGGGGAAAGATAGGGGAAAAGAGAGAAAGAGAAGGAAAACAGAGAGGGAATGACATGGAAAAAGGGAGAAAGAGAAGGAAAATAGAGAGGGAGAAAGAAAGCGAAGGGAAAGGGAAAAGAATGAGGAAAATGATATAGGGAAAAGAGAGAGGGGGAAAGAGAGACTTAAAAGAGAGAGATGGCAAAAGAAAGGGAAAGAGAGGGTGGAAAGAAAAATATAGGGAAGGAAAGGAGAGAGGAAAAAGAGAAAGGGAAAGATGGGGAAAAGAGAGAAGGGTAGGGGGAATTATTTAACTCTTAAATAAGAAAATGAACAAGATAACTCTTTAAATGTTCAAACGATATTTCCACAATTACTTTTTCTGCGGCAACATCGCGCCGGGTACCAGGTAGTATGATATAAAATACTTCACTCCAAAATAAGTTACTTGGGTTACGTAAAGTAGTAAATTAGTTAGAACATTAGTGCCATAAGCTACCAGGGGCCCGTTTCACACAAGTTACAAGTCCACAAGTTACAAGTGAATTCACTGTTAACTTGTGAGAACCGCGGCAATCGCGTATCACAATCATATTCGTATTCACTAATAGTTACAAGTGAATGCCCCGTAGGTCACAAGTGAATTTCCACAAGACACAAGTGTTTCTGTTTCTCAGAGCTTACTAGTAGTCTAATACAATTGTAAATGAGCTATTATGTTTCAAGCCAACAGATGCGTGTAGGGTTGAATGATTTACGATTACAAGTAATGATATTATTATATTTGTTCGTCCGTAGGTATTTAGAATTAGGAAATAGACGTTTTGTCCTATTAGTGATACTAGTGAATTTATATTAGGTAATGTTAAGTGCCTTATGCTCTCGAATTTTCTCCGAAACGTACATTTTGTTGCCTCTGGATGCCATTGCGATGAAATGTAAAAGTATAATAGAAAGTAAAAAAAATTATTTAAAGTAAATAGAAGGAAAGTCCAAGAGAAATCGCTGGAAAATGGAGTAATTTTAAAATGAATGAAGAAAATGTGTTATCTGTAAAGAGAAGTTTGAAACTGAAGGAAAATGAACGGGTGGAAAGTAAAAGGCAATAGAAATTAGAACATAGTAACAATAAAGGCAAAAACAAACAACACCAGAAGTGCACGCGTCTCACGCGTGTGAGTCTCAAGTCTCACGCGTGTAGAAGTGCAAAAGTCATACAAATAATAGTAATACTTTATTGACTTACATACAATTACAATCGTGTACGACGAGTCAAATATGATGCATGTGGAGGGAATACACTTGCGCACATTTTCTTGAGTTAAGTTTCATTTACTGTCCAGAAGCAAATCAAGGGACCATCTCAGCATTTTCTCAAAGGAGAATTGCATTGTGGGTAATTCACCTGTGGGCATTTCCAGGGCATTCACTAGTATCCACAAGTGTTGCAAAATCTCTGTGAAACGAGTACTTGTGATTACTAGTACTAGTCACTTGTAACGTGTAACTTGTAACATGTAACCTTTGTGGAAGGGGCCCCTGAATGTAATTTGATAAGTGGAATACTATTTCAAAAATTGCCAAGAAAAGGTGTATTAAAATGTACGAATTCTTTTTAAACTTCAATAGTATTGAAATACGAGCCAAATCTATTGCTTGAAGAAGAATTTACGAACGTCCTAAAATACGGAAAACTATCTAAATAAGTAATATCTTACGTACCAGTATACCCTTTTTCTACCAATTCTGCTTCGAAAACCTAATTTTAAAATCATTTTATACAATTGTAGAAGAAAGAGAGCTGATATACTCTCATCAATTTTGATTTCGAGAAATGAAAATCTCAGTTATCAATGTCATTAAAAATGCTTAGAAAAAATTCTCAGCTCTGTTATTAGAAATAACACAGGTAGTTAGTAAAAATTTGCGACGTGGTCTAAAATGCAAAACATTACCAAAGTCGTCTAGCTTATTCCTAAAATTGCTGATCGTGTAATTTCTTTCTTGAAACAAATTCAGTGATGTTCAACATGAGTCAAACGTATTACAAAGTGTTAAAACTCCAATGTTGTTTGATCTGTTAATTACACATGTTATAGTTATTCTGGCTGAGTTAATAATTAATACAACTTTTTTAAATCCCGGTATTCAAACTATATGCAGTAACATTCTAATTACTTGAGAGTTGCCATTATTGATTGTATAAGAACAGTTCATCTGTACAGAATTGATAAACATTTCATTATTTTTCCGACTGATTGGCTCATGTGTTCACATTTTCCAATAAACAAACCCACACCGAGCGCGACACTTATTTTGAAATAATCGAATTTGGGTGTGTGCAAAGCGTAAAGATAGAAATGAATCGTGGGTAAAACTTTCTCGTTTGTGCGCAAATCCGCGAAATCCGATTGACGAGAATCCGGAGAACTTAATAGGCAGAGAAATTGTCAATTGAGGAGCGGGGCCGCGCTTCACTGTATTTGGGCCGGTGGTTTTGGGAGAGTGCTTTGTGAAAGCCGAGGTTGAGCGGCCCGCTAAACTACGTTTGGAACATCCGATCACTCTGACAGGTTGACGGGAAGTGGTGGTGACAACCTTTTTATTATGTGCGTGCTTCATATCTGATCAGCTTTACGCTGTTGTCGACTGAATTTTGCTAAGCTCTTCTTTTTATGTGTGTATTGCCGCGATTAATTACTTCGTGTTTTGAACTCCACTGTATTATTTTTTGTGAATATTTAAGACAATTTTGCTCCTATTTAAATAGGTTAATCATTCCTCGGAATTTTCCGTAACGAAATTAAGAATTTAAAATATACAGGTCAATGGAGTAATAATATCTATGTTGTAATAGTGTTTCCCCACTTTTAAAAGTTAATTTGGATAGTAAAAATATTTACGTGTTTACAGTGTGAATGATATGTGCCAATAAATGTTGTTAAATGTTTACAACTTTTCATCTAACGAAATTACAAATGTGTCGAAAGAAGCAACTTTGCCAAGTGTTTGAAAATTGAATTGCACGCTCGTAATCTGCATATTCTTAGGTGGTCATACCTGTAATTGTAGTATTCGTGAAGACTTATTTTGTTAAAATACATATTCCTAATTTTCTGAAGTGTTATATGAGAGTATATTACTTAAAGTTTGCAAACACTGGGCCAGCTCCTTTTTGAAAAACGTTATGTCGTAGTGTTGTTCTAAAAAGCATTTTATTTCACATTTTATTCAAACGTAAAAGCAAAGAGCTGCAATGGAATCTTTAAGAATTACAATGAAATTACGAACGAACCGAAAGTGATCGTTGCAACCAAAGAGGGGTGAACGTTTTGGTAAACACACAAATCAACACAAATGCTACCTATAGAAATTGGAAATTGTGAAAGTGGAAGAAATTATGTGGAGTGCGGTGTCGCATTCACTCTCGTCGTTCCGAAACCGCCCCGGATTTTGTAATCCTTTTCCGAGACACACAAGTGTATTACTTGTTTTCCCTGCATCCTCCGCGCCCAAACACCGCATCTCCTAAAAAACTCCCTTCTGGCTTCTCTTCATCTGGGACATCCTTTGCTTGTTGCGGGCGAAATCCCGCCGGCCCCCACCGCCGCCGCCGCCACCGTGGGTGGTTCGCTTTTGATCGCAGTTAGCGAAGTTCGCAAGTGCCCTGCCCAGCATGCAGATTACGAGGCCCCCGCCGCGCTCCTAACAAGCCCACCCAGCCCATCGCGCCCACCCGTCGTGCCCACCCACCCGCCCGCCCGCTTTCCATCAGCGCCTCATATCGGCGGTGGCGAAGGAAGTGGCCGGAGAGCCCGACACGAAAACCAACTGCCCCCGCCCCTCCCCGCCACGCCCCCGCCGCCCCGCGTCTCGCCGCATTGTCCGCTTGTTTTCCGAGTTTCCGAAAGTTCATGATCCGCCCGCTTCGAACCGGGTGGAAGGAGGCGTGGGCGTTGCATAGGATGGACTCGGCCCTCTGGTGGTCAGCTGCGGACGGGGCACTAGCAGGGTGGTAGAACACAGGGAAACGGAAGAGAGGGGGAAATAAGATAGAAACAGAAGAGTAGAGCTCAGTAAGTCGGGTAAATGAGAAAGAGTAGGAGTTACATGTACCACTTAAAAGTTAGAGTCGGAGAAAGAAGGAGAGAAAGAAATTGTAAGGTAAATAAAATAAAATAGGCGATAATAAAATCGATACATTACCGTCATGTATTTGCATATTTCGAGAACCTTCTCTTCAACGTTGCCCAAGGGTATATTGACTCTTGGTTCCGAGTTACCGAAAGTTCATGATCGCAGAGGGTGGTGCGTGGGCTGGACTTTTGTCGTTGGGATGGACTCGTGTCGTCGTTGGGATGGACTCGTGGACTCATGTCGTTGGGATGGACTCGACACTCCGGGGCATGAACCGGCGCGGCATTAGCAGGCGGATAGAACACAGGTTCAGCACCTTCGATAGTGTTCAGAAATTATTTTTACGCCGCTGTATAATGTCGTAATTATCTCGAATAACATTTCACTTTATGAATATGCTATATACAATTGATTGATTAGAACTTACAAAACATTTGATACTATTCGAATACTATAGTGTGGCATACGATGGCGCGACAATCGGCTTGAATTTTGCGCCAGAAAGTGTCTTTTGAAATCAACAATCAGTATTCGCGAAAACAATTTTTATTTTTGAAAAACGAATGGACTTCTGTTCTCCATGAAATTGAACAAAGAAGCAGGGTAGTTTTTGTAATGGGAGTTTTCTGGCACCCTGTGGACCTCATTCGAGTTTATATGCGGTATTCACCGACACAGAACCAGGTTAATGTAATTTAATATCACTGTTATGCTTTGGAGGGCAGTAGGTCTGCAGTGTACCGACTTTGATTTTTTGATTAGCGGTGATTTCCATTTCCCCAAGTCTTTATGAAAATATACTAATTTTTCTAGTAAACCTACGTTTTTGATTCAGGTTTCATTACACAAAAAAAATTATGCCACACGACTATCTGATACTTCGGTTTACTTAAATCAAGTTAATATTACAAAGAATGAATTGGGCGATTGTATACACACAGTTCACCTGTATTGAAGGGTTTAATATTCTGAAATCACCTGAATCTATGCAACCTGTGGATTCATATTCTCCTTGACTACTTCTGGAACATTTATAAAGTAATTTTCTTGTAATGAATCTATGGTTTTCTGACAAGAAAATATCAATTTCCTTGGTCCTTTTTTATCTAATAGTTTAGTTTTGTGGAAAGTTGAAAAAAATATATGACTCTTATTTCTAAACAGTCTTCATCTTAAATGAATTTAGAGACATACAGGAAGTAGAGATTATAAATACTGATTTTATACAGCATTTGGCTCGTAAAAACGTTGAAAAATCTAGTGAATTAAAGTGTAAACAAACGCTTTTTATTATATCCCTTTTAAACATGATTTTCTGATAATCAGCTAATATTAATCCGTCAAAATGCAAGACAATATTATTTTCTTGATGAAGAACGCAGATTGAACATATTTATCAAATTAAACCCGACTCTCTTGGTGGAATAACATTAGTTAGAGCCTTGAATGTTGTTTTTGATTGTAAAATGACATTTAAGGATCATATTTCAATTGTCATACATAAGTTCAAGTACAAATTTTTAATTTTGCAACGCAAAATTGCTGTATTTTCCTCACCTATAGTTTGAAAATGTTTATAATTGTCATTAAACTAATATTGACATTTGCATCAGAAAACTAGTACGTCGACCATACTCTAGGTTTCAAACAGTGTAGCATGATTTTTTTAGATTTACAGCGCAGAGATTGAATATGTCAGATTGTTTTGTTGATGATGCATCCAGTTATACGTCGACACTAGTAAGTTATCCATCATTTATCTCTTTGAAAAACTTCAATAACTTTTTTTCTCAATCTTATTACTAATTGTATGAATTTTACATTGATTCGGGGTAAGGTTAACTTAAGGGTACTCTACTTTGATACTGGAAGAAAGCTTACCTTTGATGTCAAAAATACAAATTTTTCATATTCAGAAAATAATCCTCTGACTAAAATGTATGCTTTTCTAATGAACTATCTATTGATTCGTTCATTCACTGCGTAGCATAATTGTCACTTGTCTAAGAAATTTGTTGCTAAAATTTGAATAAACTTGAGTTTTCAGTGATATATATTTTATTCGTTTCTTTTATATTTTACCATTTATTATCATTGGAATTTAATTAGATTGTTTTTTGTATTATTGGGTAGGTAATTTGTTTTTGTCTTTTTTATCTCAGTCCACTGGTGTCTTTCATTTTCCTTTTTTAAATTCACAGTTTTCCCAAAAGAAAATGTATTACGTAAGACATCTCGTTCGGACTACACAGAGTAGACTCGGCAAATGAAAATAGAAAGAATGTGAAGTGACATAAAAGGAGGTTTATTATGAAAGAAAAAGAAAGAATTTTGATGAGATTGTGTTTGCATATGAAATATTAATAACTGAAATTGCAACGGAAAGTGAAAAATTATTAAATATCAAATACACTGCTCAAAAGAAAAACAAGTAATCACTTAACTGAATTTCCTTAAGTGATAATATACATATTAACCAAAATTCAACTTGTACAATTGAAGTAATTATTTTTTATTTTCTTGGTCAAAAAGAGTTATTTAGTTACTATTTCATTCGATTTGTTTACATAGAGTACATGTATGCAAATTTAATTAAGTAATTATTTTTGCTTGAACAGTGCATTGAGAAAAAATGAGGTTCAAATTACTAATTTCCACGCGTAGTGAAATTTTAAATTTCACATGTCAAGAAATTCGATACATCAAAGTTTGAGATATAGAGACTCTTGTTCGATAAATGACCTTTACTACTTAGAGGATTTCAGAAAGAGTGTACCGTAATCCCTCGAAATCGTTATTCGCGAGTTCACAACATTCGCGATTAGAGAAATGCTACTGATTTTAACTTTCGCGACTTTGACATTCGCGAGTGCGTCTTTTGGTCGTACTACATTTTCTTTGAAAGCGCACTACTCTTTCTTTATCATCATCATCATCATCATTTGGTAAACGAACTCGGCAGACCTCGGAGCTCAAAGTATAATTTTCTTCAAACATGTCACAGATTAAATGTCAATTCACATTTATAGAATAACACAATGATAAAATAAATCAATTCAATTGCGTAAAGTTGGAGGTAAGGGTTTTGCCCAAATGAACAGAAATGCCAATTAGGATCTGTGCAACTATCATTATAATGAGCTCATTTTAAAGAAGCTTCGGGAAATTATCAGTGAAATGAACCTCCTCGAATGATGAAGTAATGGAAGCGAAACTGCGTCCTGAAGCAACTTCAATGTCAAAACTGTTGATTGCGTTCTAAAATAAATAAGCTCTGTTGAAACTGGCATTCAAATGTGTTCCAAGCATAGAAATAACTTCGAAATTTAAAAGAGGCAGGAACTCTATATTTAGATATTAGAATAGCGAGAAAGATGAAATAAAAAAATTAGCGAATCCAATATCCAATCATTTCCAACTTTGAAATAAGTTTCAAACGTTATTTTGTTTTGAATGTTAATTGTGAATTCAGTTTGTAGTAGCGCTTAATCAGTTTTACTGTAATTGTTTGTCAGATTTTTTTCTTTCGTTTTAAAAAGTTTTTTTGATATCCAGGAACCTAACCCAACTTTCTTCATTAAAAGATAGACTTAGCATTCGTGGATTTAACATTCGCGAGGTTTTTGGGGAACCTAACTCTCGCGAATGTTGAGGGATTACTGTAATAACATTTTGTAATTTTATAAAAAAGGTAGAACAATTTCAAGTAAAACGATCATGAGATCACTTCTAACGAAGTGCATAATATACTCCTCTGTCGTCACTTTTCAATGCGCTAACACAAGACCGTTGCACGATTGTCTCTGTGCTCCATTACATTGTCCTGTCGTTTCCAGAGCATCGTAACCTTCCTGAAATGCATGGGAGAGAGTAAGCCCTACACAACAAGGATTCGGGCCCTTAGGGCCGCGGGCTTCACTGCTAGCTGGGACAGAGAACTTCTACGTTGAAATGAAGACGAATAGAAGAAACAAGGATAGAGAGTGAAGTAATATAACAGGATTACAGGATAGGAATTTAGCTACACAAAGTACCGTCCCAAATGTTTCAGACGCATAAAACGTTTGTGGATTCCGGTGCTTATTGCGAATGAAGGATGAGGAGGAAACGACGTTCGTAGAAATTCTCGAGAGCATGGAAGGAAGGCGATGATAAAACCGACTTCAAACACGTGATAAATTGCTTTGCTGGTGCTGCTCATGCGGGAACAGAGAACCTCTCTCTCGGTCCTAGACCGCACCATATTGGTCTCGTGTTTGGGAGTTTCCGTAAGTTCATGATTTGCCGGCTGCAAGGCAAGTGGTCGTCACACAGGACGAAATAAGGCTAGAAGGCTAGGGCTTGTCAACAGCTGAGGCAGTATCGGGTACTCCAGGAACAAGTTGGAGACATAAATTCGTGTAGACACAAAACAGAAGATGTAATAAGTTCAACTATAGACTATCTTTTGTAAATTGTTAACTTTACGAAAGTTCCAAAAGATTTTTAAACAGTCGTAATGATTACATATATTTATTATTATTTATAAGAAAAGATAATAAACATGTGTAATCATTACGACTGTCTAAAAATCTTTTGGAACTTTCATAAACTTAACAGAAAATGTAATGTTAGAAAATGAAACATATAGAAAAATATAGCGAGATAAGCGCTTGTCTTTTGAGAGGTCCTCGTACCACCTACTTATGTGGTAGAGGGATCAATTGAAAGATAGGGTGCCAGTCGTGTCCAATCAGGGGCGAACCCCCAAAGATTTTCAGTGTGATCGAGAATCCTATCAGGTTTAGTACTAATTATGAAGCTTCCATACCCATTTGAAAGGTCGGTGAACGAGTCATCCCTTGTGTCCTCACACCTGCCTTTGGGCTAAAACACGAATTCTTTGTGATTTATCTCTTTAACTGTTTGATAAATAGTGTTATGTCATTTAATTTTGCATAAATATAGATATAAAAACACGAAGAAAAATTGTGAAGCAATGGTTGACAGAATATAACTC
The DNA here is from genome assembly GCA_031308135.1 of Acheta domesticus. Classification (NCBI taxonomy): domain Eukaryota; kingdom Metazoa; phylum Arthropoda; class Insecta; order Orthoptera; family Gryllidae; genus Acheta; species Acheta domesticus. The sequence goes on along the minus strand of JAHLJT010008756.1, from coordinate 18,749,330 downwards.
CACATTGTTTTTACTTCTTTTTAAACTTTCACACAAAGTCTACATTCACTTTTTACTTTTGCCAAAATAATTAATGAAATAATTATCATCGAAAAAAGATCATCAAAAATGCAGCTCATACACTAAAAACAAATAGATGCTTCGTATAACATTGTAAATAATTGAATATTAAAAACTTGTCTTCACACAAACTTCAATGATGTAGTATAACACCAGTTCTTTGTTCTATGTCAAGAATATAAAGAAGTTGCTGTTTCAATGAAACACGTGAATAGCAATTGTTTAACGGCGAACGACTTATACCTTGGAACCTTGCTGTCTCATGACACCATATGTGACGTAACCAGTGACACACTGAGTACGAAACGTCAGTCGGTATGCGCAGTATGACAATAGGCATAATGACAAAACCATATATTCACATAACACAAAACCATATACACCTCTCACGTGGTGTAGGCTGTATAGTTTTCTTTCAATTTATGCTTGACTTAGAAACTAGTAATACAAATGCATTCTTGAAAATAAAGAAAACACAGTTCATGGCTGACCTCGAGCCGTCGATCTTAGGAAATGGCGACAAGCAGCCTGAGCTGGTCGCCATTTCGTGGTATCTCCCATTTTCTGCCCATCAGATTACAAATCAAGGACGATCTACGCGCAATTTATGGAGGACAAATTGCGTTCCAAGTTGGTTCTCTGGAGCGTCCTTCGGTTATCCTTCTAATTCTAGCACTTCATTATTCATTCTCATTACTCATTACTTCATTTTAATAATCATCATCATCAGAGCCGTCATACCTCTGTGAATAAATTAATATTTCAATGCCTAGATTTCTCGTATCACATTCTCATAGTTTCTTGTAGTGAGTATAGAAGTATCAGAAAGCACAGGTTGGACTTCAGTTTCAGCGCTGAAACTAAAATTTAAAAAATTAATTGTTACGTAATTGATACGTTTGGAAGATTCGAATATTGATATTAGAGCATCAACACGTTTCTTACAAATACATTATGTCCCCTTTTCTGGTAAGATATGAATGTTGTTTAGAAATCGTACATTTAAAGTTAGACGTTACCATTACATGTTTTAAAAAGTCTCGTAGGATCTGGGAAAAATTTTATTGTTCATGTTAAATTATCGCAATCCCCATTCTAATAAAATAATTTCAACTTACTTTGGTAAAGAAATTTCTTCGTTCTGAACTTGGCCACTAGAAGTCATATGCTCCACGTTCTGCATGATTGGAACAAATGCGAAATTTCCAACTCTCAATATTCAAATATTGCGCTTGAAGTAATTCCTATTGAGGCCACTACTGGTGTCTTTGCCCTTGCTTGACTTTTGCGGCAACTTTCGTTGTAACGGCACGAAAGAGGAAAGGGCGGATCGCAAGGGGTCAACATGGCACTGATGTCGGAGTTCCGGAATCCACCGGCGAGCGCCCTCCAAATTCTGCATGATTGGAACGAATACGAAATTTCCAACCCTCAATATTCAAATATTGTGATTGAAGTAATTCCTATTGAGGCTACTACTGGTGACTTTGCCCTTGCTTGACTTTTGCGCCAACTTTCGTTGTTAATGGCACGAAAGAGGAAAGGACGGATCGCAAGGGGTCAACATGGCACTGACGTCGGAGTTCCGGGATCCACCGGCGAGCGCCCTCCAAATTCTGCATGATTGGAACAAATGCGAAATTTCCAACTCTCAATATTCAAATATTGCGCTTGAAGTAATTCCTATTGAGGCCACTACTGGTGTCTTTGCCCTTGCTTCACTTTTGCGGCAACTTTCGTTGTTAACGGCACGAAAGAGGAAAGGACGGATCGCAGGAGGTCAACATGGTACTGATGTCGGAGTTCCGAGATCCACCGTCGAGCGCGCTGGCGGGGGGAGGGGCGGGAGGCAAGGGCAGGAGAGAGCCGCCACGCGGTGCCCTTTCAACGCGCGTCGCAACAGAAGCAACGGGCCCCGGCGCCGCCCGCGTCCGCTGAATAACAAATTAGACGCGCCGTGGATGAAAGGGTCGCCAGGTAACGAGCGAGCGAGCTGGCGGGTGATCTCAGCGCAACGCGTGTCCGAACACCCAACCACCAGACCACCCGACCGCCCGACCATCCGACCACCCGACCACCCAGCGCATCGCTGCGAAGCGAAGCTCACCGCCGCCGCCACCAGCGATAATGAACACACCGGGAGCTCTGCTCGTGTATGTAGCGCGGGGTCGCGTATCTCCCATTGATCCGCGGATTTCTCTGCAGCGAGACGAGTTCTTCAACTTCCAATGAAGTCAACTCGATGTGGCTGTGTCAGCTTTTCACCTCTGTCGGCGACATTGCACTCTCGTTTCTTGTTCTTCGGTTCGCTACGACGCTGAGTCTTCTGCCGCTGTTTGGTTGCGCCACCGAATCTCCGAGCCGAACTTTCGTTCGTTCCTGCTGATTCTATTCGTTATTATGAATGGCGAGAACGATATGTCAGAGGCTTGGTCGTGAGAGTTTTTTATACCTAACTTTATAGTGTGATTTGCAAAAAATACTCCAAGGCTTTTAGGGGGTGTAATGTACTACAATATATATTATTGAACAATTACAACTTGACCACTTTTTGAAACGTGCCACTTTAGTTTTACAAAAGAGGTATACCAGGGATTCGTCAATTAAACGTGATTCTGTTTTGCAAAACTCTTAGTACATATTTTTGCCAGTTATGAGTATATTCATTTTTTTAAACAATTACAAATAGAAGAACTATTACATTTGCGACCCGTGAAGAGACATAAATTACTATTAAAAATTGTTTGATTAAAATTGAGAAAAAGGCATTTTCCTATTTAACCTTTAGACATCGGTAGGATCTTGAGCGTCAACTTATAACTACATCTCTCTTGACATACTTAATTTCTACGTCTTTAAAATATATCACGCGTTTTAATCCCTTGACTGGTAATGAAACAGAATTCTTTGAAACTAACAATAGGTTATTAATTAGTGTCACTATTAATTAGTGTTCCAATAATGGTAATTTGTATAATCAAAATGCTATCATAAAAATGTAATCAACACGCACATCAGGGATAATACGGGCACTTAGTGAAGGGGGCAATGTTTTAGCTTGAATTCAATATCAGCACAAATTATCATCTGCCAAAGAATTGAGATTTTTACTTTCTGTACTACTATGCAATTACATCACTCGACAAGACACACCACCAGTTTGAGATGCGAATCTTTGACATTACACTGCTTGGTGTGTCCTAAGGGTATAATTATTTTTCCTAACTTTCAAAATAAGGTTACTTTTTATTTAAATGTTTGTCGTTACAAAATTTCTTTCGCAATATTTCACATGCCTTCTGTGCTTAAATCCTCATGCACACCTTAAATATACGAGAACAAAGAATCACTCACACGTTTAAAAACATTACTAAAAATAATACTAATAATAATGTAGACACTTAACATGAAACTCCTGGATCATTTCCAATTTTTTCAAATTGTTTCTTTAAATTTCTTGTAAATATAGAGTGAAAATATACACATTTGTCTAGAACGATTTCACTGCTAACTTTGAATTTTCAAACAATGCTAACTTTTCAAATTTTGTTGACCTCTTCGTACAACTACGTTATTAAAGAAAAACATTTTTATTACATTTTTCACTACAGTTACTGCTTTATTATATGTCAAGTACATTGTACATGCACTAAATAGCATGGCATAAAAGCCATTTTGATACATTCTTTTAATTTTTCAAAATTTACACAAACGTACTTTTTATGCATCTCTCAAATCGTTTTTATTTACTTTGTGAGTGTTCTTGATACATTATTGCATTCTCGGATACAAGTGGTTTAAATGATGTGTTATAAAATTTCTCGAAAACTCAAACTTTTTCTGTTAAAATGAACTCGCGATTTCGGAAACGATGGAAACGGTATTTCCTTTTAAAAAATGGTCAAAGTATATGTCCACTCAAAAGTGTCCGAGAATGATGGAAAACAAGAATAAGCAACGAAACGATCAAGCTTCAAAACGTTGAATTATGATCAACAAAAATCACTTTTGGTGGAAATTACGTTTGTCGTGGCGAATGCACGTTTTTACGTGCACATTTTACTGTTAAGTTTACAGCATCACGTTACGGTTAAATTCGCATTCTGAATGAGGGGTCGGCGGTCGCTTTCGCACGAGGGGCGGGGCTAGGCGGGGAGGGACGGGGAGGGTGGGCGGGGTGGGGGGGGGAGGGGTGGGTGGGGTCGGGGCGAGGCGCGCGGGTTCGATAGAAATAATATGAACATTTCGCTGTATCTTTAGAAAGCGGAAGATCCGCGATATCGAGTTTCTTCCCTTTTCGACCTCGTCCTTCGCCCAATCGGTTTTGCCTCTTCCTTTACACGCGTCTGCGATCGGCATCGATCCGCGAAGCGTTCCGTTGCCAAGTTATTGAATTGTGTCTTTTCGTCTTGATTTTCGGAAACGGTTTGAATGCTTCGATTCGCAGCTCGGTGCTTCAGGTTCTAGTTGCGGAAGTACAAAATTGAAGATTTTATACAGATATATCTTTCAGTTTTTACATTGTAAATATTTATGTATGATTGTATCGTTGATTTACACAGAAATGACACGTCATGTGATCGTACTGAATTCGAAATATAATGGTTTTGTAAAAATATTCAAATGAAAATATTTTGAATCTAAATCTGGAAACAGAAGTTTCAAATTAGATGTAAGGGAAAAAAAAATCTTTTACTGGATATCATATTTCATTCTATCAGTAATGGAAATTACAGTTCTACATCTGTGAGAACAATGTACTTCAAACTTAAAGTGAGATATTTCTATTGATCTGTATTCATACGTTTCTTAAATTAGTGTGTTCTCACTTCGTGTTTCTCTTTCACTGATGACATTTTGCTCCTTTTTCCCTCATCAATCATTTTACTTTTTTTAATCTAAGGCCAATGTGTTAATTTACTTCAAACTTAATATTTTTCATCTCATTCTTTAATGAAATAAATAAAATGTACGTCGCCGAAAGTCCTCCTCAAATGCAACCGACATCCGCGTATGTATTGAATTTTGAGAGCGTAGGCTTCCGCGGCCGGAATCAATATTAAGTTGGCTGTCCGGGTGACGCCGCGTCCATGGCAAAGGTGCCGACGTTTCGGTCGCCATTCTGCGACCTTCCTCAGGGCGTATTGCCTCGAATTGCCTACTTGTATTGAATCTTAATTATTATTACCTTACTTGCTTTTTTTGTGAACGAAGTATTACGATATTGTCACTTGCGTTCTTCTAATACTTGAGTCATTTTTGAAAAATGATTTACGAAAGGAAGCATAGAATGTAAAATAACTCTCGTCAATATATGATTCAGAACATCAGAATTTGAAATGAAAATGTCACTTGTGAAAAAATTCAGTGTATTGTAATCCACTCTTCCATTTTTTAAATTTCATGCATATTTTTAGAAAACATGGTGCACATATTTTTGGAAAATTTTCTCGATTTGAACGAATTGCGATAATGCATATACATTGTGTTTTGGAAAATTTCAGATTATGAAAGAAACTATCCAATCGAACATGTATTGTAGTTCATTGTCAGTCAAATAGAATTAAACTATCTTTCTGTAAAACTAATGTCTTGGGCAAAATGTTTTGTAACTTTTCAATTCGAAGTGAATGATCGAATTTAGCATAAGATGAGACATTTTTATTTCATATCTTCTATGTTGTTATGATTACAATTTCATTTTTATTAGAAGTTACAAATTTTTAGGTCCCGTGTGTGGTATATGGTCAGAGTGCTAGCTTTCTGTGAGACGGTCCCGCGTTCGATTCCCGGCCGGGGCAAAAATGGAGCTGTAGCTATCTCATACAAATCGTCTCACTTTCTACAGCTGTGAGACGAAAGAAAGCTCAGGCAGGCTAGGTACGGTGACGGGAATACGCTTTGCTCTCCACTGCTTCCCTTACCCCCAGGAGTAGATAATAAATAAAAACAAAGCCCAGACCTAGGATCACAGATAGCAGGCAAAAGTCGGACATGTTCTCTGTTATCTCGTTTGATTGCTGTGAAAATATACACCAAGCTTGCAATGCATTAACTATATCACAGTATTAAATAGTTTCAAACTATAAATTAATTTTATTAATTTTTTGATCAGTGTTCATCTCAAGATCTCATATTTTTGAACAATCCATTTTTTCTGCATACAAATGTTTTAGCGTATAGAAGTAATATTTTGACGATATATAACGCTGTCTTTTACAGTTACCATTTTAATTAGGCGGTAAAGGCTACTATTTACAATTTTTCTAGTGCGATACAGACGATTATTGATACTTTACATGCTGTTATAAACACGGGATTACAAGTATTTTAAAAAATTAGTGAAAGAAAAGTATAGAAATAAGGTGAAATACGATTAAAAACTCCAAACTTAAAAACATAATATCACTGCACATATTTTCACAATTACTGAAACCTTTGTTAAAATTGAAAAATACAATATTTCGAATGTTTGCCTTTCATTCATGTTAAGTCCACTAAACAATAAGTTTTAAGACTCAAATATTAAAGTATTAACTTTTATAATTTGACCTATTGAATGAGTCAGACAAATTACTGGTTAATCAGTTGGGTAATGTGAATCCAAGCAAATCGGAATGTGTGTTACACCTTTGCCTCTAACTTCATCGGTCTATTTTGCCATCGTTTGCTCTAGTGATGTACGAGTGTCTACAGTAAATTAATGTTTATGGGTTCTGTGGATCGAGATAAACCGTAAATTTACGCGCAAGGCTAGTAGTATGTGTGGAGGGATATGTCACAATTCTGCTAGCAACCTCCGTAAATTTCTCTGCCCCAAAAGAAACATCTCGCAATGCAAATTTAAGCTGTGTTACTTCGCATGAGTTTGGTCATTCAATGAGGTTTCTTTTCCAATGCATATATCTCGTCCGCTTATACTCATTTACTCATTTAAAAAAATACATCCTCGTCTACCTTTTTCTCCCTCTCCCCCTTCCCTCTTTCTCCCGCCTCTCTGTCCATCCCTCGTCCCTCCTCCCTCCTTCTCTCTTCATCGCACTACACCCAAATCAGAGTCTGATCCAATATCTGGATAGTCAATATTTTGTTGGTGCCTGTGATCAGAGATCTTGAGAGAGAGGCCATCCAGAGATGGCCCCTCCTCCGAATATTAATCTCCTCAAAATATAAATCGGAACCATATTAGTTGAGGTTATACTATTTGTTGTTAACCTTTTCAATTTCTTGAAAAAGATACCCGATTGTACCTTATTTTCCCTTGACTTTTCATAAATTACTGTGAAATTAGAGTTATTTAATTTATTTATTAAATTTATTTAATTTTTATTTTTTTATTTATTTATTATTTTAAATTTTATTTATTTATTAAATTTATTTAATAATCGTATTTTTTTACTTTTGATTATTGAGAGAATAAACGCAGCTGGTTCAAAGGCCTTTTTGATTAAAATACAGCGAGAATTACTTGTTTTCCGGCGTATTAGAAAACATATTTCCATAATCAGAGCTGTGCTTGCATAATTTAAAAAATTATATGTGTTGATTCAAACATACGCTGGCTTTCAGACATTTCAAGCATCTACAAACATGTAACACTCAGAATAAACTAATTATATATGAATAATTCCTTAGAACAAATAAGGCGAAAGCTATTATAAGATATTATTCATTTATGATTATGTTGTGAAAATAAATGTGATTTCAAAGAAACTGATAAAACTTAATTAAAATCTCAGTGTCCTCCTTTTTTCTACGTATTCGTATATGGATTTTTAAAAGGATTTTTATACTTCAGAGGAAATTAGCATTTCGCGGAAAACTTAGCCAGTTTTTCTTTTAAAAGTCTTTTTTACCAAATCAACCTTTTTTTATCAAATTTACCAAAAAGTGATTGAATTCTGCGTCCCAGCATCAAGAAAAAATGAAATCGCATTTATTTATTTGATATAATTTTTTTTATGGCAAAATATTGTCTTTGGGCATTGGAAATTAGTCGTCGTACACGCCCCATAGCTTATTGCTGTATTTATGATTAACCACACTAAAGTTCAAAAACGGCTGATCACTACAGCTGTTTTCTAGAATTATCTCCTAGTCAGTGGTCAGCTTTGACACTTTTCTAATGTCGAAAATCTTACCATCATCGTGACTTTGCAAAGGACTCCGGTCTGCAATTCTTCATCTCCGGATTTGTACCAAATAACGCACGTGGAAGCCAGGCAGATTAAAGTAGAATTTTACTCTATCTGCCTGGCTCTAGAATAAGTGACTATTTTAATTTTCATTTGGAATTCTGAAATCCATGAGATATATTTTCATTGTTAATTACCATTTCTATTTAGAGCAATCTCATATTTTAGTATACCACAAATTTATATGTGTGACTGTCGTTTGATCATTCCACAAGGTTCGAGATTATGTCTCAGGTTTTGCGTGGGAAGATAGGATCAGGGTTTTGTGAAAATACAGGCAACGGAAACACGACATCGCCTCGATCACTTTGAGAGGAGGGTCCGGCCGATGCAAAACTTCGGCGTCGCCGTCCCTCACGCCCCTGGGACAACGTCATCCAATGGCAGAGGACGCGGGGCGGGAGGGCGAACACGGCTCCCTATGAAATGCACCTTTTTGCGATATCCTAAAGAACGCCGAAAAAGCGCCGAGGCTCTGGCCCGCCCTGGCGCTGCTACCTCTATCGCCCATTGATGTTTTCTCTCTATCGACCCCTCTATCGCCCACATCAATCGACCTAACTTACGAGTCAAAAAATAATTTCTCTAAATTGAAGTAAAATCTCGTAGTGTTCAATCTTATGTATTTGTTATTCATTTTTACTATTTCCCTAACGTGAAATTAACAAACTTAATCACACAAATGCTGTTAGTGCGTTTCCTGTTCTATCAACTTCTTCCTCCCTAGCTTTCACTCCTGCCTCCCATGTGAGAAACCTTTCATCAAAATTGCGTAGGTATTTCTCATTGAATGATCTCCTTTTTATCACAAAATAAATTGTAATAAAAATTTTTGAAAGTGGTCAGGCGGAGGAGCAGACTTTATTTATTTGTTTGTTTGTTTGTTTATTGCCACCACCGCTGCTGTTGGGACTTTCACAGCCGTTGCGTCCTCACCCCCGCCACGGCAGCCATCGCCACCCACAACACATGTCCTCTCCCCGCCAATTCCACTGCCACCAAGCCTCCACGAACACTTATTTTCATGCCCACTCCCGTTCTGCTATCGCTTCCTCTTTTCTTCTTTCTCCTCCACTGTCTTTTGCCATAAAATCCTCCCAACCAGTGTCCCTTACGTGGTCTCAATCGCCATTACCTCTATTCTCGAGGATGTTTGATAATAGTACATATAAAGGCTTGTACTGACACAAGCACTGTCAACAAAAATACCAATGCAGATCCTATCTTGTGTGTCATTGTCTAGGCGAGCTCAATACTTCTTCTTTATGCCACCTCCACTACATTCATTCTGATACAATTGTCATCCAATTCTTCAATTCCATTGATAAGAGACCCTGACGTATTATCCGTAACCAAATGCTCCAAAACTATATGTTGCCGTTGACTCACGTTCGTTGTCTACTCTCAATCACATCTCGGCTAAATAAATAAACTGTTCTGCAAATTCGCACTATAGCATAATCTCTGCTACAATTCACACCCATCCTCTACTCTACTAATACCGAACCAACCTGCACCCAACTTCAACTTCATCGCCGTCACCGAAGTTATCACCACCGCTTCTGCAGTAGGCCTTGACACCAGACCTGACTGACGAAGCTTTTGTATGCGGGGATCAATGCCTCGGCTGATAGCAGCGACGGGCGACGACGGCGGCTGCGGGACTGAGACGGCGCGCGCAAAAAGTAGTGCTTCTGCTCGCGTCTCCGCCCGCGCCGCCCGCGCCGCCCCCGCCGCCCGCGCCGCCCCCGCCGCCCCCGCCGCCCCCGCCGCCCCCGCCGCCCCCGCCGCCCCCGCCGCCCCCGCCGCCCCCGCCGCCCCCGCCGCCCCCGCCGCCCCCGCCGCCCCCGCCCGCCCCCGCCGCCCCCGCCGCCCCCGCCGCCCCCGCCGCCGCCTCTTCCTTCGCAGCCGTCCGAGCCTCCGCCGCCGCATCCCTCTTCACTGTCTCCACCTCCTCTTTCGACCCACCCCTTCCCCCTTCCGCCGACGTCTCCCCTTCACCGCCTCTACTACCATCGCCTACGCCACTCCCATCTCTTCCGTCTCCACCTCTGCCTCACCCCCACTTCTTCCACCACCGCCTTCGCCCCGCCCCTTCCCCTTTCCCACTCTGCCCCACCCACACTTCTTCCGCTACCGGCTCCGCCCCTCCCCCACTCCCGACTCCTCCTCCACCCCGCCCCTACCTCTTCCACCACCGCCTCCACCACGCCCCTCCCCTTCTCCCGTCACACCCGTCCACCCCGCCCATACCTCTTCCGCTACCGCCTCCGCCATGCCTGTCCCCTCTCTCCCGCCACCATCCTCCCTCTTTTGCCTCCGCCTCCTCAGCCGATACCGCTTCTACCGCCTCTGCCTCCTCAGTCGCGGCCTTCTACGATCTTCGCCCCCCACCGCCACCTCCACCTATTCACCATCTCCCCTTCTACCTTCGACTCTGAATCGTCCTCCGTCGCCTCCTCCGCTGCTGACTTTGCCGCCACGGCCGCCGCCGCCTCCTCCTCCTCCGCCGTCCGCGCCTCCGTCTACGCCTCCGCCTCGGCCCCCGCCCCCGCCCCCGACGCCGTCCCGCGCTGTAGGTGCCGCGGGCGTGCCGACGGTGCATTTGTGAAGTTCGCCGGCGGATCGACCGGCCGCCCCAGGAGCTATCCTGCCGCCGCCCACGCCGCCCAATGTGCTTCGCTCGCTGTCCGCCAACGCTCGCCTTGGGGGAGATGCAAGGATTACCCGAAAATCAACTTCCGAATCTGTGGCAAAAATTATTCTGTAGGAGACAAGCAGAGATAGTATTATTTGCAAACATGACTTCACTTTAGGGCGAGTTGTATACAAACAGAACATCCACTTTCCAACCTTTGTTTTCGAAAGCTTTTATTGAATGTGCATTGATCAGGGTGTCTCGAATGTATGTTACAAACTTTCTGGCCATGTAGGTGAGTACATGATAATTTTTAGCAACTGAACATATGGTGGAAAGTATCATACAACGAAGTTACTCTTGTCCTATTCGCTGGAATTCATGGAAAGTAAGTGATATTTATTGGAATTGCTTATTTGCTGGAAATTATGTGCTATTGTGCTGGAAATCATATGCTATTCATTGAAAAGCAACACGTAATGTAATGGGTTTTCACAGGTCACGTTCTGAAGCTGAATGTGACCTGCATGTGCTTTACTCTGCATCTCAATGCGTAGGGTGCACTTATACTGCATTTATCAATATTCATGTAGCAACACAATAAAAGTTTATTCCCCATATGCCTTAAAGGTTTTTCCTGATAATGATTCTTCTCTCTCATACGCGACATACAGATTTTACTGTTGTTTTTTTTTTGAGGAAAATAAATCAAACCAAATCAAATAAGGGTTACCATTCATAACAAATACGAAAAAGCATACAACTACTTCAGAGAGAGAGAGAGAGTCTAGGAAACTATATAAAAATAAGGAAAACTGCTAATGTTTCCTTCTGTTTTGGTACTTAATAATAATATTCATAATAATAATAATAATAATAATAATAATAATAATAATAATTTTATTCCCGTCTTGTTTTACAGAGATAATTTACATTGAATTTTCTTGGTATTACTAACCATCGATAACCAGTTGTGATGCTTAGCAATACTGAATTTATAATTTATTATTTGTCTACTTCTACTTAATATTTTGTGTGTGTGGCGTGTTTTTGAAACATTTTTTTTGTAAAAAACATGTAACATGTTTGTCTGTATAAACATGTAAACATGTTTTGTAACATACAAACATAAAAAACCTAGCCTTCTGTACCTTCTATATCATAAATATCCCTTCTATACCATTGTAATAAGTAATCCGTTTTCTCATGAATTTCCGTACCCCAGTGCCCAAGATACATGTGAACAGAACTGCATATTTTTCAGTGTTTTTTTTCTTCAAATCTAGAGAACGAGGGCGGAAAATAAAATTTTCACATGTTTCTAATTTACCGGCGAAGCCCTAATCGAAATCGATTCCACAGCTGGAAAGGACGTCAGCGGTCTGCCCGGCGCTATCCACTCCGCGGCCTTAAAGAGGCTGCGCTCTTCGCCCTCCGCACTCGGACCTTTTCCTTCCGAAGGCCGCCGCGCCTTCCCGCAGGGGCGCTCCGTTCGCAGAAGGCTTTTGTCGGAGAGGCCTTCCCTCCTTTCGCCAGCTTGCGTTCAGCGCGCAGCGTAGGCCACGAGCTTTCCATCCTCTCCAGACGAAGCCCCAGCCGAAGGATGGGGCCAGATGTTACCCAATTTTTCTCAAGCTCGTTCCCACGGATTATTTATATTTTTATTTATTTATGTGATATTCTTTCCATTACGTCAAAGTCGGTTAAAAACTATGTGTTACGTGCTACGTGGAGACGTGTATTCTGTACATGTTTTGTTAATGCTGATATCCCTACCCTAAACCATACGTAAGTTGAATTATGAATACAGAAAGAAATGAACGTTTTTGGCAACAATTGTTAACAAAATATATACTACGACGTAATAAAATATTTTTTCAAGGATACGTCAGCTATAGATTTGGGTTCTTACCACTCTTCCTGTCCTTCGTGAAGGACTTCTGCAGTGACAACATGGAGTACGATATTTTAATAACCATATTGACCACTAAATACAAATGACGTGCACAGATAATGAAGTTACATTTATGTCCAGAAGGAAGAGAAGGGACCATTTCAGCATTTGCTCAAGAGATCAGGGAAAATGGACAAAAACCAAACCGAGATAGACGTCATTGACCCAAAAGCTGATGTACAATAATTGTTGTTAGAGGTGGTTAGAATTATACAGTCTAATTAATAAATAATATATTAAATATCATTGTTAAAATTAATTTTAATTTTCGTTTTGTTACTCGGTGTAGTCTCTAATTGTATAGAAACACTTATGCAGCAGAACAAATTTTACGTGGAACTCAAACTTTTGTATTGATTTTAATCGTACAACAAAAGTAGGCTTATAAGAAATATATATGACAAAAATATCTTTACGAGAATTAAAGATAGTTTATTTTGTTGTACATTTTACTTACTTACACTTTACACTTACTTACACTTACGTACACTTTACTTACAATTAAAATGTGGGGGAATAAAAGGTACATTTATTGCTCGTAACCAAAATGAGACAGTATTAGAGCAGTTTTCGTTGCAAGCCAAGGACATACAATGTAATTGCAATGTAACGAAAAACCTGATGAAGGATGTTAAGTAATCGATCACAAGTTTTGTAATGTTAGCACATACTTAGAAAAACAATACTTCAGAGGTATTTTTGTTCTTAAATTTGCAAAATATCGACGATGTGAACATAAAATCTTGCCGTAAACTAATGCAATAATATAAACACTATTTTCAACTTCATCATTTCAAGGAAAGAATCCTATTTAGTCCGAAGGTCATTCTAATAAAACCAATACAGTTTCTCATGTTTGGGACTGTATGCCAATGAACATAAAACATTGAAAAACGGGTGACAAAAGACGATGATACTTCGCAGAAGAGACAAGAAGTTGTGCAATTATTCTGGGAACAATACTTCTGTGTATTGGAGAACGCCCCGCGGACAGGGGCGGATTCCATTATCCAATCAGAGGCTTAAAGTTGTTATGATGTCACTACAGAGTTGCCGTCGTTTACTAAGAAAAAGAAACCTCATATCACGAAGCAACTGAAAATTGAAGAGCGCCGAGTGTCATCAGTTGTTGTGTGTTTCTGGAGGTGGCATTCAGAATGGCATGGCAATCGGAATATCAAAGACGTAAATTCATTGAGTTCAATAACTTTCTGTATGCAAAAGTAATTTCTAAATTTGTGGTAGTCTTCTGATTTATCAGATTAATGTCAAGGGAAAATATAGCCTCAGTCAATCTATTTATTTTTAATAGACCCAATTGCATAGTTCCGAATATATACTGTATTACGTTCGATTTAACCTCAAAGCAAATCAACTGGTTAATTTTAGCTAGAGCCAGAAATGCCGCTGTCTCGGCAGCGATTCTGATAAGGACTTTTTGAAATACAAGGCCTTACGGTAATGGATTTTCTTCATTAGCTAATAAGCTAGATCGAATTCGGCCGGTGTCTGTATATGAATTCTAGCGAGCGGTGGCTCATATCGGTAGTTTTCCGTGATTTTCTGATCGAATTCCCAGATCAGTGTCCTAACAAAAATACCGTGGACCGTGTGCGATCTTTCTTTTCTCTTCCTTGACCTCTCCTTCCCCTTACACACACATACACTTACACTTATACGCACTATACTACCCTGCATGTCGAGAGAACAAACGGCAACCAATTGTTTCGCGGCTGGGAGAGTACCCGTGGGAGGGGGGAATACCTGGATCGAGCCATCCCCGAGAAGATGGCGTGTAAGTGGGCGCCAAATCTCATCATCCAGCGGGGATGAAATTACCGTCACCTTCGAGGATTAAACATTTGGTACACTACAGGAACTAAAGACCATACTAGCTGACATGCCCGTAACGTAAATAAATCAATAAATCGAAGAAACTTTTCATCCTAATTTTATTACGTATGATCTACAGCTAAGTTCGGTTATATAGAATTCGTGAAATATGAAGTATTATGTAATAGTTATAACTATAAAATATAGATGGTTCAAATGGTTTATCGTAAAGCTATATCATATTTACACGAGTGTAATGTTACTTGTGTAATTTTCTTTTGCCCTATCTCATTTTCTTACAAACCATAGAATTTACACAACGTACAATATAATAAAATAGATACGTCCGTATACTAGAAAATGAAAATAAAGCACAGTTAAATGTTAAATGATCAAAAGTATAAATTGTACAATTGTCCAGAAATATTTGAAATGTTATTTGTCTTAATACAGTTTTTTCTATAATTTATATGTACAATATAGTTCATTTTGTATTATTAATTTCTTGGGTAGTAAAAATAATTTTCTACTTTAATTGTCCTAAAAACAACTATTATTTTGCTGCATCAACATAATCCCATTCGAAGCAGTTTAAGTGCATTAGTGGACGCATAACAAATTCACAGAATTCCAAACGCCATGAGTACTTGGCAGCTATTTATGAAATAGTTTTGTCATTACCAACTATGTGATCTGCGGTGAAGCATGAAAACGTCAGTAATGAATTCTAGAAACACTATGGAATTTTTTTTAATCTATTTGTAATTGTATACGTAGAACATAATATATTAAAGAGGAAACGCCTGTAATTTTCATCAGTAATGCAAAGATACTGAATTCCAATACATTAGTACGAAAGTATATTTCCAAAACCAAGTTAATAACTTAAATGAATGGGGCTTCAAAAGACCATATAATTGCTATGATAATTTTACTCGTTTTACTTTCCTTAACTTACAATCTATTTAAAAAATTCCATATATCAAGTGATAATGCATCCTACAAAAACCTTTTCGTCTCTTAATGTAATGAAATATATAATTTGAATATTATAAATAATGTTTAGCGTCATGATAGTGACAACGCTATCGCGTTTTATCGCAATTTAGTGCGTTTTTCTAGAAAAATGCTGTTGTTTAATGCATTAAATTAAAGCAAAAATTACACAGAATATAGAGGTAGATATGTAATGCTGCGCGAAAAAAGGGGAATTTTTGGCAGAAAAACTTTTATTAAAGGGATCTCCTAACAAATAAGTGGATAAATCCAGTTGCTAAATTTATAACAAAATCCTCTACCACGTGGTGAAGGCAGAAACCATGTTTTGTGGGTCCCTGACACCGAAAAATTGAATGATTGCAAAACGTCTGTCTCTCTGTCCGTCTGTCTGTGAACAACGCGCTGGCGGCTAAATCGTTCAGCCGATTTTCTCCAAAATTGATATTTCGCCATCGATTTGATAGATGTTGCAAACTCTTGGATTTGAAAACGAGATTTTAATTTAGGCGTACTTTACATGAAGTCCCCAGGGGAGTTTCAAACTTTTCAAAATAATTGCTCCATCGATTCTTTATTAAATTTCGTTTTGGGATAGTATGAAGGACGTTTAAGAGAATGCAGGTCTTATGTTCATTAAAAACCTGACTTTTTGAAAATTGCAAAACTTGAAAACTTTTTCGGAGTCTTTCGTCAATCAAAATATTAAAGACACAGATTTTGTTCCCTGAATGAAATATGTTTCTTAAAGATAAATTTTGAAATAAGATCATATACAATTGAAATAAGGTATGTCTTTTACTTGATGAAGCTATCTATTTCTCAATATTAGATGCTTACCTTATTTTAGGCACAATTTTCAAAAAATATTAGTAGCTTTGGAGCAATATTACGCTTTATCTTGTAAGTTGTAGAAGGTTTCATAAATTTTGACATTCGGTAATTATCGTTCTTTCCTCCATATGCTTATGTCTCCTCCACATGTGTATGTGGGAGGTTAACACTGACACTCATATCTGAAGACCATGGAAAGTTTTCTGGCATTATATAACTAACATTTGTTTTCTTAATTTCGAGTAGAGTGTACTTTTAAATGTTGTATTC
The DNA here is from genome assembly GCA_031308135.1 of Acheta domesticus. Classification (NCBI taxonomy): domain Eukaryota; kingdom Metazoa; phylum Arthropoda; class Insecta; order Orthoptera; family Gryllidae; genus Acheta; species Acheta domesticus. Next base: position 18,732,550 of record JAHLJT010008756.1, on the reverse strand, counting down.
GTCCAATGCAGATTTGTAAACTTTTAAAAATTTCAAATATTCGAAATTTACAAATTCACTTTTTCTTGTTTCTGATGAGAGTTTTTTAGGAAGCCCTAAACAATTACTAGAATATACTTGGTAATACTATAACATTATGCATCCATTGCAAGAAATACAAAGTAGGTTGTATTACAGCATTACTGGTTTCATTCTTTTGATACAATTCAGTCTTGCCAGTGGTAAGTTAAAGTTTTTAAATTTTATAGAATAGTTGTGTAATAAGCCATATTGAAGTTCATTCGTAACAGTTATAATATAAAATATCTGCAACACATTTTACGCATGATAAATATTTGCACCATTAATATAAAAATTAAATATTTGTTTAAAAAAATGGCCTAATTTTAAGTAAAGAATTTCAATTAGAAAAAAATTGACATTCTTGAAAAAATCACTTTTTTCGTGTTCTTGGAAATTAAGTTTTGAGTTTCCAAGAACTCCTTTAATTACTAAGAGTGATGGGGCAATATAGTAATTCTGATTCGAACATTTTGGCATTTTTGAAATTTTTGACATTTTGGACACAATGTAACATGAAGTTGAGAAAAGAGATTTTATGTTTGATAAAGAAGACGTGTGAAAAGCCTAATTTAGCTATTAAACCAATACAATCGTGATGGACAGACACATCGATAGAAATATCTGTTTTGTTCAGGAATGCTAAATTTAGATTTTAATTTAATTTTGCATTCATTTTCAAGAAATGGTTAAATATATTATTCCACGCGAGTACGAAGCAATGTAAAGCATAATAATAAAATTCAAATCGATTAAACGTATCCGGTTTCTAAAACAATTTTCATGAATTTCTAGTTTGCAAATATTTAAAAAGTTGTACAATTTCCTGCACTTGGTAAAAATTTGAACCGATCAGATAAAATCCATAATAATGTACATATACGTATAATTATGCTATTCATATTCCACGCTTCATACTTCCACGAGTCAAGTTCAAAGAGATCATATCATGTAAATATTGCATGATTCGCTTTCTCGTTGCATGTGCTGTTGCACCACCACTAATAATGTGATGAGAAAAAAGGATAATCACGTACCACCACAATTTCCGCGAGCTTAATTTGTTCATGTTCATCGATCGACTTATCAAACCTCCACTCCAAGAGCGCGCCAGTCCTGAGCTGGGTACACATGAAAGTACCTAGCACATAGCGTGTCTATCATAAGGCGTAGAATAAACATTTCCTTTTCCATTGAACAAGCAATTGCCTACTCAGCACCATCCACAGAGAGATCTAACGAATCATTAATTCATGAGTGAGCAAATACCGTTGCTTGTACTCCCATCAGAATGCGTTTCCTTTCATCTTACTGCAGAGCTCTCTCTCGTGATCCACAGCAGACTCAAACACACGGGTTTTATACGTCAGAAACCGCACTCTAGCGGCGAAACGCTCTTCCAAAGTCTCTCCACGAGGTCAGAGCAAGTGCGAACAAGAGAAGTTCAAGTTAACCGTTTACATTGACCACATTCCCCCGGTTTCTCGAGTGAAACTCCCGAACACGTAAAGGCAATAACGCTTCCCCTACTTTCCAGCGACAGTAAAGAGAGAGTCGTCGGTCGAGGAGCCACGACAGTCCATTCCCTTTTTCGCTCCCCCCTTCCCTCGCCATCCCACCCCCTCGCCCGCAACTCTCCATTTCGTCCCCGTCCCTAACGTCGCTCTGTCCCTTGGGTCTATCCCCTGCAACGACCGTTATCACCTTCGGCACACGTTTAGGTCCGAGTCTGTATTGCTGGACGTCCGTACAATCCACGCGAATTGCTTCCAGATCTGTTCCGGTGCAAAGTTGTTTATTTATCACCGTCCTCGTCAACACTGGAAAATTGGTTATATATCATTATCGATACATAAAACTATACACCTTTATCTTCATATTTTAGAACTTATTATTATGAGCCAGAGCGTGTATGTTGAATACTCTTACGAATGATAATATTTAAAACACGCTTCGATGCCTTAATCAAAATTTCCTCTCTTATTATAAATGTCCATTATCGTCGCGAATAATTACCTCATCTTTCCTTGTTGAACCGTGAGAATATAAACCTTTCCCACTGTATCACTAACGTGCCATCACTTCCGCTCAACTAGCGTATAATAGCTACGCCATAGCAATTATCACAATCACTATCAGCGATAGTTTATAATCGTGAAACATTTATCGTAACAATGATCAATGCCTTCATAATTACCTTGGCCATTATCAGCGTCGGCGTTATGTTTCTGCTATTGCTCGCTGTAACTTGCTACTCTTATCTCTCTAGTCAAATTACCACTTCTGTCTTAACGGCCACAACAGTATCACAGAAACAATGCTCAAGTATGTGCTGAGTCCCATCTGAAACACTAACTCTCTAATATCACCATTGCTATCATTCTCATCGCCACCGACTTCGTTACCGTTGCCTTATTGACAAGAAGTATATCAAAACCAATCATCGATTGTTACCAAGACTGACACTGTTACCGACCGAAACATAAGAATCATCACGCTAACCATTACCGACCCCGCTTCGACACCGTGATCGGCAGTCACCGTCTCATATGCCAATATCACCACCGACTCTCACTCTGAAACAGATACTGACCCTCTCAGCTTTCGACGCCGACACCGACTTCGGCAACGTCACCGAAACAGTGCCGGGTGAGTGTAGCTTATAGTCAACATGGTCACATTGTCACAGCGACTGTGACCGGGCAGTTGTAGGGTTCGTGACCCAACGGTAGCGGATTTTTCATACTAACTGTAGAACTGGATCAAATTTAGTCTAGAGAAGAATTCCAGCTGTTGGCTGCTCTAAGAGATAGTTTTTGCCATTTCTCCCATCAACATTAAGGGAATTCCGAAGCGGTACTCTAATAACTGGGCCACAGACCGTAAGCTTTCCTTGCCCCATCGTTCCCTCTTCCATACCCTAACGCGCACTACAATACCGTACATGACGTCAGACCAGTTACGAGCTTATAGCTTGTCTGTAGTGGGGCTGTGCCCCACTAGGGGGAAATACTCAGGAAGGGAAATGCCCCGCAAGCCGACGCGGAAATGACACCGGACCTTACCATCCAGCGAGGGAAAGGAGAATCACCATCTCCCGGATAGATTATTTTCTTCACAAATGACCAGAGCAGTCGCCGTACATGTCGTACCAACATGAGTCACCGGCCCGGACATTACTTCCGTCGCAGTCAGCATCGCCGCCCGTGTCGCACTCGCCTTTCTGTCGCTCTCCTTGCGTTTCGCGCGCGAGGCAGCTCGCGGACAAAGCGCACCATTAGCGCTTCACTGGCGTCGCTAAAAGCCCCGCCCCTCTTCCCCCTCCCTTCCCTTCCCGCCCTTCCCCCCTCTTCACTTCCAGGAGGCCGAAGCTTCTCGCGCCGCTCCGCCCCACACGCCACGCCCACCGGCGACACTCTGCCGGCTCCAGTTGGAGTTGTCGAAACCTCCAGCATACAGGCAATGTTCGATCTGGTGGTTATGCGTCTCGCTTCTATCATGGCTAGAAATTAGAAACAATACGTTACTTAAATTAATATTTAAACTGAGGCTCGGTTGATTACTTGATGTTCCCAATCACGTCAGCTGCTGTGGTTGTTAGTTCCGTTAGTATAATGGTGGCGGTGTTCCTCGCTCCGTGAGATGATTAGATCCGGCACCAACTACGCGTCGCCTCGTTGGCTTGTACTTTTGCCATGATTCTTTTTAAAAAAAGGGATAGCCCCTGTCGGTTGACTGATTGATTGTCACTGATTCCGAGAGTGTCAACTACAGAGGTCATTAGTCCCGTAAGTGTTGTGCATGTTCTTCATTGGGCGGTGGCGGTAGCCTTCCTTCCTGGCGATGGCGAGATCCAGCGCCGGCTTACCATCGACTAGTGATGTTTCTCCCAACCAGGTATCTCTCACCAGTGGGGCACAGCCGAAAGAAACTCTATGTCCCCGACCGGTCTCCCGGTATGTGTGGTAGTGTAGTGCATGTTAGTGTAAGTGTGTGTATGGGGTGAGGATAGGTGAAGGAAGAGGAAGTAATGATTGCACGCGGTCCGTGGTCCGTTTATTAGGGTATTGCTCCGGTATTCGCCTGGTGTTGATCAGAGAAAACACGAAAAACTGCCGATCAGAGCAGCCGGCGACTGGAATTTTCCTCCAGAGAGCGACTGAAATCCACCTAGCTGAGAAGCTAGTGTCGAAGCTGTCACCGTCGGGACTCGAGCCTAGAACCTCCAGTCAGATGCCCTGCAGCGACATCAGTTGATGAATTAAGCCACCTCTCCGGGTGCCCCAGTCGGAACGAGCACTATGTTCCCGACAAGACTTCTGCAGTGTATGGTATTGTATTGCGGGTAAATCTGTGTACGAAGAGAGGATGGGACAGGGAAAGAGGAAGGAAACATTCCGCACGGTCCGTTCGGGTTGTTCCAGTATTCGCCTGGTATTGACTAAATAAACCACGAAAAACTATCCATCCTTGCATCAGCTTGTTAGAATGCTCCTCCAGATGGGAGTCGAATTCGCCGTAGCTCTCTAGTTTGGGTCAGCATCGGGACTAGAACTTCCCGGACGGAGTCACTGGTATTTCCTCGAGCGGTGCTTGGTCCCAGTTGGGACAAACTCGATGCTCATGACTGGCCTCCCGACATATGTGGTAGTTTAGTTAAGAGTGTGTAAGGGGTAAGGTGGATACACGGAAGAGTAAACAAAGATAACAAGAGGCCCGGAGCTCGTTTACTAGGTTACTAATCCAATATTCATGTCCTATTTATCGTTGAAAACACGAAATTCTACAGATTAGAGCAGTTGTTTGCTAAAATTCTCCTTCAGCCAGTAGCAAACTTCCATGTAGCTAGTGTCCAAAATCACCCAGAGTCGGGTCTCCAACTCTGCGTACTCCCGGGCACTGGAAAGACAACTCATTCTGGCTCGCAGTTTACGCAGACGGTCTTAAGCTCGGAATCTGTGGCCATTGTCCAAATGAGAATCCCTCGTCGTCTGTCACTTCGTTACCCAGGAGCGAAGTTAATTGTCTTCCTAAAATTACAATCAACAAGACTTGCAAAATATAATAATAATAATAATAATAATAATAATAATAATAATAATAATAATAATATCTGGGAATGAGACAACTAAAGCGTATTGACCAAAGTAAAATGAAGGAAGAACTTTCTGAAGAATTTTACCGAAGGATTCGGAAGGTGTTGAAAAGAAAACTGAATGGAAGGAATATTATCAAGGCTATTAACACCTATGCTGTCCCTGTCTTGAACTACTCCTTTGGCATTATTAAATGGAGCAAAACCGATATTGATAGCTTACAACGTAAGGTTAGAGTGTTAATGACAAAAGCGCGCATGCATCACCCGAAGTCTTCAGTTGAACGCACTACATTGCCGAGAAATATGGGTGGGAGAGGACTGGTGGATATTGGCAATCAGCTTTGTCAGCAAGTGACAAATATGAGAAAGTTTTTCATTTCTGCAGCAAATACATCACGTCTGCATAAAGCAATTTGTGAAGCAGATACATTTACACCTTTAGAGTTGTCACGACAAGAGGTTGCTCACTTCACATGCCGTGATCGTGCCACGATCGTGAGAAGCTGGATTCATGGATGGCGAAATCTCTTCATGGAAAACACCCTCATGAGATGAGTCAAGCGCATGTCGACATGAAAGCGTCGAACTTCTGTCTCATATCAGGACAAATCTTCCCAGAAACTGAAGGTTTCATGCTGGCCATTCAGGACCAAGTGATCCCAACAAGAAGTTACCTAAAGCTAATTGTCAAAGATGGAAGTGTGGAGAATGAGTACTGTCGATATGGTTGCCCAACTGTATCGTCAGTATCGTCAGTCAGTCCAACATTTTACTTCGGGATGCACACATTTCTGTGGAACAGAATATAAGCAACGGCATGACGCAGTGGCCAAGATTTTACACCAAACGTTGGCTGAGAAATTTCAACTTCTCCCTGAAGCTAAAGTGCCCTATTTTAAGTACCAACCTGTAAGTGTGCTGGAAAACGAAGAATGGCGTTTATATTGGGATAGAACTATTTTAACAGATCGGACGGTAATGAACAACAGACCAGATCTGGCTGTCTTTAACAAAAGAGAGAAATATGTCGCGCTGATAGATATCTCTACCCCAAATACTAGCAACCTGCAAAGTAAATACGCCGAAAAAATTAATAAGTACTCAGAACTCACTGAATCCATAAAGAAACAATGGTCTGTTGAAAAAGTTGAAGTTATTCCAGTAATCCTCTCAAGCACAGGTGTCATCCCTAGAAATTTGATGCGGAGCCTTCAACATCTGGGAGTGATAGTAGACATATACAAACTTATGCATAAGGCAGTGGTGATAGCAACGACAGGAATAGTGCGGAAATTTCTGGGACTTTGTGCGGTGTGAATTAGTATTTCATGTTTCATGAATGTTGTATATTGATTGTGCTTTGATTTTGTAAATCTGTACAATTAATAATATTAATTACCAAAAAATTAGGAAAATAAAGATAATAATAATAATAATAATAATCATCATCGTCATCTGGGAGGTAGGTATTCGTATTGTGAATTGGTACTATCAGTGCAGGGATATGAAGAGTAACCAATGTTAGCAGTGCACGAGTTGCAAGTCTGCATAGAAATATAATAATTATTTTGCTTTTCAAAAGTCGCTTGAGGTAGAATTTAATCAATTTCTCCCTTGTGCACTGTATGCCAAAACGACTTAACGAGCTCTTCTTTGGATCTTTTCTCATTTGCAATCTGCATCTCGTTAATGTCACATGCAGAAATCGATATGTTTATTGTGTGCTTGGGGTAGATTATATCGAAATTAAAATAGTTCCTCATTGCATGTCTGTACTAAATATGTGACTTCCTGCAGATGCTATCATATCTGAGAAAACATCTACAGGAAGTGAAGTACTCACGTCATAATACATTTCTGGACGCTCCTTGATGACTCAATCCCAATGCATATTTTCCATGCTAAAAGTCAAATACACACGCTTGTGGTGACTTGTGTGTGAATTTAGATACTAAGCGAAAATCAATAGCGCGACATTTTGCGTTGCTGTATATTTTTTTATTTGTTTAAATTTGTATTTAACTGCTATTTTTACGTTGTGTTGATTTATCGAAAAATCACATATTAATGCTTTTGATTTATTGACAAAAAGCTAAACCACATACAGTATTACAGTTCTTCTGTTGATCTTGACTTTGTATTATAAATATAATGTGGATGATCGTGAGGGTGGGTCAGTAAAGGTCATTTTTTTTATTACAATGCCAACGTTTTGGCCATCTATTTGGCCTGCTTCAGGGCTATAAATATACAATAACAATACAAGATAAATATATAGGCAGTGCAATTGGTTAACACGATTTATCATTACATAAGAGAAACAGACATGTTGAAACTACGTTTTGCTAAACAACAAGGCAAAGATAACAAAAACATCTAATGACCTGTAAATATTGTCACCGTCTTTGCCTTCTTTCCCTTTGAAGTAGAACGAATGACTTCGAGTGACCTGCCTAATGACACTCGATATGTGATTACTTCTCACCTGATCACACTACTCTCTATGCGAGCTGTTAATAACTACACACATATAAGGGTCGGGGTTCGTCAAAGACATGCTCTAATTATAATAAAACTAAATATTCCTCGAAAGAAATAGAAGTTTCTATTTCAAATCCTTCAATTACAAAAAATTCACTTAATACAAAACAATACAATCCTGAAAAAACAATATATACAATAGAAATAGACTTATACGCATGAAAATTACCCTGCAATAATACTGATAACTAAAGTATTAAAAATTATTAGACTATGTGATTATACACAAAATTATTTATAAATTCTGGAATCTAATTATACCTTTTAGAAACCTTCCTTATACCACAAATAGCTATTACTAATTACTTCAAGTAATGATTGTAACGTCTCTTCACAAGAATATCAATCCAATCTTTTAATTGCTTTTAGCATTCACTAGCCTTATTAATAGACTATGTGCTCATGTCTTTACATGAAAGTTCACTGAAATATTCTAATTATCAATTTACGACAGTCTGTTTTAAACAATTGAATGAATTGTACAAAGCACTATGAATCTGAGTTGCATGTAACTTCCAATTATCAGATAGAAATTATTCTCATTTACTTCAAAGCTATAACGTTTTGCAAATTGGTTCATTCTCGAAGTAGCGGAACCGTTTGAAAGCGCCGGCAGACTCACGAATACTTCAAGGTCTTTTCTCTTGAAGTTCACCAGTTCGTCGCAGCGGAGTCTGCAATATGCTGCGCCCTCCAGGTGGCTCGCCGCAAGCTCAGCTATCTTCGTGTCGGTGTCCGCTGCCTCGGAGTTACTTCATCCAAGTATAAAATAAAAGCTGTTGGGTCGGATTTGGCCCATTAGAAATCACATAATATTCACATACGGTTTCTTCCGATTATACGTTAGCAATCCGTATGATTTCTCATTGAATTACCATTTCACAATCAATCATTTCACCACATGCTCGTATGATCAATGTAATATTAATACATATTAGCATTTGTTCTAGACTATTTCCAATAGTAATAATTTCATGGTAAAGAATTTGTTACCTTTATTAAGCTTTTAGAATACTGATATACGCCAAATCTACGCAGCTTAGGACTTCGCTCTTCAAGTTTCTTCGTCGGCGCCTCGATCTAAAATGTCGGGTTTCTTCCAGTTCTAGGCGAAAATCCGCAATATTTGAAGAAATTTCCTGATTGGCTGTGCTCATTCACTGTGGAAATGCGATACTCGTTCTAATACGCTGTGGCGTCATCTCTGTGGACTCGTCGTAACTTCGTCAATTTCTTATTCAGACACGTCGCGTTGCGTCTGTTGGCCCCAGTTTCAGATGTGACCGCTAGGTGGCGGTTACAATACAAGTATGTTGAGTGACATGTGTTATGGATTTTTGTGATTTTGTACAGTTGTGTTGTTCCCGCAAACGCGGACAGCGGTGTCTTGGTTCATTATTGCCAACTGTATGGTTCTGAGACTGGTGATAGCTGAAGCGAAGGAAAAGGAGTGGAATCAATTCTCGGCGTGTTTCAGTGAAATGTCAGTCACAATACTTCTTGTTCCAAAGAAAAGCACCCTAACGTCTTTGCCGTATTTGGAAGTAACAAATGCAAAACGAGCATAGGGGTTAGCGAAAAAAGAAAAAAGAAAGTTAAATAAATGTTTAACGTCTTTGTTGAAATATTTTCAACAGCCAAATACTCAAGTTCCAAAAAGTGCAAGTAAATATTAAACTCTGGTTGCCAGCCCTGTCGCTAGGCGCGCAGTGAATGTGGCGGTTAGGGGCAGTAAATGGTGGGGTAATGAATAAATTTGCGTTGTCTTCTACTGAAATAGCAGCTCCATCTCATGTTTCAGAGAGTAGCATTATAAGTTTTAGCTCCGGTTAGCAGTCCTCTAAATGCACAATGAGTGATGGCTACGTAGAGGAGGAAGAAGTGGAGATGAATAAATAAAGTTTGGGAGCCTTTCGACCACAAAGGTGGCTCAGGGCATCAACTGATGTCGTTGAAGTGTTGGGAGAGCCTAGGTTTCGAGTTTTGGTAGGATTTTAGACACTAGCTACATAGGTAAGTCGAGATCAGTTGCTACCAAGAGTACTGGCATACGGCTGCTTTAATAGATAGTTTTCCGTGGTTTCTCCCATCGACACCAGGTGAATGTGGGAGCTGTACCCTAACAAACGGGCCACGGAACACGCGAAATATTTCTTATGTGTTCCTTCTCTCCTTACACGCACAGTAACTGTGTTTCTTCTCTCCTTACACACACAGTAACATGCATTACACTACCACACATGAAGGAAGACCGGTCGGGAGCTTAGAGCTTCTCCCGACTGGGGCGATGCCCACCTGATGGGAGATACCTAGATGGGGAAAACCTCACAAACCGACGTAGGCCATCGCTGGATGTCGCCAGCCAGCGGGGGAAGATCTCCAGCACCTCCCGCGATTGAAAAGTACGCACTATACTTTCGGGATTAATGACGTTCATAGATGATGCGCCAGGACTCGTCAGTCACGCATTTCACTGCACTAAGTGTCAATTCTCCTCCACTTTCCAAAGAAAAACAACTCAAGTGCCCGTTGACAGCCATGCACGTGCAACGAGCCAAGGAGGTAGGAACGGCAAAAGAGAATCTTAAATAATTTGTTCACGCCTTCACTGAAATTATCCAATTAGCTGCATCCTCATGTTCCAGAAAGCGCAATCGTTTATAGTAAAAGTATTTTATTACAATGCCAACGTTTCGGCCATTTAGCCAACTGTCTTACGTAGCTCTGGTTGGTAGCCCTGTTGCTAAACGCACCATGTATGAGCGATAGCGTGGTAGGAGGAAGAGGATGTTGTAACGAAGTGACTGCTATTTGACTCCTTGAGTGAGAGACGCCGAGAATGCATTCATATTTCAGCAAAGAGCAAGCAATTTTTTCTCTTTCAAGGATAGCTCGGACACTGTACGCGCAGCGAGAGTGGGCAGAGGCGGAGGAAGAGGACTTGAATAAATTATCGGCGTATTGCACTAAAATTGCAGCCACATAACAAGATCCAACGAAGAGCGAGCTAACCGTTATCTCTGGTGAGTTTCTGTGTTAATGAACACGTCATGTCGGCAAAACCGGAGGCGGAAAAAGAGAAGTAAGATATTTTCAGCGCCTTACACTAAAATAGCAGCGACATCACATCATGTTCCAACGTGGAACCAATTAATCTACGTCTCGTTGGCAGCACTGTACTCGTTGAAAGTGGGCTACCACGGTGGCGGAGGAAGATAAGTTGAATAAATTCTCGGCGACCTTCATTAAAATAGTCGTTCCACTTCATGTTTCAGCAAGGAGCAAGATAATCTTCACTTTCGGCTGGCAGTCGAAATGCAGCCAAGATGGGCGATAATGAGTAATCGAAGAGAAGGAGAAGAGTCGAATATATCTTTGTCATTTTGCAGAAAAATAGCGGTCTCATCACTTCATATTCCAAAGTTGAACAAAGTAATTTCAAACGGAGCTCCAGGTGACAGCCCTGCCGCGCGCAGCGAGTGTGATACAGAGGGCGGAGAAGAAGAGATACATTTTTGACTCCTTTCACTGACATATTGCGAGCAGCCATATTCTCTTTTTCCAACCAAGTCTAAGCAAATGGCTTACTGTAGTTAGTCTCCCAGTCTCCTGTCTCCCAGCGTGCAGCAAATGTGACCAATAGAAAGAGGAGTTGAATGAATTTTCGGGGTCTTTCTTTGAAACAGCAGCCACATCCATATGTTTCAATGAAATCAAAACATATACTTAGCTCTAGTTTGCGGCGCTGTGGCCTAGCTCCCAGCGAGTGAGAGTAATATGAAGAGGAGTTGAATAAATTCTCGGCGTCTTTCAGTGAAACGGTAGCCTCATCCTCATGTTCCAGCGAAGCCCGTGTATAAACTCAGCTCAAGGTGGCAGCTCCGTCACCCAGCGCGCACCGAGTGTGAGCGATAGGAAGAGGAGTTGAATAAATTCTCGGCGACTTTCCTTGAAACAACAACCACAGGGTCATGTTCCAACGAAGCGCCAGCGAATCGTTTGGCCTTCCGGCGGCCACTCTGTGTAGGCGAGCGTGGGCGAGAGCGTGGGCTGGCGGGCGAGCGTCGGCGGAGGGGGCGTGGCCGCGCGACCGCAGGAGCGCGCTTGCGGACGCGACGTCAAAGGGAGAGGCGTGCGGCGCGGCGCGGCGCGGCGCGGGGCGGCGGCGTCGTGACAGCGGGGCGGCGGCGCTGGCGGTGGCGGCGGCGTGCGCGGGGCGCCCGCCCGCAAAGCACGCGTGCCTCGCGTGCTTGCCATCACGCCGCTTCCGCCGCGGCGGGGGCGGCGGCGCTCGCTGACCGCCCGGCCACTCCGCGCGCACGTCGCATGTCGGGGCGACCTGCAGCGAGGATCAGGCGGTGGACTGGTCGCTGGCTGTGCACCTGCGGATGCCTGGGTCTGATGCCGCTCATGCGAAAGTGTTGTCCCGGACCCGGCGAAGTATAATCCGGCTGAGGCAGCACTCGCCATCAATTGATGTCATTGCAGGGCCTTTGATCGCGATGATTGATTGATTGTTAGTGATTCCGGGCACGCCAACTGCTAACAGCACTGATCCCGTTATTGTAGTGTATGGTTATTTCCTCGGGAGGAGGCCGTGGTCTTTTATCGCTAAATAGTGAGATCCGGCGCCGACCTACGGGCGGCTAGCGGAGTTTTCTCCAACCAGATGCTTCCCACTTACGGGTTACCGCCTCAGCCAGGTCAAGCTCTGAGCTCCCTTTCGGTCCCGACGTAGATAGATACATTTATTTAAACTGCAAATGGGTAAAACCTGGCGGCAGCTAATTACAAAAACATAAAATTACACAGTCTCTTAGTAACATAGAACACTAATACCAATAATAATAATAATAATAATAATAATAATAATAATAACAATAATAATGTAATATAACTAGCAAATTATTTACTAATTATAGTAATAATAATAATGGTAAAATAATGATAATAATATAAAAACTGACTGATTCATTAAACATTAAATTACATGAAGAGAGAAAAGACAAGAAAAAGAAAGAAAAAAACCTTCTATACTCTAACTCCGCAACGAATGTTTATACAATCAGGATCACACTGTACTTCACTGCACTTCACTTCACTAAGACCTGAAAACATTTCCTTCTTTATTTCTCTGCTATACACTGCACGACACCTCACTTCACAATAGAACACTTATGCATCGTTATATAACCCACTATTCTCCGTGATTTACTTAATAATACCCTAAATTAATTTCCTAAACTGTTGCACACTTTGAGGAAAGGGTTCAAAGGTTTTTGCAAGCAATCTTTTCGATCTATTCAATCGTTTGATTTGTTAAAGAAAATTTCCCGACATCCGTTCTCTGCTGTATTAAGTTTATTTTGCGCCTGTGATCCACTCAACTGATGTATGTTGGAATATATAGCCGCCGATTAATTTATTTTCAAGCTGGATGACCATTATAAGCTTTATACAAGGCGCAGAGTCTTGCTACTGATCGCCTGTTTTTGAGTGAATCCCACCCTACCATTTTCTTGTCCCTGAAAGTAAATTTAGCTGCCCTATGCTGAATCCTTTCCAAGTGTTTACACTGTGTGGTAATGTAGTGTAGGTTAGTGTGTGTGTAAGTAAGGGGTGAAGAGAGGACACGAAAAGGAGGAAAGATCGCATGCGGACCGTGGCCCGTTTGTTAGGGTACTGCTCCGGCATTCGCCTGGTGTCTGTCGGAGAAACCACGGAAAACCACCGATCAGAGCAACCGGCCGCTAGAGTTCTCCTTCAGACTGCAGCTGAATTCGATCTAGCAGAGAAACTAGTGTCTTTGACCGGAAGAATCTAGGAATCGAATTATAAGTTGAACCGAGAGACCGCCAAACAAAAGTTTATTCGTATAAAACTTAAGTATCCTAATTAACTAAAAAAAAATTGTTTTCATATTTACGATAAAAATCAAACTTATTATTTGTAATACTTCTGATGATTAAGTGAAAATGTTATCTCTGACGTTTCCAAGTTTGCATTATAAATTCCAGAAAAGTGATCGAGAAATTGGTTTGGGTGTTGTTCAATTGGTAATTTTATTGCTCCATATTTCAGTTGGAATTGAATATTGTTCATTATTTCAACTCGCACACGTTAAAAACATCAATCATTTCTCTGAAATTGCTTGATTGATACGCAGTCAATGGTAATCACATCGTGGGTTCAATATTGAAATATACTTCATTGTATTTCTATTGTACACCTGATGACGTCAGTAGACACCTGAGTTCAAGTATTGTTGTCGCTTCGTTCCTGCCGAATGATTGGAATGTTTTTGTCAAAATCAAATTCTGCTATGCATATCATAAGTGATTGTTATAATAATAATAATAAAAATGTCTTTATTAATGGCGAGGCTCAGGCCATAGGGCCTGCTCTTCCGCCTAACCACTCAATCTACATTAATACAGAGAAGTAATCTTTTAAGAAGGGGCGGGCCAGCTGTACATTTACATCTGGGAGAGCAAAATTAGGGACCACCCCGGCATACGCCGTATGCGATTGAGTAAACCCAGAAAACCTCAGTCAGGATGGCGGCTAAAGGCCGAACATTTTAAAAACAAAGAGAGAAGTGAGAGGGGAAACACAGATGGAAATGAAGAAGGAAGGCCGAAAGAGAAAGAAGAAAGGAGAGAGACTAAAAGGGGGGACAACTGTACATTTATGACTGGGAGTGCAAGACAAGGGACCATCCTGACGTACGCCTTAAGCGATTGAGTAAACCCAGAAAAATCTCAATCAGGATGGCGGCTTAGGGCGGAACAGTAATAGAGCAGAATATATAAACAGTAGAGAAAGAGAAGAGAAAGATGTTCGGAGGGGGGCGAGTCATAAAGAAAAAAAAGGGAAATTTGTGAGAGAAAGGGAAGGGAGAAGAAGCGAAGAAAAAGTAGCCGGAAGACGTGAAGTTATTCCAGAGACGTTACATCAAGGTACGTTCGGTTTACATGAGCACTTTACATAAGTATAAAATCATTTTTAACACCAGAGGAGTAAAATACATTATAGGCTAATAATAACAATAATTTAAAATACAATATTGACAGTATTCAGGAACAATATAAAAGTATAATAGTATCATAACATCAAATTGTATTTATACCAATATATTGCAGTAAATATTATGATGATAATACAAAATAGCTAAGAGTATAAGTATTTTTATCTGGAATGTCGCTAGTCAATTTATGTATATTTTATTTAAACAATTCCATTAAGATACACTGAAAATTATATGAGTGTATTAAATAATTTACAGGGTGTGATGCAGAATGGAAAGTGAAGAGAGTCATGAGGTATGGGATGGAATTTTGAATTTAGAGAGTGCGGAAAGTACAGCATTTAGAGGGTGCGGCGACCGGGTGCTTGGAAGTGGGAAAAGTCTGGAGATTGAAGGAGATGTTAACAGCCATTCTGCATGCCATTATTCCTTACCCATGTGGTTAATTCATTTTTGAATTTACGGAAAGTATTTGAATGTTTCAGACTCGCTGGTAGTTTATTCCAGGCTCGGATAGCTGTAATGGTGAATGATCTACTGAACGAAGTAGTGTTATGACGTGGTACACAAAGCAGTCCTGAATCACGAGCTCGATTTAATTTCAGAGGATTGAAGTTACTTATAAGGCGTGTTACATGTGTACCATTTAAAATTTTATAAAGAAGAAGTAGAGAATGAAATAACCGCCTTTTGTCTAGAGTAAGCTTTTGAAGTTTGTCGAAAAAATATGATACATGGTCTTATTTCCTTAAATCAAAAATAAACCGTACGCATGCGTTCTGGGTTACTTGAAGTTTACGTTGTAATTTAAATGTCATGTTGGTCAGAAGAAAGTCACAATAGTCGAAATGTGGCATAATAAGAGATTTGATGAGAGTCTCACGTGTGCTAATTGGTAAAAGTGTTCGTAGGCGTTTCAGGGAATCCATTGAGACAAAAACTTTACGGCAGGTTGAATCTATATGCGAGTTCCAGCTGAGGGTGTTGTCGATAAGCACACCTAGGTTTTTGACATCTGGACACCAAGGTAGAACGGTGTCATTAATATAAACTTTAGGCAGAGCAGCAGATGAAATTTTATTCATAGTACTTTTCGAACTGATAATCATGCACTGTGACTTATTTGGGTTTAACTGTAAGCCTAGAGACGCTGCCCAGTTGTTCAGTGTTATCAAATCTTCATTAATTTTTTGTGCGAGTGAGAAGAGGTGAGACGGGTGACCGCTTAGGTATATCTGAAGATCATCCACATACATTTGATGACTACAATATTTAAGCGCATTACCTACGTCATTTACATAGATTATGAAGGCCAGTGGCCCTAACACAGTGCCTTGAGCATCTCCGCGGTTAAGTACCAAGTCACTTGAGCTGCGGCTACCGGATACCACTCTTTGGGTTCTTGAAGTTAATTAATTGAGAAACCATGTACGTGTCTGCTTTGCAAATCCCATGATTTTTAGTTTTGCGAGCAAGATGTCGTGATCTACGGAATCGAACGCTTTGCTGAAATCAAGAGGAATCAAAATAGTTATATTACTGTTATCTATTACTTTTCTGGCGTCTTCAATAACGTTTAGTTACGCGGTTTCAGTATTCCTGCTGGAACAGAAACCTGATTGCTGATCATTTAAAAGTGATTTTTTTGAGATACTGTTCAGTTCTCTTCCGGACGACTTTTTCGAGTACTTTAGAGATAGTTGGGAGTATGCTTATTGGGCGGTATTCAATAGTGTTTTTGTTTGATGCTGTTTTGGGAATAGGATGCACGAGCGCAGTCTACCAATATAAAGGGTATTGTCCGCTCATTAGTGAGAAATTTATTATTTCTGTGATGATTGGATAAATCACATCTAGGCTATTTTTTAGCAGTTTGGCATTCATACCATCGGAACCTGAAGCATTTGATTTGAGATTTTGAACGATCTTGATTACATCCTCATGTTCAACGGACGAAAAGAAAAATTCGTCTTCGGATTTTGTTTCTGAGTTTTGGAGAAACCCAAGAGATTGCATTTTCAAGTTACTGTCAAATGAAGGAACGTTATTTATAAAACTATGATTTAGTGATTCTAAAGAGATATGTGTCAATTTGGGGATGAGATTTTCATATTCCTAGATATTTCAGACTTTTCCAAATCGTTATCGAGTCGCGGGTTCTGCCGAAGGTGGTGTGGTAGTATTTAATTTTAGCGTTGCGACATTTCTGCGTGACTAAATTTCTGAGCATTTTGTATTGTTTTTTAAGTAGTTCGCATTTAGTTTTCCGGAAAATAGCATGCACTGCATCTCTATCTTTCATTAAATTTCGAATTTCATCGGTTAACCATGGTGCAGGCGGACGAATTACACGCGATATTTGTAAAGGCGCGTGCCGTTCAAAGAGCTGTGTAACTAAGTTAGTGAAAATCGCAACTTTAGCGTCCAGTGATTCTTCTTCGTGCACAAGATACCAAGGAAGTGTCAATCCGTCTATATTAAATGTTTGTTTATAGAATTTTGAAAAATCGTGGTATTCGATTATGTGAGGTGAGTATTTAAGGCACTTCAGGTCGTAAACAAGATAAATTAGATCGTGTTTTGAAATCCCAGGAACCGGAAATTGACCGTGATTTCGAATCTTGTTTATATTAGACACTATAATATGATCGATCCAAGTTTCCGTGCTCTTTGAATGGTGTGTTGGTGCTAGAGGTAATATTTCGAGGCACATGCTGTGAAAAAAACGCTTAAACTGCTCTGCAGAGGGGGAAGCTTTTAATAAATTATGATTAAAGTCACCCATTACAATGACATGCTCATAAGGACTGATCGCAGATGCAAAGGTTCAATCTAACATATCTGTGCTGTCAGTCTTAGGAGGTAAATACAGCCAAGAGACATTTTTTCCCTAAAACTCCAACTTCGATAAAAAGATATTCACTAAGTAGGTAGTCCGTATTTGTTGAAGATAGTACAAGTTTGTGCCTAAGATCGTCGCGAAGGTATATACCGACACCTCCACCATGTGCGGCGACGCTGGCCTTCCTATCAGCTCTTATCAGACGGTACCCTGAAATTGCTACTAGCGCGGAATTGAGAGAAAACTTCAACCAGGTTTCGTTTATGAGAAGCGCATGAAAACGGTGTTTAGATATTATTTCTGTTACTTCGTCGAAATGACAGGGAAGAGACTGGGCATTTAAATGTGCGACATGCAGGCAGGGGGAGCAAGGATTAGGTTTATTTGTAGAGCCAGACTCATGGACGGTCGTGGAAAGGTTCCGGGCACCCACAGGATGTGAGGGGGAGGAGGTAGGTAGCATTTACAGAGGGTTTGCAGAAGGAAAGTTGGGAGAAGAACAAAGGAAGGAGTATTCCCGGAAAAAATCCGAAAATGGCCGTGACAGAGAGGAGTAGAGTGAGGGGTGGAAGAGTGGGGGCGCTCCTACGCTAGGCATGAAATTGCCTCCAGCTTAGCCCTGGTTTGCACCCGGGAACGACTGTTACCGTGCTTGATAACGATGGTGCGTTTGTTGGTCATTGATGGACGATTTGGTTTGATGGACGATTGTTGGTAAAGTCTGAAAAATATTTTTGATAATAATCTAGAGATTTTATTGTTAATCAACCGCTTTCTATTTCGGAATGAAAAGTTTTCTTTTGGCTGACACACACGTTGGTTGCTAATGATATGTAAAGAAAAACTTAGTGATTACATTTAGTAAAAACCAGTAGTAAAAGCAAATGTCTGTGGGCATTAAAGCTATCAACTGTAATTTATTCTCGCACAAAATATCTAATTAGATAACATTTGAACATGAAAATAAAAAAAATCACAATCAAATCGACCTTTCGTACAACACCTTTTAAAACTTTCTCTGACACGAGATACAATTAAGATGGTATGCACAAAGCATAACAATAATTACTTTGACCTGTGTATTTTTTCAAAGGAAATAAAAAGGATTCACTGTCCTATATTTTCAGAAAAATAAATCTGGAGTTATTCGTTTCACAAAGTTTTAAATTCTACCTTGCTTCCATTACTTTGTATGAAAGCCCGTGCGATGAACAAAATATAAAAGGCACAGCTGGTGATGAAAACTTATTTTTTACACGGCTATAACTCGCAGAGACTCTATGTAATTAAGCTACATTATTATCGTTTTTAATTGAGATATTTTCATTTACGCTTCTGGTGTAGTAAAGGTATAAATTTCACGGTTTCCTCCGTGCAGAATCTGAATTTTGAAGCGTAAAATAAAAAGAGACATAAAATGTCGATTTAAAAATATTCGAATAACTGTTAGAAATCCTTAACATTTTTAAATAATATTAATTTTTTTTGAAATTGTAAGCATTGTCGTATTATTATATTTTCCATGATACCATTAATTTTTTATTATGCCAAAAGCTATTTTACTCGGTAGCAAATAAAACAAAACAATAAATTGCGCATAAAATCAATTATTAATGTTAGTGCGATGGTGAATATTTAGTACAAAAATGATAAGAGATACAAAAACAACAATAAGACATCAGTCATCGGTAAACCATCAAAGTGGATTCTTCGTCCGAGACCACGTTCGCCAGTGAGAATGTCCATCGCAGTTGCGGACGAAACTTATGGAAGTATGTTTTCCAATAGACCACGGCCCCCTAGCCCGAAAGGAAACATTGACGACAACAATTAGACAGTAAAGACTATTGACAACGATATCCAAGGGAATTAAGCGTGTTGCGAACAAGCAGTATAGTAGACAACTAAATGCTGCGATATTATGAAAAAGGAGGAGATCACGGTGACGTTGTTTAAAAAAACTTGTATAGAGAGACGAGTTATTAGAACCTAAGAAAAGGAATGACAAAGAGTACAATATTGTCGACCTTTTCTATATCAGAGTGAAGCTTCCAAGAGGTGGTGGGGGTGGCGAAGGCGGTGAGGGCGGCGAGGTCAGCGAAGACCGCAAGGACGGTGAGGACGGTGAGGGGGGGCGAGAACAGCGAAGGCAGTAAGGACGAAGAGGACGGCGAGGGTGGCGTGGGCGGCGAGAGCGGCGTGGGCAGTAAGGTCAGCGTGGGCGGCAAGGACGGCGAGGGCGGCGAGGGCGGTGAGGGCGGCGAGGGCGGCGAGGGCGGTGGGAGCAGCGATGGCGGCGGGGGTCGTGAGGACGGCGAGGGCAGTGGGAGCAGCGATGGCGGCGGGGATCGTGAGGACGGCGAGGACAGTGGGAGCAGCGATGGCGGCGGGGATCGTGAGGACGGCGAGGGCGGTGGGAGCAGCGATGGCGGCGGGGGTCGTGAGGACGGCGTGGGCAGTGGGAGCAGCGATGGCGGCGGGGATCGTGAGGACGGCGAGGGCAGTGGGAGCAGCGATGGCGGCGGGGATCGTGAGGACGGCGAGGGCAGTGGGAGCAGCGATGGCGGCGGGGATCGTGAGGACGGCGAGGGCAGTGGGAGCAGCGATGGTGTCGGGGTCTGTGAGGACGGCGAGGGCAGTGGGAGCAGCGATGGCGGCGGGGATCGTGAGGACGGCGAGGGCCGCGGCTCGTTAGCGACGAGGCGGTGCCCTCGCGCGGCGATAAGAAACGTTTGAGGGAATATTAAGGGGGTTAAGGGCCGGAGATAGGGGCGGATTGCCGTGGCCAGCGCGGGCGGCCGCGGAGGGCGGCGCAGCTGCAACGGAGCGCAGTGAACGGCGCGCGCCAACGGGCGGGCACAAGGGTCAGCGGGCTGAGATCTGTTTACAGTGGCCCAAAATGTATCTCTTCAGTGTAGTTCCGGCTGTTCATCAAGTACGAGTAGTTTGAGAAATAACTGACGACTACAAGTACCATCAGTAATATTTGGTATTGTAAATAGGATTGAGGTTTTATAAATGGTATTAAAAGGCTTAGTTGTGAATCTTCACTCCGACAAGTACATTTACCATTTTGGAAATAATATTACTTGTTGATTTTGGTTCGATTGGTTTGATCGATTAATTTTTTAGGTTTTAGCTAGCAATTTTTACATAAATACCTACCTATTGACGGATAATTTAGAAAATATGGACGCACGATCAGTCGAAATGGACTCACCATTTGATTACTGAATGGCCGAACTGTAAATGGAACGCCACAACCCACTCAAGGAGCTTCTGTTTTTGAGTGAAATGAAAAAATGGCGTTGACAGTCTATGACCGTTTTTTAACCCTATTAAAATATTTATTATTAGGGTAGAAATAGCGTCAGATGGGAAGTAACGTTGATTTTTCCATGTCACAGATTAGTGGTATTTAATAATAATATAATCTACCTTAAATAGTGACTTTGATTTGGCTTTAAAAGCATTTATTACTCTTGTAATACTTTCTATGTATAGTAATGTTGTTGTTTGTCATAACATTCTTGATCTATTTGAAGTTTAAAGGCTCATGAACTGGAAATAGAAATACATTTTGTAATATCCCGCATATTTACCATTCGAGTTACTTCAATATATATTGTTTGGTTTATAACAAGATGTACATTTCATATTCTCCCGGTTTGAAACGTTTACAATCATATGAAATAGGCAATTACGAAAACATTTTTCAACGATCGCCATTAAGAGAATAGAACTTCAACAATAATGAAACTTCCTTTTCTTCACTTAAACTCTTATAATATTTGTAATTTCTTGACACAAAGCCATTCATAACATGCATGAAAGACACCACAGGTATAATGATATTCATGGAATTGTGAAATAAAATAAAAGGAGAATAAAATAATGGGAGTATTTGGAACCATGGTGTCGACAGGTCTGACCCCCTCACGGGGTCACAGTCACAATGTTTTCTACTTATTCAGAATTATATTTCAGGTATTTTCCAGAGAAAAAAAATACACTGTCGTCCCCGTGGCCGAGATCGTTAAAGCAGTAATGCTGTAGTGATCATTGACCGTGGGGTCGCAGGTTCGAGTCCCACCTTAGGCATGGCTGTTTGTGTTCGACCTTTCACTCCCTCACACTACCATATCGTTTCATCCTCATACCATAACGTTACATCTAATAGTGGTCGCTAATGACCGAGTAGTTGATGCGACCTTAAATAGGACGGTGTGATGCATCAACCGGCTAAGCGCCATTTTTTTAAACAAATGCGATATAGACGCCATCAGTTGCAATAGACCATGTTTTAAGTGTACGCAAACTTTTGGCGCCAAATCTAATCTAAAAAGAGCCTTATAATTAATGAAAAATGTAAAAGCCATCAGTCACATCAGGGATTTTATGTTTCGCAACAACCGGCAATAAACCTAGATCTTCAAATCTGCTGTTCTTAATTTCACATTATGCAGGTAAACGCCAGATATTCCACGCATATTTGTTTAGTTTAGCGCTTCAATGAATGACGTAATTAAAATACTGTTTTTAGAGCTGAAAATGTGTACAACCTTTGAACACGATCATCTCAAAACTTGTATGATGTCGCATACCCGGTTGATGCATAACACCGCCAATAACAAAAAAAAATACTGTTCCCCACCCTTTAGTCCCCCACTCCCCACCCTTTAGAGTCTTTAGCAGCATTTTGACCGCCCAGGCGCGCCGACCGCCCACTGCGCAGAAGCAGCGGGAGATTATGCGCGCCGGCCCGCGGACGTGTGGGGCGCGCGGGGCGGCTCGAGCCGGCACTCCACCGCCGCCGCCGCCGCCGCCGCCGTTGTATTTTAATTTGCAATTCAAAATCCGCGCGAGTAAAAAGGGCGCGCGGAGAAAATATCGCGCGCTTCACAACTTAAAAATAAGGGAAAATTCCATTCCCTTTCATTAAGGCGCGACGCGGCGCTCGGGAGGGGGTGGGGAAGGCGCGGTGCTTGTGCGGGAATGAGGAGTCGTCCGCCGCGCCGGAGAAAGAACCGTCTGCTTTGGCTTGTTGCGCTGCGAGCCGCTCAAGTGACAGGGAATGGCGGGGGAACTGGAATGGTTTGCTTCTTCCAGGGAGGGAATTGTGACATTATGTACATTGTGAAGGATGGTATTTTCATTGAATTGAATTGAATTGAATTGATGTCTTATTTTCCGTGTCGAGTCTCAGGTAGTGGCGAATCCAGGGAGGGGGCATGGTGGCCATGCCCCACATGAGACCTAGAATTTTAATATGTGTACTTCATTCATTTGGTAAAATTGATTTAAATATTTATTTGTGTTAAAATTGTGTATTTATTCATACAATAATATTGGCTAATATCATATATACACTACAAAATAATATACAATATAATAAATATGTTTAATACGTAACATACAACTTTGCTGGCCACCCGAAATGATCAGCTTGATTCCGCCCTTTGACTCAGGTCATGAAGCCTGCTGTTCTGTCTGACCACGCAAATGTTGCTACGCTCTTTTTGCCAACTAGCGGAGAAAGATGGTATTACTTGGGTGACGAAATAGGCGATTTAAATTTAGCTCAGAGGCTTCATTTAGGTTTGAGCTTTTTACATGCAGTAAATCTATTTACATGGAATAGCCGGCTTTACTTCCCCTCCGAAGGAAGGCATTTGAAGAATTTTTCGCCCTTAAAAGTCCATGGCTATTCCAGCATTTATGAGTGATGATTTCTCACAGCAAGGCAGCGTGCGGGATGTTCCAGACAGCACCCTAGCCAAAGTAACCGAAGCTGAGACCGAGCGGGAAAATAAAAGCGTAGGCTCTCGCGGCCGGTGTCAGTAGCTATTTGGCTATTTATTTTTTTTGTTTTATTTGTCAAAAAACAGTAAAAACTGTGTATAACGTGTGGGGAAAGAGATTTAACTGCGCACATTTTCTTGAGGGCCAGAATAAAAAAAAAAACACGAAAAAATGAATTGAGAAAATAATTATTTTAGACAAATAAAAATATTTGAAAAATGTTTGTTGCCGAGTTATAGTTATCAATTTCAACTGTAAATGAACTACAAGCAAAAGGAGTGCTCAACAAAACGTGCGCACAGTGAAGCTACATTTACGTCCAGAAGCAAAACAAGGGGCCATCTCAGCATTTGCTCAATGGATCAGGGAAACTGGACAAAAACCTGATCGAGATGGGGGTCATTGACCCGGAAGCTGAAGTACATTACTTGTTACAGGCGTATTAAATATTTTTTTAAAATGTATACAATGCAAACGTAAACTAATTCATTATATATCTTTGTTTGGTTACAATAAACATTAATTTTCTTTTTCACGATCACTCTGTCCGGGAGACGCCGCGACTTTTCTCAGAGCGAAGTGTTTTTCGCCCTGAGGAAGGTCGCAGAATGGCGGCCGAAACCATGGCACCTGAGCCTTGAAAGCGGCATCTTCCGAACAACCAAGTAGCTACAAGCGGGAATATGAATTATACGAATGTGTTCAAATAGAGGATCACGCTAAGAGGATAGGTGTACCGCAAAAACATTTCTTTAAATACTGCAAGTCAAAAATGCTAATGTTAATTAAATGGGGGTAGTGCTAATACCCTCTTAACGCAGCCGCTACTGAAAAACCGCTAGTTTAGTTAGTAGTTAAATAAAACTTGAGTATCTTTACAAGCAAATTGAAAATATCACAAATTGAATTTGTTATACATACCGTCTCATACTATGAAAAGTAAATTTCCCAAGAAGTTCAAAAATAATTCTGTTAATATAGTCATACAAGAAGACGTTAATATAGTGCTACAGTAATTCGTAAACTAATGTTTAGCCCAATGTTAAAATTCTAAATATGTGCATTAAGCTGAAATGATCTCATCTTTTAAATGGAAATATAACTTTATTCTTGCAAGATTTAATGTTTTAAATAATTTTTAGTGCTTATTATTGAATTTGTCACAAAATGTACAATTGCTTTGTGAATGAAAATTTTAAAAAATTGTACATTTTGGCTTTTAGTCAGATAATAATATTCACACTATACAAGACTGATTTGGTGTATAACTAAACATAATTTTGATGACTAACCAGAATGTATGATGATTAATATTTTTTCCTATTCTCTGAAATATTTAAATGTAGTGCCTCTCAAAAATTATTTTAATCCTGAGTTGGGGTGTAGAAAACAGTAAAAGTAAAATTTAAAATAATTTAAAGACCATTCAGCGTAGTGATCTAATGATGAAAAAAATATCTTAAACTTGTATTTAACAGTATAAAGTGCGACACAGTTTGGAAAGTCAGGCATGTTGGATATATTGTGCGAAACAATACTACGCGTTATGAATGTAAATGTAACGTTCCGCAATCCACAGATGGCATAGAACATCGGAACGAAATAATTTCTTCGCGTAAACTACAACTGATGTTTCGCCCAGAATTGGATTCGTTATCTCATAGCTCCCAAAGGCCTATTTTCGGTCTTCAGAAAATTAAAAGTTGAAAATGCCATAATTTTTTAAATTGATCTATTTTGTATACAAGTATAATTTTGCTTTCACTTTATATACAATTATATTTTACTTTGCTCTGATATGCAGAGTTATCCTCTCTTGAATCTTCAACGTAGTGATTAATGAAACACAGTACGATAGTTTCTTAAGCACATTATTATCCGACAAATATGTGTGCGTCTTTCTTTGAGAATCAAAACTTTATAACACTTACTTTAAAGCAAGATATAATATTTTTCCCGCAAGAAGTAAATAGCTTGATAAATTACATCTTACGCAACATTTGGTTTTCACATTGTTTTTCAAGTGCGAAAAGAACTCTTAGTCCTCACACTGAGGGAACCATTTGAAAGTGAAATGAATCTACGCACGAGTAAATGATCGGTGGATTGTATATGATTTCATTAAAAAATGTGACCGCAGGAGAGATTAAAACCACATAAAGGGCACATCATAAAGCAGTGCAAAGCGAACGTCCTATTGAATCGAAAAATTAAAAAATAATAAAAGAATGAAGTGGGGTATTTATATTTTAAAATATTTTATACTGAAAAATATCAAACCGAATGCTTTATGCTGTGCAAACCGTCCCCGACCACAGTACAATCTAATTGAAAAAATGTACCATATATTTTTGATTGTATAAAATATTGACGGATGCCGCACTGTCATACACATATCTGCCACAAAACCTTTCATTCAGAAATTCACTCATATAATTCTCATCCTTTAGTATTAGAAATTTGCAAACAAATGCTAAGTTGACAGGAGATAACGAACTAAATACGTTATAAGAGTCAAATTTCCTAAGTTTTTTCTACAAAATTAAAACATTCTTAAATGAACACTTTTCCGAAAACATGTAACGTGGTTTTATATTAACAAGTTTCAGTTGTATAAAGAATGTTTAATTATTGACAGTAGTGTCACGCGGATTAATAGATGACACACGAACAAGATTGTATTTAAACAATGACATTTTTGAAAGGATTATCAATATAAATTGTCCTAAGAAAAACACAAAATAAAACCTGACATTTTTCGAGTCACCCACTTAATCACATTTTTAAAGAGAGGCAACTAATAGAGTAGGAAAATGGGTGAGGTGCAGAATAACTGCTTAGATTTTGTGCGTGTTCCTATCGAAAAATTGGGTGGAAGTGTAATATGTTTGAGCATTCAAATAATGCCTAGGCACACAGTACTTCACCCACACGCTTGAAACCCTTCTCTTGAATATCACGTATTTTATTCCACTTTTCAGAAGTATTGAGCGGGGGCGGGCGAAAGTCCAATGCGTGGGACAGCTTCGCGAGCGCTTTTCCTCGGCGAGCGAACTGGAAAAACACCTCTCTGAAGATGGAGCGGGGCGAACAGTGCGTTCGAACGTAGAGGCGACAAACGTACGACAAAGGAAGACGCGGGTATTGCTTTGGAATGTGTTGGCGGGAAGAATAATAAGGGAAAAATGTGAGCTTGAAAAAATAGGAGGTGAAGTGAGAAAAAATGTAATGTAAAAAAACTTGGAGCGGTGATGAAAGCAGGAAAGATGGTTACTGCTTGGAAGACTAGAGGGAAGGAGGATACAATATGTGTGTGAGAAGGACGTGTGAAAAATAAAAGAAGAAACAATGGGTAAAATACAGTCAGTGAGTGGTTAGATTTTCGAGAATAGAATATCTAGCTGTTCAACGGTAGCTGCAGCAAAAAGGAGGAAAACATTTGTGACCGGTTCACGCGGTGATTCTGAAAAGGAAACGGGGTTGCAATATTGAAAGTGTGCTCCTCAGTTATGCTGTGAAATCATCGAGAATGGAATTAGTAAGGGTCAGAAATGATATAAAGAAGATTACAAGTGGCGACTGGCAGTAGATGATATATGCCAGACATCACTATTCACGTGTAACAACGGAATTATGACAAAACGTGAAAAAATTATAATGGGACTTTTAACTGTTTCATTCAACAGCATCGTCATATTTTACCTTCTCCAGTTCGTTCAAACTCACAACAAACATTTCCTATCATAGAAAGGGTACGTACAAATTATGAACCCTCGATCTTTACAAATGACATTGTCTGTAAACTCCAACCCTTAGATAACTTCAAACGACGCAATTTATCATAAGCTGAGATTTTACTCCTCATAGCTTTACTCGAGTGATTCTGTGTTACATCATTGCTGTGCACACAGCCACGTTTGGAAGTGGCGCGCGCGCGGGCAGGCGCGCACTCTATTCGGAATCAACGGAGCAACAGAGTGAAGGCCAGCGAACCAGCGAGCCAGGAGCGCGAGTCTGCGCTCTAGGCGCCGGCAGCCTTATAACGGGCGGCCCGGCTCCGGGGCAGCAGAGTGCAATAGGGAGTGAGCCGAGCGACTAGACTGTGTGATAGTGACTTAGTACGCCGACGAAGTGCTGCAAAGGGTAATCTCCAGGTGATTTGGTGGACTGGCGTCGGATTTGGTACATCTCCCGGAGGTCTGGTAGACACGTCTATGACTTCGGACTTTCCTGTTGGACTACGGAACATTGTACGGGCAAGAAAGCGCAATCTGTATTTTTGTTGTGTAATAATCTGAATAATTGAGACTGCCTCTTTTTCATATATTTCAATCATCAATACTGTTCTTCAGCACATATTTCAGAAATAATGTCTTAAATATCACGTGAATACTCAGTTCAATGTGATGTTTCAAAATATACAAATATATAAAAATATAAAATGTGAACCAAAGTTACCCTAACGTTGTAGTAGCAGTTACATAGTAACGTAATGATGGCAGTTGCCTAAATTATTTCTGGAAGATGTTGAACGTTATTTTAATAGTCTTTAAATAAGAGAGTTTTTCACGATATCTGGAACGAAACTTCCATTTATATCTTGCCCTAGAGTTCATTTATGATTCTAGTGAAGATCAAATTTACACACTAATTATTTCATGCTAATTACTATATACTAATCTTTTTAGTAGTTATACTATACTAATATTATAATTAGTGTATATTTATATACTGATTATTTCATGCTGCTTTTGAACTTGTTTAATATTATCCCGATGAGAAGGAAACACAATTTCAGAAACACTGATGGCACGTAACGTATTTAATCAATGAATTAGATGTTTTAAATATTGGATAACTCACGTACCTAACTTGTAAATGCATTTTATAATTAGTTTTATGTATTTATTGACTATGATAATAATGGTAATGATGATAATAATAATAATAACAACAATGACCGTTATTTAATCATACAAAGACAATGAAAGGTGGACGACTGGATCGCAGGTCCATGTGCAATGTCGCAGAGCTCTGCAGATCTTACAGTAGAGTAGGCGCGAACGTGGCGGCACCTCATGCAAATGGCCGCTTCGATCCGCCTCGTCCGCAGCCTCTAAACGCCTCTTTCGGGAGCTCGCGTCGGCTGCCTCTGGCGGAGCTGCGCCTTCCGTCCACTCGCTCGGAGTTGTGCACTTTGGCTTGCAAAGTCGCCTTCCTCGCCTTCACAGAAAAAACGAAAAAGTAAAAAAAGTGCTGTGCATTTGGCTGATTTGGCCGCGTGCACGGGAAAGAGGTAGACGGGTGAACGAGTGGACAAATGGATGGATGAAATCATGGACAGATGGATGGTGGTAGATGGATGGGTAGGTGAAATGGGAGACAGATGCAATCTTTAGAATGATGCCAGCGCCTAAACCTTATGACCGTGTGTGTATGGATAAACAATTTGTTGGATAGGTGATGATCGATATACGATATACATGTTAATGGATTGATCGATTAATTAAATATTGTTTTCGGACGCATTAATTCATTAGGTCCTTAGTCCAGTAAATGCAGTGAATGTTTTCCTTGGTAGGTGGGGAAGATCTTCCCCCGTTGGAAAGTCAGAACTGTCGACGAACTACCTGTCGGTTAGCGGGTTTTTTCTGAACCAGATATCTTTCACCAGCGGGGTATCGCCCCGATCAGGGCAGGCTCTAAACTCTCGGTTGATCTTCCGGAATGCGTGATGGTGTAGTGCATCTAAGTGTAAGGGGCGAGGATAGGACAAGGGAGAGGAAGGAAAGATCACGTGCGGTCCGTGGCCCGTTAGTTAGGATTCCGGGATTCACCTAATGTTGATAAGAGAAACCACGGAAAACTACCAATCAGACCAACTGCCCGCTAGAATTCTCCTCTAGTTAGCGGCAAAATTCAACCTAGCTATCAAGCTAGTGTCAAAAACCCCGCCAAATAATAATGGAGCTAAGATGCAATGAGAGAAAGGGGAGAACCCCGAGAAAACGGGAGAAACACGAGGAAAAATACAAATAACAACATTCGCTCACCACAAGTTCAGAAGAATTCTGCCTGGTTTTGAACTCTGGTCTCGTCGGTGGAAGGCAGAGGTCTGTCCGCTACACCATGAACTCCCTCGCTGGTAAACGAATAGATGGGTGCGCAAGTGAACAAGGTAGACGGGTGGTCGGGTGATCGAGTTTACTTCCTTAACAAAAGTCGAGTTTTATTACCTTGACTTAGATCAGTTACAAAGTAATGAAACAATTTAAAATAAATTGTTCATTTTGCAAAACCACATGTACGGAATAAAATCGTTATTCTATTCATGTTTTCAAAACCATACATTTCAATTGCTCCACCTCACTTTTAGTCTCATCACTCTCTGCCTCGTTCCTCTCCACATCATCTGCCCAGTATCTCTCCTCTCTATCTTCGCACTATTTTCTGTGCTCCAACTTCACCACACTGTATTTTCCCGCACTCTCTCTCCTCGCATTGTCCCTCCCTTTCCGTATATCTCCCTCTCTTCTTGCTTCCTTCCTCCCTTTATTTCTTTCTTTTAAATATTTAAATCTCCTCCACTCTTTCATCCTCCTCACTCCATCTCTACACCCGCACTGTCTCTCTCCGCCTTATCATCCGCAGACCCTTCCACGTTTGCTCTACCTCGATGGAACTCGCCTCTCGCCGACCTCCATCCCGCCTTTTCCAATTCCTCCCCCCTCCCGGCCCCTCCTCTCCCTCCCCTAACGTCGTCGCCGTGATCCGCCGTTTCATTTGGCGGTCCGCTCTAATCCGGTAGACGGCGCGCCGGGGAATCTGCGCTATATTTCCGCTCGTTAACATTACAGAAGCCCGCCCACCTGCCCCACCCCTCACACCTCCCCCCCCCACTCCGCCGCCCGCGTCTGATCCTGTTCGCAACGCAGCGAAGCGCATCGCTTCGGCTTCACTATCGACGCCGCCCTCTCCTGACTTCTCCACTCTCGCTCTCTTCGGCGGCGGCTTCGGCCGCCTCCGCCGCGTAACCGTGTAACCCCGCGCTCTGGGGCGACGCCCTAGAGCTGCTGCGGTTTGTCAGGCGTGCCGCAGGGACCTCTCAGGAATTGTACATCAACCACAATCGCCTTCTGTGAAAGGCTTGTTTGCGCGATACTGAGGTAATGCGTTCGCGTTCTAGTGTGCTGCCGTGGGAGATATTTTGGTCATTCGTTGCCGTTCAGAAATTGTTTTGAGATTCGTAAGTTATTTTTGGCTTACACCTTCTATTCAGTTTACATGTGCGTCTCGTAATCAACACATCCCGAAACACAAAAAAAGTTATGATTTAAAAACGTTTTAAACCCAACCAATTCCATGCATGCACATAGTTTCATGCGTTACCAATGACGGATCCACCGAAGTCAACAGCTTGAATTTTGAATTTATGAATGGTTTTATTGACAATTTAAACAACCTGAGAAACCTGTAAGAAACAATCAAACTATCATCGGTAGGCTTCCTTTGTTAGCATTAATTTACATTATGTACAACTTCACTGATTATTTACACTAGTTACTACAACCAATTTAATCTCTCTTATCACCACAAAGAACTGAATAACGTGGTTTTTATTAAATCTGCCTTCAATACCTCAATCTCTTCTTCAGTTGTCAATCTCATCCTCTGTTCTACAAATATTGGCTCTCCTACACTCTCCACCACCCCTTTAATCTTTTTCATCCGTCCCCGAACCTTGCGCTTCACAATCTATCTTCATTGTCGCCTTTTCTCTCTTATATCGACAACGCAGCTCTCCCCCACTACCACCTTATTCCCAATTCTCCCTTCTATCTTCATTACCGATCTTTGTCGCCCTCCCGCACGCCTCTCCCCTCGCGATCGTCCCCTCGTTCTCGCCTCGCCCTCCGCCCTCCGCCGCAGAGAGCTCCTTTGCTTCGCCGACCTCCGCTCCGGCGGCGCGCTAAGAGGATTGTCCGCGGGCGGCGAGTATCACGCGCAATCAGGAACTGCGCGGCTTCTGCCCTCAAATGAGCGCCGCGCGGGGCGACGTCTGCGGATGCCGCCGCGCGCTCCGGTAATGAACAGAGCGACCTCGCGCCCCGTCCCGCCCCGCGCCCCGCTCCCCGCGCCGCGCCCCGGCGCCGAGATGTGTCTTTGGTTCTGGTCCTCACGCTCCCACCCGCGTTCCGCCGCACCCTGCTCTGCGCGCGGTCTCCGCACGCCGACTCCGTCTTGCTCCCGCGACCCATTCCCGTCTCCCCTCTTGCCCCAGCTTTCTCACGACTGTACTCCGCCATAGCCTCCTGGCCCCGTCTCCCCGCAGTATCCACGCCCGGACTCCCTATTCTCGGTTCCTCGTCCTGTCTCCTCAACGTGTTCCCTCATTCTGTGTCTCTGCCTCGTCTCCCCTCCACGATTCCCCACCCCGCCTCGCCGCTTTCTTCAACGTCTCCCCGCCAAGCAACTCCACCGCGTCACCCCGACCTGGCACTCGGCTTTGGCTCCCCGTATTGTCTCACTACGTCTTCTTCCCACTTTGTCTCTTCGTTCCTCGTCTCCTTGTTACTCGTCTGCCCGTTGCTAGTCTCGCTGTTCCTCGCCTGCCCGTTCCTCACCTCCCCGTTTCTGTCTTCCCCTTTCCTCGCCTGCCCGTTCCTCGCTTGCCCGTTCTTCGCCTGCCCGTTCCTCACCTACCCGTTCCTCGCCCCCCGTTCCTCGCCCCCGTTCCTCGCCCCCCGTTCCTCGCCCCCCGTTCCTCACCTCCCCGTCCCTCGCCCCCCGTCCCTCGTCTCCACGTTCCTCGTCTTTTCGCCCCATCTCTCTGCCACATCACTTCGCCATGTTTCCCCACTTTGCCACAACGCCCCACTCCTGCGCTCCTATTCTCCCGCACCGCATCGCAACCTCCGCGCTTAACCTCTGCATCTCGTCACTGCGTCTCGCCCCGCAAGGCGTTCCCACAACTCGACTCATCTCGTCCCCGAGTCCGCCGTGAATCTCCGTCCTCTCGCACCAACCCCACGTTCCACCCATCTCACCCCACCCCACTCTCCATATCCTTTCCTCAAGGTGTTTCCTCAAGGTTCCTTGGAAACCTTTCCTCAAGGTGTTCAAAGATTTAAAAGTAAATTAACCAAGATATATAGTAAGTAAGTTAGGTTTATTATTATTATTTATTTTATTATTATTATTTTTATTCATTACTTTTACCATCATTAGTATTGTAATAATTATTAAATGCATTATTTTATTAAATATATAATTATATTTGAAGTAGTATTCGCATTGAAGTGTGGTGACGTGTTGTGAAGTGTAGTGCAATACTGAAGTAGAAAGAGAAGTGATGTGCAAGTGTTGTGAAGTGGAGTGAAGTGGACGTTAGTGTAATAAAAAGGCGTGTATTTATTGATGTAAAATATCTGTAGAAGACCACCATAAAATGTAGAATTAATGCGGTTATTGTTGTTAAAGCCTTTATTGTCATCATTGATATCATATTATTATTAATATTACAGTCTTAAAATTATTTTCAGTTCCATTGTATTTAATTCTTAATTATAATATGTAAAGATTACTGTTCTGCCACCAGGTTGCATAAACCTATGTGCGGGAATTAATATCTATCTATCTATCTATGTATCTATCTTTCTTCAGAATTCCCAGGCAGCCTGATTGTCTTCTGAGCTTCATGTTGTTCCAGCTCCTCAACCTTTCCCCCAGCCGCTGTCCTCTGCACCCTTTTCCCGCCACCCCCCATGCCCCTGCCGTCTCTACTCTCAACACCCCTACTCAACCCATGCTCCGCACTCCGGATTATCACCTAGTTATCCACCTCAGACCTCCGCACTAACTCTCTACCCATGCTCATCAGTACATCTATCAATCACAATTCTCCGCCACAGACTTCCCCTCATCTCTCCCGCCTCACGTCCCCAGTACACCTCAACACAACTCCACGCCACAGCTGCGCGTTCTGCAACGGGCTCACAGATCTTCATCTCCTCTCTTCGCCTCTGCTCTCGATATTTCCCCGCGCTACGAATGTCTAGATGCAACCAGATTCTCTAATACGCGATATAATCCCCCTGCATCCGTATGTCCCTTCTCCCCTTACCTCGCCTCGTCCGTTCCTGCCTCGCTACTTTTCGTCTGCCTGTTGTGCGTCTCGCACATTTATAGTCGCTGCCTAGCACTGGGCGCGCCCCTTTCACTAATTTGTTCTGCGCCGTTCGCCACCTTTTCACGTTGTCTCATGCCTGCACTTTCTCTCTGTTAGCAAAGTTGAAATAAATGTTTCAATGAAGAAATTATTTTCGTATATTGAATCAAACATGTCTACGATACAGATAGAAAAACAAGCTATACACATCAACAAGGTAGGTCGAAAAGCAACGTGCATTGCTGGGCAACCATAGGTTCATGGAGATTATATCGCCATACCCCGATTGGGATTCAACACTTCCCTTCGAGATAATCTCTGCGTTGATAATATTGAGGAGCTTCGCTCGATCTGCTATTGGTTCCCCTCCAATTTTCTCGCCTGTCTTTATAGCACACGATTTCCTCTGAAGCTTCACAATTTGGTTCATTAAAAGCTTCTACTCATGACTACGGTTCAACACATTTATTGGTTTATAGTAGATAGTTTGTTATTATCCTGGTTCCGATACTTTATTGTGTCGTTTATGTAAATCATGTCTTTGATGTTGTTCATCAAGAACGTTTTGAATTAATACGTAATAAGCCGAGAGTTGTAACTGAAGTTCTCAAGAATATTTTCGGATATAACGGAAAATACCGTTTGGTGCATTAGCACAGGACGGATGAACTTTTGATTGGACAAAAAATTATATCTAAAATAAGAGTTCCCTTTAGGTTATGAACACAAACTAAATAAAATCTCGGTACTTGTCTGTTTAAATGAAATTTATGTTTTTGCATCTCCTTCTGTATATAAGAGTAAAATTCCGCGTTTTCTGCTGCAAGATTATAGTATTTACATATTTTATACATATCCATCCAAATTCATATAATTTTGTCTAATTACTGTTTTTCACATATTCATAATCGTTGTATTCAGTTTAGTAATTGATTATTGGTTGAAATGCAATCTAATTTTAAGTTGGAATTTAATAAAGGAGGCACGAAATTAGATTTCAAAGTTACATTGAATGCCCAAATGGAAACCTCCCAAACGATTCTTTATAATTATTATTTGCCAAGAACTTGTTTGATTAAAGAGGCACTCTCACAAAGATTTCTCTAAAAAACTCGATCTAAAATTTCTTGAATGGGAGGGAGTCGTTGGATAATGGTCAATTACGCCTAAATTTCTAGTATCCTTTTACAAGAAGAAAAGCACATTAAGCATGCTCCGAGCACATTTATGCACGAACACAAAAATGCACTGAGCACACGAATGTACCTTAATAATTGAAACTGCGTATTTCTCATGTTAAATAAAAAACTTGTTCGTAAAACATGTTTATTAACTTTCAATTAATCGCGTAATTTGTAAAATAAACATTTACCAGAGGGAAGCAAATGTTCGTATTTCGTTTTGCTTCTCCGTACCGTTTCTTACTACTTTGTTTATTCAATTGTAAATCATTTTGCTTACCATTAATTCAACATACACGTATATTAAATATTTTGAATTTAATTGTACAACTGCGACTAAATTGTATTTAGCCTGTAGTTACCTTACCTACTCTTCTGTTTTAAAACAAGTATTCAGCTCAATGTGTTGCATACTATTACTTCCGCTCTACAGGCTTGTGTATCCGAGCTGATCCCTCCACTCGGCTCTTTGCTTTTTGTCCAATACTTTTAATTACATTAGCGCACGCGGCTCGTCAGCTTGCGTCGCCCTCCCGTAGCAGGATCTTCTTTACGCGCGTTGCACGCAGGAGTAGCGGTGCGTGCACGCACCGACCAGAAAAAGACGTCCGCGGATTGGCGGGAGCAGAGGCGCAGCCTCTCGACCGCCTGCGAGTCGAGAGCAGAAGCGGCGGCGGCGACGGCAGCAGCAGCAGCGACGGACATTTGCGAACGTAATTTGGTTACTAATTTAATTTCTCCGGCCCGGAACGAGAGAGGCGGACAATTCGGCGTAGTATCCCATCGCGCTGCAAACGGAAGACGCCGCCATTTCTTTAATTTTCCGGGCGACATTTTATGTGACAGGGAAGTATCGGGAGTCGGACGGGCGCGGCCGGCAGCAGTTGCAGGCCGGCGGGCGGGCGAGGAGGCGGGGTGAAAGGGAGGGGAAAGAGTGGGGAGGAAGGCTGTGGAAAGTGTAGGAAAAAGAAAGAAGCGGTGAGAGCTGGTGGTGAAGTTGGGTAGTAAGTGGGCGAACAATGGGGTGGGTTGGGGGATGGAGAGGTTTTTCGTAGTTGGGGATCGTTGTGTTGAACTGGGCGCGGGGCTAGGTGGGGATGTGGACAGGGAACGGACTGGAAACGGAGGAGTGAACGGACAAGGAACAAGTGAGGAATTGGGCGGGTACTTGTGCAAAGATTTGGGGGCCGTGGGAAGGAACCTAAGAGTGAGGAATTGGAACAGAGGGGAGGTGACGAGTGGGAAAGCAGTGACGAGGAGAACACGGAAAGTGAGGAAATGGAAACGAGATAGCAAGAAGAGAGAAAACCAGGTGGAGAGTTAAACAGGACATGAAAAAAAATGTGAGCGGAGGGGAACGGCAAGGAAAGGGAAGAGATGGGAAAGGGAATGGTGTGAAGAGAACAGGTAGGGAAGGCAAAAGGGGAGAGGTGGATACGTAGGGAGAAACATAAGAGAAGAGTACAATATTCAGGAACAGAAAGTAAGGAGGCAAGCAGGGGAAGTAGTTGGAAAATTGCAGGGGAGCGGAATGGTGGGAAACGAGCGGGGTAATGGCAAGAAAGGAGTGGAAACGACAGAGGATTGGATTGGGTGGCGAACTCCCGAATAGCACAATCGAAGAGGGAGGAAGAGGAAGAATTGGCACGAGCAGGAGCGAAACAGGAGGGAATAGGACACCCCAAGCGTAGAACTGCCAGGGGAGCGGGCAGGGCGGCGAACTAGCGGGCTGCGGAGCCGGGGAGCGATGCGGGGAACAGAGCGGGGAGCGGGGCGGCGGCGGCGGCGGAGGCGGGGAGTTGTGCCGCAGAGCGGGGCCGGCGCTTGTTTCTAATTTCGAGCGCGACGCTACACGCCGTGAAATTTCGGCGGCCGCTGCTGCGGAGCGGCTGGGAGGGGGCGATGGGGCTTTTTTGCAGCTGCGGGTGCCTGAGGCCGCCCCGGCACCCGGCGGCGACAGATGAGAGAAGAGGACGCGTGATCCGAGAGCGCGAGTGATGAGATGGACCAAGTATCCCTTGCAAAAATTCGTATGAAATTGGTTTGTTTCCATAGTCAATGAGGAGGGGCGTGTTCGGAAAGAATTGTCTGATTTTCTTGTACGAGTCAGCTGAATAAAAATTTCCTGAGTTGTAATTAAGGAATGTGAGCTGATTTTTTTTCGAATAAGTTGGCCGGCGTATGAGACAGTTCCATATTCTGCCGTATTAATTCTTTGAGGGAGATTTTAGCATATAAACCGGGACTGAATAATGAAATATGTCTATTTAATAGGAACTAACTTTAATACTTTGCGTTGTTGCAGAAAAAGAAGGGAAATCAAAGTTGTTGCAGGGAAAGAAGTTAAATGTGTGTTATTTTCTTCGCGGGTAAAAAAGTAATCCAGTATTATTCGTCAAGTAAATTCATGCATTTAATGAGGAATGCTAACAAATTTTCCAAGTTTTGCTCTTCTATCGATATATTTCTGATAAATAACGTATGTGCTCATATAGTAAATTACCTTTGATAATTATGAAAAAACTGTGATATCGATTTGTCATTATCACAAAATGTATTTTATTTATACGCTATTTTTTATTCACGCAATTCTCCGATGTAAGAATTTTGTACTGTACACTAGCTGTCGAGCTCCTTTTGCCACAATACTATTTATTCTGCAGCTCAAAAACTCTTACCAAAATAGACAAAAGAAAAGAAAAAAAGCGAATAATATTAGTGAACTCTTCGATAATTTGTAAACAATATTTTTAATTTATTTGCTGAATTACCTCTTTATTCATTGGCGTAGTTATAAATTGCCTGAATGATATAATTTCTGTGCTTCATTTGTAAATATGCATCAGTGCATTCACATCAATCCATTAAAGTATACCAAACGTGATGTGATTGTAGAACAATCGTGTTCTTTTTGCGATAATGAGCAATTGAATTGTCGGTTGAATGACTGTGAATTCGCGTGAGTGGATAATCTACGCCCTAATCGCTTTTGTAATAGTAACATTCTGACGACTGAATTCAAGGCATTGAGTTATCGAGAACGCTTCCCTTTGCAAGTAGTCGTCACGAAACCCTTTTTTTTCTGCCGCGTCCATTGTCGATCTGCACGCGTACATGGTTTGACGATTCAATCCATTAACACGCCGCACAGAATCCCTTGTCCTGTAAATGGAAAAATGTTCGTAATTCCTTTGATCAACCCTAATGAGTATTTTATTCGAGTCCCCCCTGAATCCTGTTCTAATCCTATTTTTGTTCCAGCTTTGAAGAGTCTCATCAGACACACACGCGTATTGTCCGACATCTCTTTCTCCTCCCGTCCAAACGTGAGACCCAAAGCTGCAAAATCGACCCATAACTGCAGTCTCCGAGCGTCGCATTCCCTGTGTGGATATCGGGCGTTGCTAATGCGATTGTGCGTTGCGGAGGTTCGGGGGTGGCGAGTTCCGGTGGGTCCGGAGTCCCGGTGGTCGGGTGGTGGTCGAGTGGTCGGGTGGTCGGATTGCGGGCGACCGCTTAGCGGTTGTGCGACCCTAGCCGCCGCTCGTCAGGGCGCCAGCCTCTGAGGTAGAAGTGCACTCTTTGTGGGGCTGTTAGCGTTTGCCCCTCGCTGCTTGTTATCGTGGTGAATCTGGACGACTCTTCTCTCGTTAATTGGATGTTCTTGTGCGTGTGCGCTATTTAGAAATTACGTGAACCGTGCTAGTTACCTTAATGACTTGGGGTGGGGGCGCTGTAAAGGAACGCCTTATTTTTTTTTTCGACCTTCCTGGCCGTGTGGAAATTATTAACGAATCTTGTTTTACTGCTGGTTTTTTTGTGAGTTGCATGTAAATAATATTAAGTCGGATCACAATATTAGGTGAAAATGTAGGAAGGTTACTATCAGAGTGAAGTATGATTTTTTAATTCTAGTCTTGTAATTTTAAATAGGTATGCAATATAAAGTATAGCAATACTGTAAATTCAACTGAAATAATTTAGTAAAATTAATTAAATCGGACATAACATAAACATACTTTTGTACTATATGAAATAACTTTATCCTGATATTTTAGGTAGTCTTGTGAGCAGCTAGGTTCCAATATATAATGTCAGATGTAAATGCTTAAATTTCATGCGTAATATATTACGTACGCATTTCTCACGACACGACTTTAAATTTGCCAGGAATTCAATAACGAAAGGCCTTTGTGAAGTACCAGGATACTACATACAACCACAGCACGCCTACAGTATTCGTAAATGTTAATACATGGGTTTTGATACAAGTGTGGCTTACCTGACTATTAATGCTTTCTTCATATGTAAGAGGGGCTTGGGGCAGTAAATATATTGGACGTTCCTCTACGCATTTTTCAACGTCTCCGACTCTGATTCCCCTCCTAACGTACCTCCTATCGGTGACGTGGAACGTTTGGTCGCACCGAGGTCTTATGCATATTGGCCGCTAGTTGGCTGATACGTCACAATTCATAATTTTTATTTACATAACTACTTTTAATACGTACAGTATTGTATTTTAGAAATGGATTGTAGGGCTTGAAATTTGTCAATCAATTTCTTGTTGGCCCTGTATATATCCAAACTTAAAAAATATAAATTTAAACAATTTGTATTCCGTTTGGTTAATTGTCATCAAAATATGTTTTATTTCAAACGGATTAGTCACTTCATCTCTGAAATATACTAGTTAGTAGCTCGCACGAAATGAGGGTTTTCGGCAGAGACCTTACGGGTGAGTTCAGAATAATGGTCGGAAGGCATTTGTTACTCCTTAGAATACGATATTATTTTACTATAAATTTTTAAAGTTTCCGAAAATTCTAAAGTTTTTGCATTTACTGCCTGATAGCTGCTGCAATCTGGACGAGACCGTTTGTAAGAGGCGCGCAGAAGAGAGGTAAAAGCGGAATTGAGAGGCGTTGTCCCAATTGCGAAGTCCAATCCTGGGACGAATTCGGACAAATATCACAGGAGGCAATGAAGGAAGCGTAAACCCATCCGTGTTGTCGCGGCCGTAAAGAATTCTAACATTATCTCTGAGTCGGTCGCACGACTTGTCGGCATCTCTAGCGGGCTGCATCCAATCCGTCGGTCTGCTTACTTCGCGTTGGCGGCACCGCGCGCGCTCCTCGGTTCGTGGTTTTTCCCTCTCCCTCTAGGTTTAAAACCCGTCGCTGGCTGCAGGTTTGCCTTGTCGTCTGGTGATACAAATGCAAGTAATTATGACCACTTCTTCTTCTTCTGTCAGCTCTCCGGCATTTATAGTTTTGCCATGGCTTCTTTTATTACGGCAGCCCAATCTCTTCGGTCTTCTACTTTTCTTCTCCATCTTTTCTGTCTTAGGGTCCTCAGATCTTCTTCCACCTCATCGTTCCATTTCAACCTCGGCCTGCCTCTACTCTTCCTGCCGGCCATACTCCCTAAATATATCTTCTTTATTGCCCTCTCTTCCTTAATTATGACCACAGAAATAGAAAATGACATCATTTGAGGTGCGTGATTAATGGGGACCTTTCGAAAACGGTGAAGGTCAACTCGCAACTGAGAGACCCACTGTCGGCTACTATCCTTCAGGTCGATCAAAGTG
The DNA here is from genome assembly GCA_031308135.1 of Acheta domesticus. Taxonomy (NCBI): domain Eukaryota; kingdom Metazoa; phylum Arthropoda; class Insecta; order Orthoptera; family Gryllidae; genus Acheta; species Acheta domesticus. The sequence continues at coordinate 18,692,238 of JAHLJT010008756.1, read as the reverse complement.
GATCTCGACGTGGCCGGTGCCTACCGATAACCAGAAAGCGATTTTTCCTCATCGGCCGGGGCAACGGCTGTCAAGCACGAGTCGATCATCGGCGAGTGACCATTGCCCAGTCGGAAGTGAAGGGGGGGATAAGGGCTGGTGAGCGGGCGCGAAGTACTGATTGGTGGGATCTCGAGAGGGTGGGCCTACAGCTCAGTGAATGAGTGGGTAATCAACGAGGTGATTGGACGAGCGAATGAGTATGTGGACTTGCAAAGGGTGGGAGGTTAGAAAAAAGCGAGTGGTTAGATGAGCGTACGGTTGGGTGTAGTGGTGAATAGATGGGTTTACGGTTAGGGTGAAGGGTGGATGGATTGCATGGAACGAATGGATGTGTGGACAAAAAGGGATTTCGGACGGGCAAACGCATGGGTGAGTGGGCGAACGGGAGGGTGGGTGGGCAAAAGAGTAGACGGGGATAGGGGAGTGGAGTGAAAGAGTGGGTGGGCTGATTCAATGATTAATTGATTAGTGTTTTCGGACGTGTCAATTGATAAGGCCATTAGTCTCGTACGTGTAGTGCATGTTTTTATCGCGGGAGGTGGTGATCTTCCCCCGTTTGACGACGATATCCGGTGCCGACCAACCCGTCGGCTTTCGGGAATTTCCCCTGCTAGGTATCTCGCAGCAGCGAGGCATCCCTTCAGCTGGGACAAGCTCTAAGTTCCCGACTGGTTTTCCGACATGTGGTAGTTAGTGTACTGCATGTGAGTGTGTATGTATGGAATGAAACTATGACAAGGAAGAGGGAGTAAAGATTGCGTGCGGTCCGTTTGTTAGTGTCCTGCTCCGGCGTTCTCCGAGTGTTAATTGGAGAAAATAAAGAAAATTACCAACTAGAGCAACCGGCTAGAATTCTCCTCCAGACAGGGACTGAATTCGTTCTAACTGTACAGCCAGTGTCGAAAATCCTGTCACAGTCGGGACAGGAAACCTAGAACCTCTCTGCATCATTTGATGCCCTGACCCACCTTAGCCGGTGTGGACTACCGAGAGAGAGAGCGCACATCCTAGCGAACAGGTGCGCGACCGAATGTGCCTGCAAATATGAGGGTGGGAGCGCGGGCGGGACAGCTGACGGACGTTAGGTCGGGATTGGAAACCTAGAACCTCTCTGTCAGAGGCACTGAAATGACATCATTCCATGCTCTGAGCCACCTAAGCCGGTGTAGACTACCGAGAGGGAACGTGCACAACCCAGTGAACAGGTGCGTGAGCGGAAGTGCATGTAACTGTGTGCGCGGGTGGAACAGCTGACGGACATTAGGTGGGAACTGGAAACCTAGAACCTCTCTGTCAGAGGCACTGCAGCGACATCATTCCATGCTCCCAGCCACCTAAGCCGGTGTAGACTACCGAGAGGGAACGTGCACAACCCAGTGAACAGGTGCGCGAGCGGAAGTGCATGTAACTGTGTGCGCGGGTGGAACAGCTGACGGACGTTAGGTGGGGACTGGAAACCTAGAACCTCTCTGTCAGAGGCACTGAAATGACATCATTCCATGCTCTGAGCCACCTGAGCCGGTGTAGACTACCGAGAGGGAACGTGCACATCCCAGTGAACAGGTGCGCGAGCGGAAGTGCATGTAACTGTGTGCGCGGGTGGAACAGCTGACGGACGTTAGGTGGGGACTGGAAACCTAGAACCTCTCTGTCAGAGGCACTGCAGCGACATCATTCCATGCTCCCAGCCACCTAAGCCGGTGTAGACTACCGAGAGGGAACGTGCACAACCCAGTGAACAGGTGCGCGAGCGGAAGTGCATGTAACTGTGTGCGCGGGTGGAACAGCTGACGGACGTTTGGGCGGGGGGCGGGGGCGGAGGTTCGGTGCGTGCAGCGCGACTTTATTTACTTCAGCGTCTGCGTCTACCTTGGAGCGCGTCCAGTGGCGCGCGCATCGCTTCCTGCTTTCTTGTCTCAGCCCCCCTCCCCCCTTTACCCCCACCCTCCGCCTCCCACCACACAGTAGCCGCCTCGAGGGGAAATGCCGAAAAAATTTCCCTCTTTTTTTGGGTTGCAGTCACATTTTCTCCCTTCCGACTTCTGCAGAGAGAAATGCCTCGTGTTCCGTCATCAAGATTTGTGTTCTGTGTTTTATCTTCTTGTTTTAGGCTGTTGAAGAGCAGTGTAGCGGAGATTTGAACATTGTATAAGGACATTTACGCTGAAGTTCCACTTTCATTTTAAATACTATTTTTTTGCGCGGGTGTGTTAACACATTTTGCTGCTTTACAGTGATATATAAATCCATTTCATTGTCCTCGTTTGTTTCCAAGAAGGGTTGAAAGAAGACAAATAGTACACGGCATCTAAGTGGTATATATTGGGCAGCGGTTTTTATTTGGATTTCTACGCAAAGTTTGAAATAATCGTTGTAAAGATGAATACACAGATACGTTTCAAATGTTTCTCACAATTGCCTACTATAATCTCCTGCCATATCATATCTACATTTTGACCTTCTGAGCGAGAAAGACATCGATGGCGATTTTTCAAACAATGTTTAGTCCAATATTTATTAATCTAAGCCAATTTGGTCTCAAATACGTGCCAGTAGATCATCTTTATAATTATTCATTGAGAATATATTGTTTCCGTGTAATGTAATTCTCGTTTACATAACTAACCTTCAGATATATTCAAACAAATTGTAGTTAACACCAATGTCATTTTCCCTACGTTCAATATTAAGGTAACTTTGGTGCCGTTCGCTACGCGAAATTATTTTGCAAGTGTGGTGATAATATTTATTCCTCTGTAGAAATAGTCCACTCATGCTTTCCAACTTTGGTGTGTGCGCGAAGTGACTTTGAACAAGTGATGATAATGATTATCGCAGTGGTTGAGTATCCTACTTGCGTTGAACAACTGAAATCAGTGACCCGTTTCCAAGAAGGAAGGCTTACACCAACTTCTGTGTCCGAGTACAGTCCTCTGCTAACTGTAATCCTCGTTTACCTAATTAACCGCAACAGCCTACAAATTAACTCTTGTTAATACCTCGCTCATACAGTGAACATTGTTGAACAACTTTGTTGTTGTCTACGTGAAGTTATTTTAAAAATATGGTGGAAACTACAGTATTAACGCAGTGTCTGAATAGCCTCCTTAGGCCGCCCAGCTGAAACCAACGACCCGTTTCCAAGAAAGGATGAAATACCCCAACTTGTCCACGAGCCTTGCGTCCCCGCCCAACCGGTTGGCAGTTGATCGTCTTCCTAACTGCTGCACGGGCGGATCCGGTTTTGCTTAAGTGCTTTGGTTAATGAACCGCCGCGTGCCGCGCCGTGGCGGGCGGAGGGGTGGTGGCGTGGTGGAGGGATGGAGGGGGGAGGGCCGGAGTGCTGCAGGCAGTTTCCGGAGCGCCGCCCGGGTCTTGTCCGAGTGGCCCGCAGCGCCCCCGGAACTTGCCCGGAGTTGGGTCTGCCCCCCCTTGCCCCCCCCCGGCACATCACGAAGTGCGCGGGCACCGGAGGGGGCGAGTAGCTGCGGGGCACGCTGGGGACGACACGGCGACACGGCGTGTTGCGCCCTTACCTCCGCCCGTAACTCCAAGGCCCCGGCGCCGGAGGCGGTCACGGGGAGGCTAGAAACGCGAACTCTGCTTCAAGGTTTGCATGCAGTGCGTGGACCTGTGATTGATTGATTAATTGATTGATGATGATTGGAAGTCAGTCACGCGGTTCAAGTCCGCGTCTGAAGAGTCGAACACAAGACGAAATTGACCCGGAAAACCAGCCTCCTGGTCTATACTCACTCCACCAACGACCAGTGGATGTAGAAGAGGGGTATTACTTTCAACTGCCCTCATCTTTTCTCATTCCAGAAAAAGGGATAGCGGCTTGGTGCCGAATCCACCTACCGCACAAGTGTGCGCGCAGGGTGACCCTAGCGCAGTTGAGCAAAGGTTGAGCAGTTAGGGTAGTAAAAGCGTTTCTCCCTAGTTCATCAGGCAGGCTTTCAGCAGGTGACGCTGTATGATTGATTAATGATTCCGAGCGGTTCAACTGCTGAGGTCATTAAGTAAATATGGTGCATGTTTTTTATCACGGGAGGTGACGGTGATCTTTCCCTGCTGGCTGGTGATATTCGGTGCAGATTACAATGGCTTGCGGGAACTTAGTGGCACCGCCCCAGGTGGGACAAGCTCTAAGCTCCCGAATGATCTCCTGGCATGTTTAATAGTGCGTGTAAGTTTGTGTAAGGGATGAAAATAGGACAAGGAGGAAGAAGGAAGCGGTCCGTGACTCCGTTTGTAGAGAACTGCTCCGGCATTCTCCTGGTGTTCGTCGGAGAAACCACGAAAACTACCGATTAGAGCAGCCGGTCGCTAGGATTCTCGTGCAGGCAGCAAATGTATTCCGCCTAGCTATGTAACTAGTGTCGAAAATCCCTTACAGTCGGGACTCAAACCCTAAGATCTCTCAGTCAGAGGTGCTGCACAAAAAATCGAACGTGCGAGCACAGTAGTTTATAAACTATTTACATATAAACAGAGCATTGAACAATAGGATGGATACACGAGTTTAATAGCCAAACTGAGAATAATACTTGTTATCAGTCAACACTTTCTTTTATACAGTGCAAAGGAAGTTAATGAAAAACAAATTCATCTTGTATTCAGATTGTAGTAGTATCGTGTGTGATTATTTCACCTATTACTTACTTAATCAGGCGTCAGTTGAATATATTTCCCCCTTGCAAGAAATTACGTTCATTCTAAGTATTCTAATCTTCTTTGTAGAGAGTAATATTAATTTGTTTAGTGAAAGACTGCATTTTTAATGATGATAATTATAATTAAATAATTATAATTATTATTTATGATGTAAAATAAAAAATATATTACTGTTGAGTCTGCCTGTAAATTATTAGACTTACATAAGAATTATCATCACTAAGAATTCTAACTTCGTGTGGGTTATATTTACATTTTATTCGGTGTATGTAATAACTTCTTAAATGCAGAACTCTTTTTGCATTTTCAGTTTTGAATATCCATCACAGAAAGTTGTGTTTGGTAAGGACTTTTTTCATTTTGTAGAATATTTTTCATTTCATTTTCCTGGAAAATACTTTTATTTATTCGCTGCTTTTACGTTTATGAAAATGTCACTCAAATGTCTAATTTCCCTTTGTTCGTTTAGTAGAAATTTAGCAAAATACGCTTTTCAAACTTACGTTTCCGACAGGAAACATATCATAAAAACCATTAAAAAGTATTTCCAACATTAAGAATTTTACACATTAAGACTATGAAATGTAGTTTTGGTTAAACTTTAGGAACGAAAAGTGCTTTGTCCTCTATACCTACAGTGATGCCCACAGTCAATTCGGAGAAATTCATATTACTATTTCCCCCTAACGATTTCAGTGTAGCCACAACATTTCCAATCCACATTGTTTTTTAACAAGATAACTTTCAAATTTATTTTTATTTTTAAGTTATTTAAAGATTATTTAAAGGTAACTTTCCTGTACATTCCAATTATTTTCTATGCAAATCGTTCATCATTCAGTTAAAAAATATTTTCATTTATCCAGAGATCAACTTATATAGGTCTCACGAAGTAAAACAAAAACAAAGTTTGTTGAATTACCAGACCCATTGATTGATTACAACTGACTCCGGGAGCGTCAACTGCTAAAGGGCGTTATTGCCCTGTACAGCGAGTTCCGGCGCCGGCTAGTGGGGCTGCTAGTGGAGTTTTCATAACCAGATACCTCCCACAAGTGGGAACCGCCCCAACCGGGACAACCTCTAAGCTTCCAACAGGTCTCTCGGCGTATGTGGTACTGTAGTGCCTGTGAGTGTGTGTGTAAGTAAGAAGTGAGAATAGGACAATAAATGAGAGGGAAAGATCACGTGCGGTCCGTGGCTCGTTTGTTTGGACACTGCTCCGGCATTCATCAGGTATTCATCGGAGAAACCATGGAAATCTACCGATCAGAGCCCCCGGCCACTAGAAGTCTCCTTCAGACAGCGACATAACTCGACCGAGCTGACAAGCTAGCGTCGAAAATCCTGCCACTGTCCGTACTCGAACCTCCCAGTTAGAGGCACTGCAGTGAAATCTGTTGATGCCCCGAGCCACCTCTTCCGGTTTGAATTATATGATGTACTGTGACAAATCACATTGTGATGTTTACGCGGTGTGTGCACAAGACAATTCAAATGCCCGCGCGACGGCCGAACCGGGGAACGCCACCTACTAGAAGAGTGTCGCACTGACGCAGCCCATAGAGGCCTGAGAATAAACACGATCCTGGTTGAGTGTGGTTAAGGGGAGTGATTGGGACCGAGGTAGCCGACGGAGTTCTTTTTACATTGTGTGAGGTGACTACGGAAAAAACATGGAGGTACGTGCGACGCCAGATAACTTGTGAGTAATTGGTGGAACTTGGTGCCCGATGTGAGAGTTGGTGGAACTCTTGTGCCTGATTTTGCAAGCGCTTGTGCAGTTAGCTGAATTAACTGCCTCTACTAATGGAAAGATATTAGAAGTTTGAATTTATAGCCACCAAGAATTGGAACTAATAGCCATCAAGAATTGGTAAGCATTGTTTAGTGTACATCGCAATGTGTGACTTCTGGCAGTTAATGTCCTATGGTTAGGTTTCGTTTATTTGACAAGACATTCTACCTTAATTAGAAGATATTAGTGTCCTGTTTACCTTTTGAAGGTGATGTTGAGTGTCCCAACAGGGTAATATTTTATTAGATGATTTTTTTTTGTTTTCCCATAATGTAATGAAATGCATAATCTACTGAATGCATTTGAATGCGGATGTATTTTTTTTTGAAGGGACTAATTTGAAAATATTTGATGTGAAAAATGGAAACTGATAATATGTTGAATTGAGTTTACAATAGATTGAAAAGTAATATGTCACAATTTTGATGCAAAGTTTCCTTTTTGATGATGACTGCATAATTTATTGGTATTGGTATTATGTTTTGGTATGTTTCCTGATAATAATAATTATAATAATAATAATAATAATAATAATTTCTGTCAAACATGATAGATGCCATTGGTGTCATAGAATTTATGGTGTGATTAAGAATTTTTTTTTGGATTTACAGGTGACAATTAGCCCGATTGCCAGTCAATTCAATTTGGACAAGTGCTTTTTATTATATTAGGTTTGAGTAAAGTAGACTGGCATTTTCATTGTGGTTTCCTTAAGTTTCATTTACAGAGCGTGTGATGTAGGTCTAAGCAAAAATAAACGTCAGTGTTATTTCTCTTTTTCAGAAGTATATTTTTGTCTGGAATTTGTATTACAAAAGTGAAGGAGAAGAGGAAATAATATTGCAAGAACTCCGCCTCAAGTGTCACAAATGTACTGACAAAGCTATTTATTTCGCTTTTCCCTTTGCAAAATATAACACAGCTTGTTGAGATGATACGTACGTCTTTTCCAGTACAAAGAAAACAACGTACCAAAAGTCTAAATTTCTTACTTACGCAACCCATAATTCTCATTTTTGCGATTCAAACTGTGACCAAAATATTTGTTTGTGAAGTTAAATATTAATGATAGGTTTTTGTGAAATTTTGAACCGTTTTCCCAGTAAAAGATAACAAAATTTAACTTACGAGAACTAATAATAATTTTTAACATCTTAATATTGTTTAAAGAAATTTCTAGCAATTATGGTTTTTAACTTTGTGCGTCTTGTAGAGTTTAAAATTTGTATTTAGATTCAGAACGTTCAACTTTCCTACCCTGATTTATTGTTGCTGAATTTTCAGATATGTAGCAAATTAGTCATTTTATTTCTATACTTCTTCAGCTACTACTTTTAATGCAATTTTCTATACATTTTTGTTGCAATCACAATTAAAGTATTGTTTGTAAACATCATCAAACAAAATTGGTCACATCATATTTAATGATTATTTAATTATGAACTTTGCGTAACTTATCAAAAGAGGACATCTTCGAATTTTCTTTCAGTGAACAAATTTATCTATAAGGACTTTTCGAATTTAAATGGTTTACATTAAAAATGTGATACGTATATTTTAAATTCAAAATAAAAAGAATAAAATAAACAACTGAGATTCAAATGAAAGGGGCCGAGCTGCGGAAACTCACGTTTATGGGTTAAAAGGGAATGTATTATCCTTTAAATCTAGAAAATAAAAATAATATGGTGCTCCCCGATTAAAAATAATGAAATTACCTAAATTACATGTTGCCTGAACACTAAAGAGTGTGTGTATTTCGATATTGCTACTTTTGTGAAATGTCGCATCTAAATTATGCTCGTTAAATTATTATTATTAAATATTAATAAATCTTTATTTGAAAACAATCAACATTTTTAGAAAAGCATGCCAATATTGAAGCAAATTATGTATGAAAAAAATTTCATAATAAAAATTTCCCAATGAAAATGAACCACAATAATAGGATGTCTAATTTATAATTGATACTCTTTAGTTTTTATAGAGAGATGAGTTATTGCATTAATTAACCAGAATGTTTCTTCTTTCAGGTAAGGTCAGCTCAAGTGGGCAGAACATCTTACTTCTCTTCGAAAAATAATGGAATATAAGGTGAAATGCTATATAAAAAGAAGGAAATCTCAAGGTATGTTAATGTTAGTCATATATTTAAGTCACTTGCATGAGAACTGCTCTATTTACATTAGTTATTTAAACGATTTCGAAAAAAATAATAATAAAACTCCGGACAGGTTGAAAAATAATAATTGTGTGGGTTGCTTTTTAGATATTGTCGACATATCATGATCACATATAATGGTTGTAACATATGCCAGAAAGCTCTTAACTCATACAACTGTTTCTTATTTGAAAATCTACGCATATCATAATTTTCCTACCTTTCAAATAATTTGGTGCTCTACATATTCAGTTTCATTATCACCAAAATATATTCCTTTTACAATATTTCCGCTTGAAGTCGTTTTCACGAAGAGGCTTGTGAAGTTGCCCCTCGCAGCAATAACATCACTGTTATGATAGATGTTTAACATGTTTAACCGGACCTGATCTTCCAAGGAAGAGGCGACGGTGGTACGGTAAAATTATTTGGTATGATGATACTTCATCCATTGTAATAAATAAACTCACAAATCACTACTTCCAGCTTCTTTACAACAAAACACAACCAGTATCTTTTTCGAGTGCTGACTCTTGATATGCATTTAATATTGGTAGCGTGTTGACTGTGAATCTCCTGCAGTGATACCTCGAAAAGTTAGCCTCCCTTATGAAGGCGCCGTTTTCAACCAGGTCTGGTGATCGGCGGAGAGGGTGTGTGTAGTGTATCACTGCTAGAATACGAGACGCTCAGACGATGAAGGTGTGATGAAATTAAGTTATTGACCATTTCATTATTCATTCAATGAAACCACAAGCGACCGACTGAGATAACTCTAGGTAACAATTGTTGCTACTGCAGTGTGCCTGTCCGGGAGAAGCTAGGGTTCGAGGACCGACGGTGATGACTTTTTTACACGAGCTGTAGAGCAAGGTCAAATTTAGCGGAAGTCGATGACGTCCGACTACTCCAGTGTTGTCAAGGTCGATGCCACGAGCGAGAGTCCGAGGCGCGAGGATCACGACGAAATCGCCTCTCCACGCAGTTCATAACCCCGCCGCAAGAGACAACGCCATCACTATTGTAAAACGGGGCAGGGTTACTAATAGTTTCATCTCCCGTCGCTAGTGGCGCAGAGAAGCTCGTGGCATGGCACGGTACCGCGAGGCGTACCACTGCCACCAGTAGGAGACCTTGACACCATTGAACTAACCAGTAAAATTCCATAATTCCTCCAATCAACTCCAAGCGAAAACTGCACGGAGAGAAATGTTTAGTTCATACAATTAATCACGTAATAGATTCAACTAAACGGTATAGTAGATTTTCGTAGAACAAAATGCTTAGTTAAGTTCACGAAACTGCTGTTTAGTTAAACACACTAATGCACGTATAGTAATGTTCACTAAATAGGTCGTACCCGGGACGAATGGCAACTAGTGGAGAAAACTAAACGAATCTTTGCGTTGACTAATACATTGAGTAATATTTACTAAATAGTACAGTGAAAAGAACTAAAGGAAATGTGAAAGGAAATACTTTCTTTCTGTCCCTCCAAGCAGGTAGCAACTGGGGTTCCGCAGCGGTCACCCATCCTACGATCCCGTGGACTTGAGCTGCCTTAATCGCAGTTATCTGACAGACCCTAGCCTAGCAGAACAATCACGGACACAGGGCTGATGGTTTTAGGCTGTCGACGGTATTTCTACCGTTAGTTTAGAGAATATAACATAATTATTGAAAACCAATAAAATACTAAACACGCCATTTATATAGCGTATAATATTATATAAAGCGCGTTTTACTAAACGGTATTTAGTAAACAGTGCTTACTAAACAGTGTTTAGTAAGTGTGACGACATGAAACGTAGATCTCACCAAATGATTTTATCTACGAAACAAAAATAGTAACACTGACAATTCTCTTAGTTCATTCACTCACGATTATGAATTGTTTGATTTACTAAAGGAAAGTAAATCTTGTTTAGTGAATCTTACTACACGAATAATTGTATTTACTCTACGATCGTTTACTAAAAATATTTAGTACATTCTACTACAACATTTCTCTCAGTGTGGAGTGGGACGTTAACGAAGGGGCCACGTATTGCGCACAATCCTTCTCGACCCCTTCTCTTGTTCGGTAGAGGTTGCTAGTGATTATCTCATGCGGAGTGATGCTTGTGATTCTATCATGTGAAGCGATGGATCTTGTGGCGGCTGTTATGATCGTGGCTGCTTTGGAAGAGCTCGGACTCTGAAGAGGTGGGATGTGATACAGTGTTACGTCGCCTTTTCCTCGTCGCCAGTCGTCATTCTCAATCAAATCAACACCGTCCTGAACATGAAAACCCAAATTAATGAAATTGTCGAGTCCTAGAATGTTGTTTGTACCAGCCCTATCTACTAATATGCACTGGTGCAATCGCCCCTACGGAAACTAGCGTTTTCAATTCTGTTTGTACAGCTGATTTCAATGCTATTGTAGCGTCATGCACGCTCAAACGCGCAGACGGTAGAATTTCACCGGACGTTGAACAAAGGGCTGGCCATCTGGCGTGGTGACGCGCAATGACGCATCGGTTTTTCCGAGCGCGTAGCGTCGTTCTCAGGTGCTGGGACGGCAACGGTGGCGGGGGAAGACGCCAAGGCGCCTTTAAAAGCCGGGTGACGAACGCCCCCCTTTCTTCTTTTCTGTTGTTCGAGCGGTGTGAGCAGGAGGCTGTGCGACTAGCACGCGGAGGGGAAGCCGGCATTAGTTTGTCGTCAGTCGTGAGACATGTAGGTTTGTCTCGGCAGAGCGGTCCATCACACCGAGGGGAAACGTTTGTTGTTTGGCGGTGTGGTAGCCGCACTGTAATATCACTTCTTGTGGTGGGTGCTATTTATTTAGTTAGTAGAAGGCAGTGTTATGGTGTTTTACGACTTCGGTCAGTGTTTTTTTATTAATAAACCAACTGTTTATTCTACCCACCCTCGTCTGTGTTTTACTACATCCGTATGACGCCACACTATCCTGTAACTTGACGGTTAAGTCGTTTAATGGTTTTTACCTTGTCGCCACATAACAGTAGGCGAAAAGGTAAAAAGCATTAAGCGACTTTACATCTCTCCTCTCACACACTCTTATACGCACTATGTCGGGAGAGCAATCGGGCACTTACTCTAAGAGCGTGCTCTGGCTGGGGCGATGTGTCTCTGGCGGAGATAACTTGAAGTGGGAAACCCTAGCCAACCTGTAGATTGATACATAATCTCACGTACTAGTGGGGAAGAACATCGCCACCTCCCGAGGTGTAATATGTTCTACAATGATGGATCTAATGACCATAGTAGTTGACGAGCTGGGAAGTACGAAATGATAAGTCAATTAAGCATTTAATGAAATAAACATTTTATACTTTCTTCCAATCTTCTATTTTATATAAGTGAAGATTTTTAAAATAGTATTTGCAACAACAAAAAATATACCACTAGAATATTTGCTTCCAAATTCAGTACTAGTACTTTTTTGGGACCAAGAATCGAACATATTGATGTTTCAATTGAAATGGTAACCCAAAATGTTGCTTTATACAAAGCTTATGGTACCGTATTGATTGTTAAGATCTCACGCTTTACGCAAAACCCGAGCAATGCCATATAGAGCAGCTATCTAATAATTTATTTTGATAAATTACTGAGCAGAGCCGGGATTCTTAAGCTTGTTAATTATGTTACCCCGAAGAGTGAATAATTCTCCACGACATTCGTTACTTCCACCTCGAAGCCTCGCTGCCGGCGGAGCTCCTGCAGTGGCCCTTGCAGAGCAACCCTCGCAGGCGGACGAGGCGTGTTCAACCAGGCCGGGTCAGCTGCCCGGGGCAGTGGCGACGAGGCGGCGGAGGCGGCAGCTGACGGAGAGCGGGGGCGGGGTGGGGGCGGGGTGGGGGCGGGAAGGAGCAGGACGGGGCGGGGCGAGGGCGAGGGCGACGAGCCGCAGGGCTGCGATCCATCACGGCTATCGCCCGCTTCCGCCCGCGCACCGCTCCTGCGCGCGCGCCCGCCCTCGCCCCGCCCACCGACACCGCCCACCGACACCGCCCCTCCCCACCAGGCGTCGCCTCACCTTGCTTCGCTCTGCACCGTCCTGCTCTCTCCCATCCACTCTGCTCTCTCCCGTCCTACCACCGTTGTCTCGCCCCGTCCCGCTCTCTCAGCCGCGTCGCTCCTTCCCGCCCCGACTCGCTCTCTCTCATCCGCCTTGCTCTTTCCCGCCCCGATTCGCTCTCTCCCATCCGCTTTGCTCTTTCCCGCCCAGATTCGCTCTCTCTCATCCGCCTTGCTCTTTCCCACCCCGATTCGCTCTCTCCCATCCGCCTTGCTCTTTCCCGCCCCTACTCACTCTCTCCTATCCGCCTTGCTCTTTCCCGCCCGGACTCGCTCTCTCCCATTCGCATTGCTCTTTCCCGCCCCGACTCACTCTCTCCCATCCGCCTTGCTCTTTCCCGCCCAGATTCGCTCTCTCCCATCCGCCTTGCTCTCCCCGTCCCGCTCTCTCCTAGCCACCTTGCTCCTTCCCACCCGGACTCGCTCTCTCCCATTCGCCTTGCTCTTTTCCGCCCCGACTCACTCTCTCCTATCCGCCTTGCTCTCCCCGTCCCGTCCGCTCTCTCCCTCCCCGCACCCACCCCGCTGAGAGCGAGCGAACGCGGAGGCGCGGCCGATATGCAATGGTAATTAGCCTCGCGGCGGGCGGCGCGCGGCTGCCGGGCGGCCAGCCGGCGAAAGGCGCACGCGGCGCGGCGCGGCGCGGCGGGCAGGCCGCTGAGGGCGGGACGCGAGGACGGAGGTGGGGGGGGTGGCGACGGCGGAAGGAACGGATCAGGACTCGGAAATGGATTGCAAAGAGGCGGCGAGAGAGGGAAAAAGAAGGAGGTGATGAGAGCTGACAAAGTAGGATAGTGACGGGTGCGGCGGTGGGAGTGCCAAGAATAAAGGTCACGAGGGTGAGATGAATGAGGTAGAATAGAAGGTGATGACGGGGACAAGTAGGAAGGAGGAAATAATGACGAAATTAAAGTGGTGGTGGAGGACGAGTGGACAGAAATTGCAGGACGATGAGGTTGAAGAAATGAAAGAGATGGAGTGAGGAAGAAGAAAATGGCGAAGGCGGATGAGATAGGGAGTTATGAAGATGAAAGACACGGAAATGGTCATCAGGGAAGCAAAGGGGATGAGGAAAATGGCACACAAATGGATAAGATGACGGTGTCGCAGAGGATGGACGTGGGAAGGTGGCAAGAAGGAAGCCAACAAAAAGAAGCGAAGAAGAAGTACTTTACGAGAGGGGCGAGAGCGGTAGTGGCGAAGGCGTTGAGAAGAGAACGAGGTAGTGAAGTCGATGCGCATGACTCTCTTGGAGTAAACGTAGACGACAGAGGAACATCCATACGGCGATACCGATAGGACTCAGAAGAGGGGGGTGACATTACTGGCAAATTTGATGAAAGGGGGCTTAGACCTGGTTGCTAGTAAACACATTTCGCGCAAATCAGCTCTTGACATAGCAAGGCGTTGGGAGATGGAAAATCGCCAGTCAAGGAGACCAACGGAAACAAAAAGGCAAAATAAAAGTAACAATTATGGTGCAGTATGTGATAGCGGGAATGGGGAATATTGAAACAACGGGAGTGCAGAGATGGGAGGTTTAGATGACGGAGAAATAAGTGACGAAGGGGCAGGTGGCGTACAGGCGATGATAGACGTGACGAGAATAACAAAAATAGAATAGGGTATTTAATAAAAAAATTTTGTGAGATTCAAGGAGAAAGTGAAATGCAATTTAAGAGGGATTTGACGGTAGTGGATCTATGAGAAAACAACACAAACATTTCAGGAGAGTGATGATATCTGAAAGTTGGAGATTGTCTAGTCTCATTTCACCCAATTCTCAAATTGCTTAGAAAGCAACTTCTAATTTCGTAACGTCTTAGTGCATTATTACAACTCTTTACCATTTACCAATCATGTATGTGGATCTACATGGATGTATAGTTGTGTAAATACTCAATTCTGCATTCTGGATCTCTATAAAATCATTGCCTCCAAACACTGCTCTAATCGTTTTTGGATAGGGGCTTTCTTTTCTTTGACCATAACCTCGTACTTGGAACCCCTTGGTGACGAATCTCTGTCTTGATCTGCAAGTGCTGCAGGCCCTGAAAGTCCCCCTCCCCTGGGAAGTCTATGCGCTCTCCCTCTCCTGCATGCAATACTTCAGAATTCAATGTTGTCTTCGCTTCGGTATTCACTTTGGATACCATTGTCGCAGACAGTAATCCCTTAGGAAATCAATCGTGGTGTTTCTGTTTCCAGTTATATTGTCTACGTTTCCTTCCAATTATTACCTTTGGTGCTGCAGTACTTTTCTGTTTTGTTTTGATCTTAAATTTCCTTTAAAATGCGTATTCTATTTTATATTGTATTATTATTATTCCTCTAAATCACGACAAAAGATGTTATGTGTCGGCTGAATATAAAATCTAATCCAGGTTGCAACCAGATACCTAAGGAGTAGATTTAGGGACTGTCGGTGCCTCTACAATACATTGCGCAAAATGTGGGCTGTTCCAAATAAAGCAATTTCTTGCACTTCCCAGTTTTTTGAATTACCAGGGAGTGTAGACAAGTTCTTACACAAATTTTGCGGAACAAATCCCAGAGCTCCGATAAATATCGGGACAACCTGTGCTTTTACGCCCCACGTTCGGCTGATCTCGATTTCCAAACTCTGTATTTAAGACGTTTCTCTGCCTCCTTGGTAACGACATTTTGATCGCAAGGCACAGCAACATCCACAAACAGACACAATTTTTTCTCAAAATCCCGGATAACAATATCCGGTTCGTTTGCTGCTATCGTGCTATCCGTTTGAATTTGTTGGTCGTACAATATTTTACACAATCTAACCGATGTCACATTTTTTGGTGAGTGTACGTACCACTTGGGGCATGTGTTTGGAACTTCGAGGGTGCTACAGATCTGCCAGTGGAGGTAACTACACACCCTGTCGTGTCTTTTTAAGTATTCGGTCTTTGCTAGAATTGGACAAGCTGAGACAATATGATCAATGGTTTCTATTTGCTCCTGCCAAATTCGGCATTTGTCATCTTGGGAAATTTTGAGAACCGCTTTATTAAAATGTCGTGTTCTCAGCGCCTGATCTTGAGCAGCTACTAGAACTGCTTCCGATTCTGGCTTCATTCTTCCCCTTTTAAGCCACATAAATGATTGATCTTTATTGATCTGCACCTTGTCCATTCTTTTTAGATATTGTCAGTGGAGGGGTTTGTCCCTCCACGACATATTTAACATTTTTTTTGTCTCACATTTCATGTTTAGTAGTACTAGAAGTTCAGTGTCTGTGTTATTTGACCTGTCTTGCATAGTTTTCTTTGCAATGTTTTTTGCTACACTAACAATGCCTCTGTTTCCCATTCTTTGGTCAGATTTCATGACCTGCCTCATTAGAGGGTCATCTCGATGACTGACTACATACTTTGCCATCCCGGTTATTGCATTGTGCCAGGAGGCTTCAATTTGTCTGAGGCCTCTTCCTCCTTCCTTACGTGACACATAAAGTTTATGTAAATCAGCTCGAGGGTGAGCGACATGATGCATTGTTAGCAGTTTTCTGGTTTTTCGATCAATGATCCGGATTTCTTGCTCAGTCCAGTCCACTAGTCCGGAACTGTACTCGACTACAGGCACCGCCAGACTACCACTTGCAGATATTTTATTCCTGGAGTTCAGAGCAGATTGCTGGACAAGTCTCACTCTTCTGTAATACTCCTTGCGAATTCTCTCTTTCATTGTGTCGTTCGAGATGGTCTCACATTCTTCAATGCCCAGATCTTTGTAAGTTTTACCTGGCTCAAGATCTTGAATCACAGTGTGCATATCAACTTCAACACTCTCTGACGTTGTCAGTTTTCCTCTTTTTAAATTGATTTTTGCACAATTGTCAAGACCAAACTTCATGCAGATGTCATTGCTAAAGTCATTCACGACAGACAGCATTTGGGAGAGAATCACTTCATTCTTAGCAAACACTTTCAGATCATCCATGTAAAGCAAATGTGATACTGGCCTTTCATCACCATGGAGCTTGTAACCAAAGTCAGCTTGTGGCAACTGTCTAGATAGTGGGATCAAACTAATGCAAAACAGCAGAGGGGATAGTGAATCTCCTTGAAGAATATCCCTGTTGATCTGAATACTTCTGGTTTATACTGCTTTTTTCTGCTCTGTATTAGTAACCTAGTACTCCACGACTTCATGCTAGCCTTACAAAATTCAATAGTTCTAGGATGAAATCGATAGATTTCCAGGGACTTCAAAATCCACTCGTGTGGTACACTTTTTTTTAAATTCTGGCCCTCAAGAAAATCTGCGCAGATGAATTTCTTTCCCCACACATCATATATAGTTTTTACTGTTTTTTGACAAATCAATAAATAAAAATAAATGAATATCAAAGGCTTTTTGGTAGTCAATCCAAGCCATTCTCAAATTACGTTTTCGTTTCTTTACAAAATTTAAGATGATTTTATTCAGTAGCAAGATTTCCTTACAGCCATAAGAACCTTTACGACATCCTTTTTGCTCAGCTGGCATTAGATGATTCTTCTCTAGATGTCTGTACATTTTGTCGGCTATGGCTGAAGTTATAACTTTTTACATTACTGGCAGACAAGTGATTGGCATGTAGTTCTTCGCCAAAGAGCTGTCTCCCTCTTTGGGTAGCAGATACGTGATGCCGCGTGTAAGCCATTCCGGGAGTTCCTTTGGATTTTCTAAAATTTTATTAATAGACTTTGCTAGATGCGAATGTAATGCTATTAGTTTCTTAATCCAATAAATCTGGATCTTATCAATCCCGGGGTATTTCCAGTTTCCCATGTTCTTAATTGCTTGGAAGAGGTCCTCTTCCGAGAATTCGTGAACATCTTGCACTGTTTCCACAAGTTTATTTGCAGCATCAACTTCAGATTGAAGCCAAGATGCATCTTTGTTGTAGGATCTGCTCTCTTCCGAGATTGCTGCCCAAAATGCCTCGGCATCATCTTTTGAAGAAGTGACAGCATTGCCATTCGGTTTCTGAGTCAGATTGCGATAGAATTTCTTCGCGTCTGTTTCAAACAACCGAATCTGCACAAGGAAATCTATTCTGCGTTTGTAACGTCTAATTCGTTGAGCCCAAGCTTGAATTTTCTCTTTTAGCTTCTCAACTACCATTTGTCTGCTGGTGTCATTTTCAATTTGGTATTTTTGTTCAACATTGAATATTTTTCGTTGAACTTCAGAGGTGTACGTTGATTTAGAAGATGCCTCATCTAAGAGTGATATTTCGCGCCGGGTGTCGGCTATCCGTTTCGTAATTCTTTTCATCCACGGGGGTACAGAGCTGTTTACTCTGTTTTGCTGTCGGCCGTCGGTGTTCTTGGCCTGCCCCAAAATTATCTGAGATACTAGGTTTTCAGTTGCATTCATGATGTGATTGATTTCAGTAATATCTAGATCTCTGTCTGGGGTCTCTACCATCTCATTTAAGACAGAATTCATTGTTTCTATCACTCTTTTAGCTTTGGCATTTTCGAATATTCTCCTTAACGGTTCACGAGATTCAAACTGGAGTTGACTAACTCTTTCTATCTCGCGCCGAAGGGGATTTCGCATCATGTCCTTATCGTGTAATTCATTGCCAGATGAATTTTCACCACGACGTGTGTTTCACTGGAAAGAGATGAACCTTCCATGGGGTCATCATTTTCAAGTTCTACATGTTCGTCATGTGGATTGTTCGAGCGAAGTACATACTCCGCATTTCTCTCAATGTCAGCAAGTTGTTCTGCTGTGAATTTTCCACTGCTGAGTATGTATCGTCGTTGACTGGCAAGCTTCTTTGAGTCTAGGGTAAGTCTCATACCTGGGTTCCGCTCTCTCCCTACCTTGAAAACTTCTATTTCTGAGCCCCCATTTTTCGCTTTTCCATAGTAAGAGCACCACATCACCTCCTTTAATTCATCCCCCTCTGACGATGGCTTCGAGCTACTGCCGGCTCTGGGTCCCTGGAACTAACATACGTGGGATGGCCAAACGTCGACAAGGCGACATTACCTTGGTTTCTGAGTAGGTATGGGACATTGGTAGAACAAGGCACGTTAAGATTCATTACATTTCTTGTTCTATCCATTTTTCTCATTGGTTTGAATTGAAGATTCACAGGACGCAAGTTCGAGTTCACAGTTCACACTTAACCCTCGGGTTGTTTCCTGCCATCCGTTACTGCGATCCACAGTGGCCTCGGGGCATTCACCCACAGGGCCCAGCAGGGGGTCCCTCCGATCGCCAGTCGGCATTACTAAACTCTACGGGATTTTCACTGACTGCTGAAGGCAGCCTCCTTCGCTGGCTAATGCAAGGTTCGGGCCTCCACTCTAATCAGTGGCCTGGTGTACCAACCCAGTTTCTCTCCTGTACCCTCTATGGGCCGACAACAGGAAGTCCAAAGGTTCATGACCCTTCCCTCTCTACTTACTTCCCACTCTCCTCAAAATGGAGTACTTCTTTGTCGGACCCCTCACCTTCAACCTATTCAGCAAGGGAGGCCCCTACCGGTAGCTGGGCTACCACTGACATAGCTTTAAGGCTCATGGAGGTTCTCAAGCTCCACCACCAACTGCAAGGTCGTGTACTCCCTAGGTGGGGTTGTTGTTGTTGTTATTATTATTATTATTATTATTATTACATAAGACCATATAAATACCCGTTACACTATACAAAGGACCATTGAAGTGGGTGAAAACCGGAGGAGGCTAAATAAAAAGGATTTCTAACATCCCCTCAAACTTAAGTAGGTTAAACCTGCATTACTCCTGAACCAAGAATAAACTATTGTTATTATTATTATTATTATATTATTATTATATCTTTCCGTTACAAGAATATATTATCATCTTATATATTATTATCATCTTTCCGTTTACAAGAAGATATCTCTGGTTTTTTTTCCACATTTTCTTATGGAGGTTTTTGCTTAACTTTGCCTTTTCCATTCTCTCATCGTAACTTCTTATTATGTTTCTCTCTATTTGTCTGTCAGTGTGTCTGTGTGCCCCTCTGTGGGGTCTCTTTTCGTGAATCCACGTCTGTTCCGATTCTTGTCCCCTCGCTTAGACGGACGCTCTTCGTAGAGGTCGTGTATTCAACTCCCGGGAAAGCGGTGAAATTATCAGGTGATTTTATATTCAAAAGACAGGTAAAACTGTCATTCTCATGTCTCAAAGGTGTGAGAAGTGCAACGGTAACTTGCAACGTAAGTTGTTGCGACTTGCTGAATGCTCTGTAAAATAAGTCTCGTAAGTGACAAATTTGCGACGCGTCTATTCAAATACAAGCACGAAAGCACGCTTGTAAAAAATACCCTAGACACAATAGCAACAAAACCAGGCGGTGAGGTTTCTTGTCGTTAAAATAGGTTCTTGAATTAGGAAACTACATTTTGTTTGTTGATCTCAAACCTTACGTTTTTGTGTGCTCTTACAACGAAGAATAGATATATTCCACTTCCACTATGAGAGTAATATTTTTTATACCAATGAAAACTAACAATTTAAATAATTCATTTGATTAGGGTTTCTATTTACACTTCATAAGCCTGCTTACGGAGTTTATGTGCCCACAAAACGCCATTAATTTTATATCAATTTAATTTCATGCTTCTCCTGTCCACGTTTAGTGACCTAACTCGAAAGCGTTTATCGAGCTCTCATGACAATAATTTCATTCTGGTTTTATGAAAGCGTTACTCCAGCTTCTCTCCTTCTCTACTCTCAGCTACTCTTTCCATTGCTCTTCGCCACGTGCTTTACGCCCTCAGCGCTTGGAGCTTGGTTCAGAAACCGACTTGCCTTACTGCAGTCTACTCCAACGTCTCTTTTGTCCCCTCTTTATTTCACTTCATCTTTTCTTTACATCCTTCATTCTGTTTTCTTTTTCCTTTTTCCTTATAGCTCTTTTTCGTCTTCCACTTTTTATTCACTCCCTTTTTCTCGTTTCTCCCTAACCTATTTTCTTTCTTTCTCTTTTTTCTTTATGTTCTTATTCTCCTCTTCGTACTTGGCGCACCCATGGACCGCGGGAAGATGCGATCAGTTGAATTTAATGTAACCTTTAATGTCCTCCTCTCAGGTACTTTATTACTCGCTAGTTGAATCGTTTTTTCACGTACCTGTAGTAATCGACGTTGCTTTCATACGCTTGAGAGTACTGTTGAGATTACTGTTACGGCATGTAGTTGAAAATTTTGAACGGGAAGTTTTTAGACCAGTAGAAGCTAGGTTCCAGTTGTAACGGTGGATTTTCACCGCTAGATAAGTAGCTGTTTCAGATGATTCATGATACCTTTTCCTGGGTTAGTGTTCAAGAAACCGTCTCTTCTAACTGGACATATCGAAAGTTTTCTCCTTTCAATTTCAGGCAATTGCTGATATGCATGGTAGTATAGTGCGTGCGTTATGAGTATGAGTAAGAGGGGAGTGAAGATTAAGGTTTAGGAAGAATTGTATCTCAGTCTGGGTCAGTTACACATCCCGATCAAGTTTTGCATCCAGTTTCTCTGATCCTTAGAGCGAATTCTGAGATGATCCCTTGTTTTGTTTTTGGACCTATATGTAACTTCACTATCTGTACACGTTTTCTAGAGTTCACAGGGGAATATAATTATTCAAATTATCTTTTTCTGTGTTAGTTATGTGGCTAGTGTCAAAAATCCCTCACCGGTAGGATTCATACCCTAGGGCACCTCTGAACTTTAGGCCTTATCCATTCTTTCTTCACGTCAGTGTTTTGGAATTGACAATGGACTGATGCTCGGTTCCCACTGAAAAAAAGAGTAACTTTTGAGAATTCTTTTTACGTATGTGTAAAAACTTATCACGATTTAACTCATAATTCTGCGAAATCCACTTTGTTTCGAAAACAATTGTAAAAAACCTAATTTTGTAAATATATTTTAAGCACAGTTTTTTAAGTTATCTTCTTTAGTGTTAATATAATTTTTAGTTGAGCTCTAAATAAAAAAAATAAAGAGAAACCTTTCTATTTATCGTTTTATTTTGGACAGCATTCAATTACGCAACTTACAAACAGCTTCTCTAAAGCGACGTACGATTCCATTCAGCCCCTTCCTTTCTGTAAATACAGGAAACACGTAGCACGCGGCGTGTCACTAACTTTTGACTGGCGCTAAGACGAGCGAGAGAGTGGGCGACCGAACACCTAGTAGAGACTGCTGTTGCCGACGGCATTCGTTCTCTCACTCCCTCGTAGAGTGGGCGGCGGCGGAGGTGAGGAGGGTGGTGAGGAGTGTGATTGCGTTGCAGGCGGGTGTGAGGAGGCGGCGGTGCCGGTGGGGGTGGCGGGGGCAGGAGAAAAGGCAAGGGAAGCGGCGGTGGAGGTGAAAGTGGCGGTGGAAACGGGGTTGGATTTAATGCTGGCGGTGGCTGGGCGTTGGCGTGGGCGCAGGCTGGGGTAGGAAGGAGGTGAAGGGCAGTGGAGACGGTGGCGTGGAGAGTGGTAACTGAGGTGCCGGTGGAAGCGGGGTTGACTGTGTTGAAGGTGGGAGTGAGGAGGCGGTGGCGGTGGGGGCGGCGCGGGGAGGAGGAAGACATGGGCGCGATGGCGATGTAGGGGGCGGCGAAGGCGGCGTGGAGGATGGTTGTGGGGACTGAGATGCTGGTGGAGACGGGATTGACATTGTAGACGGTAGAAGGCGGGCCGGGAGGAACGCGTGGGGGCGGTGGCGTTGGAAGGGGCAGCGATGGTAGCGTGGTGGGTGGTAACGGGAACTAAGGGGGAGGAGGAGGGAAGCTTGGCGGTTTTGCACGCGGGTGCAGGGAGGCGGTGGAGGCGGGGGCAGGAGGAAGGCGAAGGGGCAGTAGCGGTGGTGGGAACAGCGACGGCGTCTTGGAGTGGGTTGAAGGAGGCTGAGGTGTCTGTGGAGACGGGGTTCACTTTGTTGCAGGCAGGTGCGAGGAATTGGCAGGGGCGGGTTGGTGAGGGGGTGGAGGGGCACAGGAAAGGGCGGGGCAGGAAGAGGTGGCGACGGACGAAGAGGCTTGGAGGATGTTGGCGGGAACTAAGGGTGTGGAGGAGGGGATCTTGGCTGTTCTGCAGGCGGGTGAGGGGGACGGTGGTGGCATGATGGAAGCGGGGGCAGGAGGAAGGCGAGTGGGCGGTAGCGGTGGTGGAAGTAGCGACAGCACCATGGAGGGTGGTGGTGGGGACTGAGGAGCCGGTGGAGGGGGGGGATTCACTTTGTTGCAAACGGGTGCGAGGAGAGGACGGTGGCGGGGTGGTGGCGAGGATAGCGGGTGGGGAGGGGCGAGGCAGGAGGGACGGCGAAGAGAAGGCGACGGCTGCATGGAGGGTGGCGGCGAGGCGCTGGGGGCGGTGCCGTTCGTTCGTTCCGCGCTCAAAGAGCGTCCAAAGCGGAATATTGGCGAAATATTCGCGGCCTTTGAAGGCTTCATTCCGATTCGCACTGCATCGTCGCCAGCCGAAAGTGAAAAGTGGTCGTTGGGGCGGAATGGGAAGCCGATGTCGGCGGTGGGTGTTGCAGAGAAAGGGAAGGAGAAGGTGGTAGTAGGCGATAGTAGTAGAGGTGATGGAGTTTGGAGGAGATTCAGAGTAGATGGGTGAGTGAGTCGTCGATTGCCCAATCGTGTTCTTCCTCGGGATTCCGATCAATTGACCTTGAAATTGTGCGTAAACTGTACTTGCGTTCGATGTATTCAGCTTTTGATACCTTTGCTTTACAAGTCCTCGGTTAAAATCTTGTTTCCTATTGTATCAATCTTTAATAGACGATTTGTATCTGTTTCTCTGCACTTCCTTTCGTTGAAAGAGAAGGAGATGGATGGTGGTGTGTAAGTGTAGGAATACTGGGATAAATTAAAACAACACATGTGTGAATGAAGTGATTTTGATCGCCTTCTTCTTCTGATTGTTCAAGGAGTTCAAATCCTCGTCAATGCTTATGTAAATTAATTATTAATCAAGTCAGTTTAGAATTTTCCAAACAACACAATCTCTTAAATTTAATATCATGTCGTAATCTTCTTGCGTTTATGTCTCTTGCTAAGAACAGTATTGTCAGCCTGTTCGATTATTGATTCTTTAGCAATTAGATAGTCATTATCATTGTAAATTACTAGCATGGGATTATACGCAATGTGAAAAGAATGGATGCGCCAAATAATTAAAGTAGGATATAATTGGTTCAATCGGCAATTCTATTGATTTTATATTCAATTTCAGTTAGGTGGAAGCAAATAGTTACGATAGAGATGGCACTGGTGACCTAAGCTCACAGAGATACAAACGGGAGGGAAAGCAATTGTATTTCAGTAACTCATCGGTCAAAAAATATTATTTTCTTTGTTGCTTTATGCCAGGGCTGGAAATAATTTCCTTCAAATAATTTATTTTAAATGAATGGTTGATAAAACATGGTTTGACAGCCTGAAAATTTAAGTTAAATTGTTCTGTAATACAGAGGTTATCTCAAAAATTTTGATAATCTATAAAATTGTTTGTATATTTGTTATAACTTATTTCTAAACATATTTCTTTGTAGGAATTTCAATCCTTTGGAATTTTTAAATATACGTGATTTAAAACCTCAGACATTTTCCTAACTCAGAAATTAAAAGATTTAACAACACTTTACAGTTAATATAGTTATAACAATACGTTTATAATAATATGGCCACTGGCCCATTACTTGGGCAGTGGTCAACAACAATATGGTTCGTGAATAAAGTGAACAGGAGTCAATAATATAGGCAATGGACGATTTGCTTTGAATAAAAGTTCTCCAGGACTAACTCACCAGAAAGAGGTTACAATTTTAAACCACCCCAGTATTTAAATAGGACGCTTTGCCCTACATTGATATCAATGACTTATTATTGTCATTATTATTATTATTTTTATTATTATTACTATTATTGTTAAGTATCCTTGCTTTTAAGTCTTGTAGACCTACAGCGGAAGTACAGTATCTTATTGTTTGACGAATTTGGAACCCTTTTCAATTTTAACACACTTCATTCTTTCATTATTTTTTCAATAATCTTCACTTAGACTCACAATATTCGCAATTGTCATTTTGCAAAGCAAATTGAAATGGTCGGAAACGTTAACATACGTGCACAAAATTCGTCGTCGTGGTTGTGCGATTCAAACGCACAAAAGCGAACGAATAAAAACTCCCCGAAATAACATTTCTTTCATATACCTGGCTTTCCAATTTCACATGCAGATCAATCTATTTTTTCCTCTTGTTGTAAGAGCACAATTCCAAAAGCAATGAATCTTTGACTTGCAACTCTGTTACGACTGGTCATATAGCGTTGTTCCAGGATTTTGATTACCCCCTATATTTATTCAATTCCCTCGCCGAATCTCGCCATAAATCCAGGTGATGCGGAACCCAGCCGACTACGGCCGCGAGGGTCGGGGAGGGGTGGGGGAGGGGGGCTGTGAGGGGTAGATTCTGGCAGGTCCGCCCTGTGAATTCACGGGTTTCCTGAAGCCCCTGGGCGAGTCAGCAGATGAAGATGTTCCTTCCTCAACCGTTTCCGTCTTTTTTCATCTTTCGCTTCGGAATCACGTGCTAAATCACATTCCTTAACGCCCCACACGTCTGCCGGAAGATGGATGAAGTTGACTCCCGCCAGAGATTGTCAGAGCCCCGGGGTGGTAATGTTTTCTGGAGGTTTGCGAGTGTTATCGAGGTGGTTTGTTGAATGACGCGTGCGGCATGATTGATCACGGCGTTGCTGACTGGTTTCGTGGTTCTCTAATTTGGGGGTTCAGATCGCCCGGTAGTGTTCACAAATGGATTTTGATGGAACAACGTTCTAAATTCAGCATATCAGTAGACGGTGCAGGAAAAAAAATGAACGGCTGATCCAGAAAATTAACATAATGCGTGGGAAACAATACATGTTGTAAGTTCACTGATAACTTATAGTTTCGATGTAACTGTGAATTGGGCGAATATGGCTGATTTTGTGAGAAGTTGGTTATAAAATAATGTATTTGCAATTTGTTTTGAGTACTAAAAATAATGTACAGTGTGATATGAAAATCTTCCCGTTTTACGTCACAAGCTCGAAGGGATGGGCATTATATCTGAGATCAAATCTATGACCATGATAAAAGGTGATGTTTTAAGGAGGTGTAGCTAAATCGATCTAGCGTGAGAGCAAGACTATTGAATTCTAACAATTAAGTGAAGTTTTAAGTTAGGTATCATGTTTCTGTGCAAATTGATAAAATGTATTTCGTGGAAATGAACTGAAAAGTTTAAATTTATTTATATTCTACTAAAAAACTAAACTTTTTTTCTTCACAGAGGCCAGCTTCAACAAAGCTGTCCTCGCCTCATCTGGCATTACATCAACTTCTTTACCGTAACCTAGGGCTAGGGAGGGTTGTTCTCCACACCCTCACTATTCCCGGAGCGCCTCTCTTTCTAGTTTGTCTGGTTAGGAAATCTGCCCATCTATAACTCGCTGAGATAGTCACAGACCTTCAGAGAGAGTGTCTCAGTTATTGCCTAGTCGCCGCTGTGTTCTTTTGATCCTCAGCGAAATCATGGTTAATGATAAGATGGGGTAGGGAATAATTGATAAAGCATACAGTGGAATGCATGTTGGCAGGGAAAACGGAAGTACCCCGAGAAAACCTGTCACATACACGTTTTGTCTACGACAAATTGCCCTTGGAATCGTCGTGGATCGAACACTGGCACCAGTGATAGAAGTGCAGTCTGACTCCTACGCCACAGGTCACCCAATATTTGATTTTAGTTCGTTGTGAAAAGGTAGCTACCGCCATAGGTGCAATTACATTTTATGGCGTTAGGACAAAGTTTTATAATGGCAAACTTTTACTCAATGATTTTCACAGAAGACAGAAATACGTAAAGTAAATTAATTTTGTTGAAAAAATTGTTGATTTTATTCTTACAAAATTGTACAAGTCATCTAAAAATATAATTCAGAATATTTATTGAAGAAATATATTATATCTTACGTTTTTATTCAAAATTTTTAAAAAATTGTCTAGCGGAGCAATCTAGCTGGGTAATTATCATAACACGAACCCTGCGTCTATCAAACTACCGCAGATACTCCATATCACAAGATCATCCGTTCTTGAGAGAGCTTGATCTTCTTGCTACTACTCCCAGATGAACATTGTCTGACAGTGGGTGATCCGTCATCGTTGCTCTGCCTTTGCTAACGCCTGGGGTAACTTCTTCAAGAACGCAGAATCAGGCACGCAAAGGCCATAGTCGAGTTAGTAGCTCGATAAATCTTGGTACATCAAAGATCACAGACTCGATCGAGATTTGGAGCAATTGAGAATAACTTCAGAACTTGAGCATGTCATTGGATGAAGAATGGTTTTGCTGGTGCCGGAAAAAAACCGGACATTTTAGAGAAGCGACTTCAACGGTTGTGAGGCATAAAGAAGAAAGGTAATACGTGTGAATAAACTGCGGAAGTTGGGGTGATGATGAGAGGATGGGCGGACGTTCAATACGGGAGTAATAACGGTCAAATACAAAATCTTCATGAAAACGCCGATTAGAAGAGTATGAAATAACGAGTAGAGCGCTACGCCGCTAAATTGCGATTGCATAGTTCAGCACGCGTTGGGGAAATCATTGGCCACACCAGCGCGGCGATTTGGTAAAGTCAACGCCTGGGGGACGGGTAGCGAGATGCGCTAAATTAATTATTGAGTACACAAACGTGCAGCACCCAGAAGAGTGATTCGACGCACACACAACCGCACCTCGACCCGTAAATACCCAGATGTTCCCGGTCGTCACATGGCACGTGGTCAGATCGGGTCAACGCGATGAATGAACCAGGGCCAACGACCGTCAAGAGCAGCCAGTGGGCAGCCCACGCAGAGGAATTCGTCCCGATCGGATGCACAACGGTGGTCGGAGCGAGCGGCCAGGAGCAGAACCGTGGCTCATCCAACGACCCACAGTGACCTAGGACTGATCACCAGGGGGAGAGCAGAGTGGGGAACCAGCAGCATGAATCAACGCGGTGGGAGATGGGACAAGAGGACGGGGATGGGTTGCGGAGGGGCGACAGGGTTGGGGGGGCGCTGCAAGCGAGCGCAACGAGCTGTGGCAGGGGTGGGGCGTGGGGGGCCCGTGGGGGAGCGAGGGAGGGTCCGTGCGGTGCCACGGACGACGGCGCGTGGGGGAAGGGGGCGTGGCGGAGGAGGGTTGGCCGCGGGAGGGCCCCAGTCGTGCTACCCAGCGAGCGACTCGACCGCACCGCGCGCCCAGGCCGAGACAGGCAGAGCGCGCGCACGGAAGTGCACGTGTTTAGCGCTTTTGTCCGCGTCCGCTGCGGCGCAAGCGGCAAGGGTGGGGGCGGGGGCGGCGGGGCTATCCACGTTTTGTCCCCGCCCGCCCCATTGTTCCGGCGCGCGCTCGCCTTTTGTTCGTCGCCACCTGCCGCCTGCACCGCGGCGGGCGCCACGGTCGCTCGCCGCCGCCGCCGACGTCGCCGACGTCGCCGCTGCGTGCCCCGAGCCGAGATGGGAAATGCTTCCGCGATGTACGTCGGCCCGGGCGGCGGCGACGCCTCCTTTTTCTTATTTTCTTCTCCGTCGCCGCAGCCGCCACGCCCCCTTCCTCAGTCTTCCCTCAAGCGGCATGAGGCACGCCTTCTTGTGACGTTCATAATACCGGTATGAATATTCCGCCTATCTGATACGATGTCAACTCCGCTCTTTTTTATCAGGTTTCGCGGGGAGAAATGTCTATTGAAATCGCGCCGCCTTCCGCCGGCGCTTGCC
Source organism: Acheta domesticus (assembly GCA_031308135.1). Taxonomy (NCBI): domain Eukaryota; kingdom Metazoa; phylum Arthropoda; class Insecta; order Orthoptera; family Gryllidae; genus Acheta; species Acheta domesticus. The sequence continues at coordinate 18,663,673 of JAHLJT010008756.1, read as the reverse complement.
GCGTCCCTTAATGCGTTTCGAACAGCCTGTCGGCAGGCGCCCGCGGCGACGACGGCGTCGCGGCGCCGGCTGGAGCGTCGGCCGGGCCTCCTTGTCAGCCACGACGCCCCCGCTCGATCATCAGCTGCCGGCGAACCCGCGTGTTTAGGAGTCGTGACGGCAGACGGCTGGAAGGAGGTCGGCGACTGATGCCTCTAATGCCAAGCCGCTGGCCGAAGCGGGTTGGCTCGCGAAAAGCTGGGTTGGCTGGTCGTTGAACGTGTCGTTGTCACACATCGAAGGGACCCTGAAACAGGAGTTAAGGGCTATTTGTATAAGAGTGGTTTGTTCGTTTATGGCAGTGGTGTCAAAGTCTGCTACTGGTGGCAGTGCCACGCGTTGTGGCATCGTGCCATGCCTCGAGCTTCTCTGCGCAACTAGCATTGGAAAAGGGAACTGTTAGTAACCTCGCCGTTTTACAATAGGGTTGGCGTTTTCTCTGGTGGTGGGGGTAATGAATTGCGTAGAGGGGTGATTTGGTCGTGGCAGAGAGGAGCTATAAAGTGAAAAACATGTATGTTACAATCCACGGACGAAATAAAACTAAAAGAATAAATTGTATAAATTTTTTTGCATTGTGATACACAAAATTTATTTGAAATAATTTTTGTCGTTTAATATTTCGATGTAATAAAATTTTCTCACTTATGTTACGTACACAGCCAATCTTATTCAAAAATAAAATGGAAGTAGAAACAAATTATTTAATTCAATTATTAGATAATTTGCATGTAATCATCTTGGAACAATTTAAGGTAATGTAAGATCTCTACGATAATATGCCACGTCATTTCATTTTAAGATGTTTCAAATTTCAAACATTTATGTTATAATTTTCATGTAATAATAATAATAATAATAATAATAATAATAATAATAATAATCCTTATAATCACAAATCATCTCTTGTGTAGATATTAATTCTACCACTTTTAAATGTCAGTTTTGTAACATCTATAACAATTTCCTGTATTTACAAAATTTTGTCCTAAGCTTTGAACAATTAAAGTAAGATAGAAACATGTTATTTCTTTGCGTTTACTACTTATATTTTAATTATATGTTGACAGAAAATATTTTTTGAATAGAACGTTTCCGTAAACAATAAAAAGTAGAAACCAAGCCGGCCACTGTAATATTAGATGCTATTGGAAAGACACCTGTGATAAAATTCGCCAGTCATCGTGGCTTGCAATTGGTAGTTACACAGAACCGTCTGTGGTATGTTGTGGGCCAATTTTCAATAACGATTTTATCGTTTATAAACTGTTTTTTCTTTCTTCATTTAGTTGACTAAAAGCTGACGCTGAAAATTAGGTTTGATATTGTATGTATGTTCAAATTACAAGTCGTTATTTGATAATTATAGGTTAAGAAATTAGTAATTTGCCGAAATAAGAGCGTATTAAAAGAAATTTTGAAATGAAAAATCTACTGAAAATTAATATTGAATGTACTACTATAATGTACTACTATAATTCATTAAAATGCATTATAAATATGGAAGTTCGATTTTTTTCATTTTGGACGGGTTACTGAGTTATTAATATTCCAAAGCAATTATTCGGCAAAAAGCAGGTTTCAAATGTATTACCATAAAGAGAATTGTATAATATTAGGACGTCCTTTTCTGAAATTCAGCATAAGACGCATACCTGCAACTTTAGTTAAGTAGCTCCACCGGCGTAGCTAGGTGAATTGGCTCTCGTTAATAAGAGACAATTCGGCCTAATGCAGCAGGGGATACGCGCGTGTGATAGTTACAGTTATATTGTGAGGTCAGTGCCATTATGTTTATAGTAAATGAATGAAAATGAAATGTAAATTGGGCAGTTGTGTAAATATCGATCTAGAATGTTTGTGTATTTGCGGCAGAAAGACGTCGTTCATGCATAATGTATGAGTAAGGCGATGTGCGCTCTCACCCCCCCCCGCGCGCGCCGCTGCTGTGGAACAATAACGATTCATTCGGTTCCATTAGTGGCGCCGGCGATGCCCGCGTGCGCAGCTCTCACCCTTTCTGTCACTCTCCATTTCGCCTTTTCCCGTTTACATTCCTTTGTTATGCAGTCTGATCGCCTCCTTTTTTCCTATCTCTCTTCTCTTTGCGTTTTCCGGTTTCTATCTCTTTGTCCTTCTGGCAGTGTTTTCTATCTCTCGAATTTCCAATTTTCATAACTTTACCCTTACTTCTGATTCCCCGTTTTTTCCTGTCACATTCTCTTTCAAATTTTCCGGTTTTCATTTTTGTGCTCTTGTGTATATTCTCTTCCATCGCTCTCTATTTTGCGTTTTCCGACGTTTATGTCTTTACTATTGTGTGCTATTGTGAGACAGTTTTCCTTATTCACCGTCATTCTTTTTTAACTCTATCATAAGTTCTTACGTTTATCTACTGTTTGCTCTTTCTTCTCCCCTTTCTTCCTTGCGTTCTTCTTATATACTTCTCTATCTCAATTTATTTTGTTCATCCTCTCACACTCCCTCTTCTCTGCACTATCTTTTTTCTCGTTTCCTTATTTTTCTCTCTTCCCTCATTTTTGCGCCATTCTTTCCCACGTTATTACCACCTTTTCTTTATGTCTCTCTCTAGTATTCTCTTACTATCATTCTTTCAATTCCTTTCTCTCCTATTTCTTCTCTTCTCTACTTATTAATTGAGCTGTGAATTTCTTCAGTATATGTGATGGACGAGGAATGTGCAATTAGAAATTGTCACAATGTTGATTTCGTAACCTATATATCCGTTCATAAAGGCTCAACTTACTTGACTTACTTAATTGAGCTGTGAATTTCTTCAGTATATGTGATGGACGAGGAATGTGCAATTAGAAATTGTCACAATGTTGATTTCGTAACCTGTATATCCGTTCATAAAGGCTCAACTTACTTGACATCTCAAAAAAACTACTACGTCCACAACATAAATTATTGTAGTTCATTTATTATATTGATTATAATAAAAGAAATATGCCTTTATAATGTTGATTTACGTTTCTTCAACTTAAATTTTTGTTGTTTTTTATCAACGAAAATGCGCATTTATATTTCAAATCATTGAAATATCATCAGAACATTTTGGAATATTGTATAAGATGTGATGAACCTCGATACCGTGTCAACAAAGATTTTTATTAATGTTGGAATGAATGCTCACATTAAAAGTAAATTTAATTAGTTACATGGTTCATGAAACGAAGTTTTCTTTCTTGGATATTTTTGTAGAATATGCTAGGAAAAATATTGGTAATAAAATTGAGATATTCCAGAATATCATCCATATTTGCCATTTTAATGCTTTATTAAAATTAGAAGCTGAATAAAAGCAGGGAAAGCAGTGTAAATAAATATAGGTTACGTCTATTGAGATGAAAGTTGAAGGTAGCATTTATTATCACCGAAGATTCGAATTGCTTTTCATAGGTAGAATGCTATATTATACCAGTAAATCTCATACTCAGTTCTTTCTTTTCTTTATACATTGTTAGCCAAAATTTTGCTCTTCTTCTTGCGCATATGACTATAGACAAAGATGTTTTCTGAGCAATTGCGTCATTACATTCAAAATAAAGGGAGGGAGCGCAAATGCGTTACCATCTTCATCAAGGGCAGCAGATGCAGTGGTCTGAAGGACTAATCGGTAAAAATCATTTTAGCCTACAATGTTTGATTAGTGGGATATAAAACTGATCACTTCATCGTTTTTTGAGGCATTCAAAATTTTTTCCGTTTGAGTTTGTAATTGAAAAGCGATCAGTGAATTTATCAGTTCTTCATTCCATCAAAATGCTCTAATAAATTTACTTCACATTATTCATTTTTATATAAGATTCCATTGTTGCTTAGTTCACGACATACTAACATACAGTAATTCCGAATTCAAGCTAAAAGGTGTGTATTGACACGTGTATGAAAAAGTTCATTTCACTAACATCGATTTGCCTGAATTCATGTTTTGTCGAAGTCCTTTTCTCAAATCCATTAAGGAGTGTGACGGTGTCCATTACGTTATATAACTTCAGTATTGTGTCGTTGCTTGGTGTACCGCAAATTTGCCTAGTTACTTTGGTCCTAATATTGAATGAAATCGTGTAACTTAGGCACTTTAATTTGTTGACTTTTTTAAGATAAATTTGTCAGGTACTCTCGTGACTTTTATTGCACAATACTATTTGACCATAAGTACGATGGTATTACATTTTTAGCACTAAATGTCGGAAAGAAGTCTATGTATTATTTATCTAATCGTGAAAGATCACTCTGCGTTTGAGCATTACCTTTAAGTAATTCCTTAAACATATTTTTTGTGTTCTGTAGGGTCTCACGCAGCAAAGAGACTGCTATTACTGCCTTGTGCTCCGAAATGGATACAAACATGCCCCGGGAGGATTGCTCATTGATTTTCGTAATGGCCACTTCCACACTGGTCGTCGATCGATGAAGTGCTTTGTCGTTAGAAACAGCTAGTTTACTTAGCAACAGGGTGAGCTTTCTGACTCTCTCTTGCCACTTTTTATTGTGCTCCGCTCTCCGGAACAACACGATAGCAGAGCGGTGGGTCTGTTTTTATCCGCTGAGGATTTATCCGATGTCTTTTTGTGCGTTTGTTCCTCTTGAAGATCATTACTTTCTTGATTCTAGGAGTCGTTAACCGCTTACGCTGATACGTGATTCGTGGAAAGGCGAAATTACTGCAATTAAAAGGAAAATGCGAGTAAATGACTACATTTGAAATTGAAAAGCACATTTTGAATCTGACCTAGAATAGAAACGTGAAACACCTGAAACGTACTGTATATTTATATTCTAGTTGAAGCCAAAAGTAGCAGTTAAATCACAATATGATACATCCACCTTAAGGCCGATATTTTGACAAAATTGGAATATTTTTGATTCTTCCTCTTATTATAATTAACAGTTAAATAAACGAGGGATACTAATTTTCACAGCGCGATATTAATCCTGAGACGCTTTTCTTTTGCAGTTGAAAAAGAAGACAACTTTTTGAGCATAGAATTTAAAATGTTTGTGTTCTCGAAAAGAAATGGATTGCAACAAAAGTAATGGCTTTCTCATTTCACAGAAGTTTAATGTTTCACAAAACAATCACCCAAAAAATTGTATTAGACCAGACGGTGCACGTTGGACTAGTTCAGTGACCAGTAACCAAATGGCCGCAGAGTGTGATGTATGATAGATGATATAATTTAAAGCCATTTGTCTCCTGTTTATTATGTCGTGGTCCGATATTGTCCCGTTAGAATGCACTGAATTAATGTCACACTTGAGATATTACCAAATGGTCAAATGTTAATATGTTTGCAGCCCAGTCTGCTCGCACGGTTCATTATGAAGGAAGATGCAATTTGTATTATTGTGGAATTGAATTAACGTTAATGAGAAATTAGACAGGAAGTTATGGATTAGTATCGATAAAACCCGTATTTCGTTTACTTGATGGAAATATTATGAAGAATGAAGAATATGAATGCCAGTAACAAAAACAGTTGGTGGTTTCTTTCTAGTGACAAGGTTAACATCAAATCCAATAATAACGATAATATTTATAATATTATATTTGATCTTCTAGGTTCGGATTAATCCAACTTTTGGCAGTTAGCGGTGTTCCCAGACCTGAGCCCTGTTTTGATTTATAATCCATAAGGGAGTAAGGGAGGATACTGAAGAGCATGACGAATTCCTTTCATTGCATGTAGAGTATTTGGCCTCCCCGAGCTTTACTCTCAACACACAGCTATCGAAACTATGACAAATATAATGGAAAACTACATGTCAATTTCTGCCCAGACCGCGAATCGAACCCGGGATTGCACCACAGAAAGCTAGCACAAGTTTCTACATGCGCGTAAATATGTATGTATTACATATGTATGGATGTACGTGATAGTAGATTACATACGTGCATGTATCCCTTAAGTCCTGCTACAAAAATATCTTGTAGACTCTTATCTTGGAATGGCCAGTCGAATGGGAAACCTTCGCAATGTTATTTGTTCAAGGTGTTGCTCACATATTATTTTCGGCATGTGTTTGCAATGTCGCACGGTTTCATTGTTAATGAATATGGTGATATTGGTTTTATTTTCGACGAATGTCTTTGTATTGCTGTCGTCGCGTGCTCTGCGCTATCTCACAGATGTTGCACCGAGTTCTGCAGCTATTTTAAGGCTTTATGACAAAATAAGAATGAATGCCAATGTTGTATCTATTCGCGAGGAGTTCGGTGGTCGGTTGGAGTATATGACTGTGGACTAGGAAGAAGTTGTAAAATAAATATTTCTCAATGCTCTGAGATTAATGCAAGTCATTGTAATAAATATTATGTTTCTAAGAACCATTGTTTACATGATGATAAGCGACTAAGTTTACTGAGAGTTGCAAATTCGCATAATCACAGTTGTGACATTATTCTTATTGAAGAAAAGGGCCACGAACTACTTTCACATTGTGTTGGAATTTACTTACGCCGAAAATGTTTCAAAGAATTTTCTTGAAATGAAGTGAGTTGCTATTTCAAACAGTTCTGCATGCTATTTGCTTTCAATCCGTTAACTTCTCAATGCTTCAATGGAGAAATAATGGAATATTTTTAAGTAATTTTGTTCAATATTGGAATAAAGAAATTAATTGTTAAATTATAATCCTGCAGAAGTTAAAATGCAAGACGTTAAAGTAACAAATTTATTCATTATTATAGCGATTGCACTAAGAGAGAAGAAGACCTCTTTTACAGTTTATTGTCTCGATGTCCGAAAGCCCTATCTTAAGATTAACACTCAAATACCCTTTAGTACATAATATTTCTCTTTCAGATTTCGACACAATATTCTTACATAAGTTTTCAAGGGGAGCCTTGGATAAGGTCACTAGATATTGAAACGTAAATGTTCATTTCAGTACAGTACATTCCTCAGATTTTGTCATATATTTACGAACTTTATTACATTTAATAAAATTGATTAACCAATTACTCATTTCAATGACACTGAGACTACTAATCTAAAATGATGTAGTACAAATAGTGTGTGAAAATCAAATATCACTATTTTGTAAATTTCAAACTCTACATGAAATTGAAGTTTCATTATTAAAGATTTTAATTATGAAAATGTTTGAGTTTAAGTTATATGTTGAATGTACGTTTATTTGCTTTGTGAGCGATCAACAAGTTGCAATCTTTTACGAACGTATAGGAACACCTCTATATTCATTCATGGAGGTGATTGTACGCGTGTGTCTAGTGTAAGCTTTTACATATAAATGTTTGCACATATTTAGCGTTATGTGCAAGAGAATAATTAATTTGAACCACGAGAAATCACAAGGTATAGGATTTCTCTTCTCTTTTCTTCTATCTCTCCACCCTTCTTCACCCCTTAAACAATTCTGTTTTAATTGCGCACAAATTTTCGCGTCTTTGTGCTCGAAGATCACAAGGGGTATGGGGTACAATGTGTTCGAGGCGTTGAAATTGCATAACGAGCGACGTGTGCGACGCGTGCAAGATGTGTGAATGTTCGAGATCAAAAAAATATGAGAAGTAGTACGGGGGTGTGAGGCGTGCGAAGCATTTGAGGTGTGTGTGTGTGTGTGTGAAGGGTACGAAATATACGGGTTTTATGAGGTGTGCGAAGTATGTGCGAGGTGTATGAGGCATGCTAATGTGAGAAGTATACGACGTGTGCTAAATGTGAGAGGCGTGTGAGATGTGCTGACGGCACAAGGTGTGCGAAGTGTGCTTAATGTGAGAGGTTTGTGAGGGGAACTAGGTACAAAGATGTGTGAAGTGTGCTGAGCGAGGTGTGCAAAGTGAGCAAAGTGTCCGAGGTATGTGTCCGAGGTGTGTGTCCGAGGTGTGTGTCCGAGGTGTGTGTCCGAGGTGTGCGTCCGAGATGTGTGTCCGAGGTGTGCGTCCGAGATGTGTGTCCGAGGTGTGTGTCCGAGGTGTGCGTCCGAGGTGTGCGTCCGAGGTGTGTGTCCGAGGTGTGTGTCCGAGGTGTGTGTCCGAGCTGTGTGTCCGAGGTGTGTGTCCGCGGTGTGTGTCCGAGGTGTGTGTCCGAGGTGTGTGTCCGAGGTGTGTGTCCGAGCTGTGTGTCCGAGCTGTGTGTCCGAGGTGTGTGTCCGAGGTGTGTGTCCGAGGTGTGTGTCCGAGGTGTGTGTCCGAGGTGTGTGTCCGAGGTGTGCGTCCGAGGTGTGCGTCCGAGGTGTGCGTCCGAGGTGTGCGTCCGAGATGTGTGTCCGAGGTGTGTGTGTGTGATGTGCTGATTGTGCGAGGTGTGTTTCACGCGCGAGCCGTACAAAGTGCGTGAAGCGCGCGAGGGCAGCGCGGCGCGCGCGGCGCGTGGCCTACCCTCCAGGGGCACATGAGCGGGTCGTAGTCGCGCGGGTGGTCGGGCGGCTCCAGGAGGCGAGCGGCGCTGTGCAAGCGCCTGCGTCGCGCGTTGATCTCGTCCGCCCGCCTCCGCCGCTCCGCCGCCGTCGCCCTCGCCCTCGCCGCCGCCCCGTCCTCGTTCTCGTCCGCGGACGTCAGCGCCAGCACCCGCAGCAGAGGCGCTCGCGGCGCGCACAGCTGAACGCGGGACGGCGCGCGGGTCGCGGACGACGCGGGAGATGTGGACGATGACCGTTGGTGGCCACTGCACACGTCGCCACGGTGCTATGTCTATGATAGCGTTAACTCTGCAATACTAAAGCTAAAATGTATCGTTGCTTACAGGGGGGTAATATTTTTAAGGTCGCTTTTTGACAGCTTGGTCTCATAGCGACCACTGCGATTGCTTTAGCTGTTGGAGTAACTGTAGGAACAACACGTAAGGACAACACATTCATGTCCGAGGCGACATTCAAACCCTCGACCCTTCAAGCCGAGGTAGCCACGACCATTTAGCCTTAGCAACCTTGGCTATCCAGAACGGCAGTGAGTAAAATTTACTCAGTTCAAAAGTGAAAAATTTCTATAAGGAAAGAATTTTAAATGAGACAATTCTTGCAATAACTCTAAATTTCTGTAATATAGGTCTCCAGAAATATGAATTAAGCACTTATTAAAACTAACTGTCCGGGTCCCATTGTACTGGAGCTTCTTAATAAGTGAATTTTACTTTCGGACTTCGACATTCGTTTCCTGTAGTAAAACAAATACAATTAAACACAGAAACAACGCGCATATTAACACCCAGAGAGTAAATATTACGCTGTTAAGAGTTAGAATGTCAGTACACTATGACAGTGATTCAATCTGTAAAATAAAGGCGTGTAAACGGGTATATTTTACATGTCACTTGTATTCTATGCTTGAATTCAGCAGTTTATTGTACAATATGATTAAGTGATACTTCGCAAGAGGGACGCATTACGTAAGGAGAGACGATTAAAGCAAGTGACATATATTTCTCTGGTAGATAAAAGTTCTTTATCGTCGTATGTAATATTTTATTTGATTCTAAACTTTAGTAAAATACAGATGACAAAGGTTAGGTCACGCCAGGGCATATAGTTTGCAGTGTTGCCGCTACGAGCGCGTGTGTCATCGCTCGGAGCATCCAAGAGAGAAGATTTTAAAAATTGTACCACGCGTTGGTGACAAAAGGATGCTGTAGCTGCGTATTAGTAGATAATAACAAGTTATTTTAACCATAATAATGAAATAAAAATATCACAATATAATTTGTACGAAACAGCACCTGCCGATACCACACAAGAAATGGAACCGTTTCTTACAAAAACGCATGAGAATGAAGACGGTGTCGTGGATGACGCTAATTTTAGTAGTTGCATATTGCTGTGCTGGTTGCTCCTACTACATTAATATGTTCAAGTATTTGATGCTTTAATCGGTGATCAAGTACGTAAATTCTATCTTCCAAGCTAACGTTGACACTTGCATCACATGTAGAAAGGACTGGCCCTGGAGCTAGGACACCGTCTGAAAAGATAGAAATACTTCGGAAATATTCTTCATACTGCATAACTGGAAACACGAAAATCATGTATTTGAAGGGCTAGAAAATGAACACCCAAACTCACATATCTCAGCAGCGCCAGACTGAGGCCAACAGGCATTAAAATAGGAAAGGTTTTACTGCTAAATTGGGCTTTTGTGTGATCCAGATTAAAGCAAAGGCCATGAGAGCTCGCCGACAAACGAAGCTCATTTCAGACCAAAGTTGAATCGTCTTTTCCTTTTACCGGGTGAAGATTCTGATCAAGGACATGAAAAGCGCGTTTCGTTCTGGATTGAGAATTTTTTTATTGACCATAAAACTAGGCACTAAAGATATGTTTTATGTAATTCTTTCTCGGGAACAATTCTCGAAATTCTCATTCGCCTAAGGTTAAGGTTTGATAACGTTTTACAGATAATCGTTTTACTTTCAGAACTTTGAATGTTTGTTAGGTTGGTATATCACAAAGAGCAGCCGTTTCGCGTGGTTGGTTATCTTCCTAATTTATCATCTTCCTTTCAACTGTGTTTCATGTCTGTGGAATTTCTCTCTGTTAACGGTTTGTGTTAAACTAGCTTTTAATAAAGTAAAACTGTTTCTTTTCCTTTAAAATGTCTAGTATATAACTACTTCAGAAAAATTATAGTTTATTGAGTTAATATGTATAATTTAAGAGTAAAATTTTTTGGTTAACAATATGTAGTTTTCTTTTAGAATTACTAAAATGTCAAGATGTTTAGTTATAATAGTTATTATGATTTTCCTGCCTTTTGTAGATACACATTACAAATATGTATTATTTCTCAATACGTTTTCTTAGAGAAATTAATTTTTTCTTCGTACATTGTGGCTAGAATTAAGCCATATCTCTCCCATGTTTCCATATTTTTCCTTTGCCTTCTTCTTATCCGCTATGCCTCTGCAGCTCCACAAGACCCTTCATCGATCCTCCTTTATCAGAAACAATCATTCCCCTCCGAACCATTCTCGCCGCCGTCACTGATATCGTATTCTCCGGTGGAACTTGATGTCAGCAAAGCGCTACCTTCCCTGCTCTCCCTTCTCCACCCTCCTTCAATGCTCTAAGATTTCTTTTGTGCTCATTGCATATCTGGATTTACAGTTTATTTTTTAAATATACAGTTTACCTTTTATATATTCTTTCATGTATGCTACCGTTCATTAAGCTACCACATTCGACATTTTCCCAATAGGAATGTCAGGAAATGTAAACATCTCTCGATACTCAACTTCTCGGCGAAGCACAGGGTAAACTTCGTATCTGCCTCGCGCCCTCTACATAGTTTACAATCTTGCCGTCTCCCGAACTATGCCCACCTCTGTGAGCCATCCGCAACCCTCCGATATCCCCCGCCCCCCGTCGGTCTGTGGCGGCCGCAAGCAGGTCGCCGGTGATCCGGCACACGCCACCCAGCTGCCCGAGGCGGCAGCTGCCGACGTCACCGCGCCGCGGCCTGCCGCATCCCCTCCCCTCCCCCTCCTCGCCCCGCCCCCGCCGGCGGCCGCGGCCGGCGCCGCCGCCGCCGCTTTGAGGTCCTGTCCGACGACCTCGGCGTGTTTGTACACGTGCCACCCGCGGGGGCCGACTGTACCTGCGGTGCCCCGGGGGCGGGGCGGGTTGGGGCCGGGATGCTTCACCGCCGGCGCCGCTGGCCGGACCACCTCCTCCGCCGCCGCCGCCCCCGCGCAGCCGCCCACGCCGCCTCCGCCGCCACCACCGCACCAGCAGCCTCCCCGGCCGCTCGCCAGCGTCGGGCGGGCCCGCCTCGCCGCCGGCCCCTAGGCCCCGTGGAATAATACATACTGGCCCGCGCCGCACCGCGCCGCGCCGCGCCGCGCCGCGCCGAGTGTGGCGGCGAGGCGCCGGCTGCCTCAGCGTCCCCCTCTCGGGGCACTCGGGGGCACGCCGGACCCTTCCCCCCCCCTCCCGGGGGGGTCGTCGCGCTTCGCGGCGGAAAATCCGCCGCCGACCCGCGGGACCGTAATTGCGCGGTCTGCCCGCTGCGGCGCCGCGAGCCTCGCTGCGCGCTTGTTCCTGCGTCGGTGCAGGTGCACTTGCAGGTGCTTAGAGGGCGCGGATTGCTGGTGAGGTGGCGCGGGATTACTCTGCGGAGACGCTCTCGCGGGTGGTGGAAAGGTCGGCGTTTTAAACCCATTTTGCGTCCCCTCTGAGTGAAAAATGATTTTGCCTCCCAGATACAAAATCACCTGTTGCGAAACTGATGAATTACGGTTACACATGTACAGCATACGTATAATAAGGTATGTTATTATAATACGTAATTGGAGAATTAGGAAGCAAGACGTTAGTTCTAGTTAGGCTACCAAACGAGTATTGTAATAAAATGTGAAGATTCGACGAATATATGACTTTTTATTCACTGTATAAACATTCCGGAGATATATAATTTTAAAAAAATTGAATATTCATCTTGCCAAAGGGTAGATGTTAAATTAACAGTAGTTAACAAGAGGTCAAATAGTAGTTAACAAGAGGTCAATGATAAGATCTATTATTACATACATTAGGAAACTGATCATTTCTGTTATACTTGTCCAAGGATAATTTCCTCTTGTATAGTAATAACTCTTATTACAATATCGATGTTAGTTTTGTGAACTTGAACTTAACACAATCAAAGGGGATAATATAATATAATATTTATTTATTGTTTAATGTATTCCAGTTAATTTGTATAATCCTGTGTGTTTGTGTACATTTGTGACCCATTAGAACTCTACGAAATATCACCAAATAGGCCTGATAAATTAAAAATTGATCTGCGCGTTTGTACCTAATAAATAAATTCTGAAAAGTAACAGAATACAAAAACAACAATACTAATTTTTAAGTTTGGTGTACGGAATACTACAAAAATTTTGCATGTGCTGAAATATCGTTGGTGCTTTAAAATCTGCATCGACATAACGTTACGGATTTAAAATGTTGGAAATAAAAGCATACATACATCCCTGGAAAATACGTACGATTACAGATTTTATGACCATTCATTCGAGGTAGAGTGAAGTCAAGTAAAATGAGTATTGACGCTGAACACAAATCAGATCATCAGTGCATGTGGTTGAATAAAGGGGTTTGTGCACTGCAATTTGAGATTCTACACATTTGATACGACCCTCTATTAGGGAATGTGGTGGCACGAAAACGGTACAATTCGGATGTTCTATAATTTAGTAACTTTCACATAATTGACGACGTACGTACTCCGAGGTTCGATGGATTATTACCGACAATTTTAGTAAATGTTGGTTTCGGTTCATTACATTCTGCAATATTGATCATTTCGTTTTGGTGACTCCACTATGTTCTGAGCGCAATCAAATTATCTTCAGTAATCTATAAAAACTGCTTTCGTACAGATTTTATTGCATATTTAATTCATCCAACGTATGAAATTTATTAAAAATAGGATATGAGTGCAAGGAAGATCTTTGTCACTTCATTTTAACCTTCTTATTTTAAAGATTGCAATAGAAGTTGTACTAAATCATTATTAGATTTTGAAGTTTTTTATTTTTGAAATTATCTGAAGCGAAAATGGATATCTTTTAGACAGGTTAAACACTTGCTGAAAAATCTTTTTTTTTCTTCTGAAATTTTAAAGATTCGCGTGTACCCTACTACTACAGCGCATGACAGAAAATCCCATGATCTATATTATTTTTAAATTTAGTGGTTGGGATGTCAATGTATGGTCATGGTCATTGCATGGTCATTTACGCTTGCTATTATTTCTTTCTTTTGCTTTGATGACAAATAGAATTCAGCATTGTAGGTGCTATGATTTTCTTCGTTCTAAAACTACTGCATCGCATCATCACACGTATTCTTGAATTTATGATTTATCTCACTATCTTAATCTTAAATCTTACTATCTGATTATTGATAGGGAAATAAAAAATAATTAAATCAAAATCGCCGAAAGAGCTGTAATTATGAATTATCACTGTCACTCAAACACGGTGAGAGATTCAGTGTGTGGGTGAATATTGTATGTTAACGTGTGCGTAAAAACATTTGGAATCCTCCCTTCGACAGGAAATCTGTCGCTAACCTAGACATCAAATGTATGTGTTTTCCCCTCTGGATATCTCCCCCACCTTCCTGACCCACACAGAATAAGCTCTAAGCTCCTGAATGTACTCCCAACATCTGTGGTAGGGAATTGTGCAATTGTGTGTGTGTGTGTGTGTGTGTGTGCGCGTGTGTGCGTGTGTGTGTGCGTGTAAGAGAAGAGCAGGGGGCCAGGATGAGGGAGGAAAGATCACGCGAACCTTTGGCCCGTGTGAGAAGGTACTGCTCCGGCATTCTCCTGACATTAATCGGTGAAACCACAAAAGAGCAATCTGCCAGAGCAGCCGAGTGATAGAATTCTTCTACATATAGCGGCTGAATTCCACGTAGCCGTACAGCCTGCGTTGAAAATTTGCCACTGTCGGGATTCAAACGCTAGGACATTCCGGTTGGAGAAGCTACTGTGACTACAGCTATTTCACCTGGTCTGCCTCAATCGGTACAAACGAGATCCTAATTATTCATGACGTACGTTTCTTCAATTTATAGCTTCCTCATAAACGACGAATGCGTGAAACCTGATTTACTCGTTTTGACAATGCCGAGTGTCACTGTGTTGCATTATGTGCAGCGTACTTGGAAAACATACGTTGTCTGCCCAACGACCTCGCCGGTCAACGGCTGTCACGTTTCGGTCGTCGGAGAATTTGATCGAAGGCAGTAAAGGAAAGTGCCTCATAAAAGCGTTTATATGCTTCCCCGGCGCCCTTGCGAGCATCGTCGACGCAATGCGGAGGGCTGGTGCAAAACGGCTCCCCAGGGACTCTTCCTTCTTGCTCTCGCATCTGTAGCTTTCAAAGGACGCGTTATTGAGGTAATGTGTTACATTTAACTACGCAAATTTTCTTTTTTCCCGGTTGTGACAAATGACATGTTGAGAATGTAAAGAAGTGCCAGTGGTCCTTTTCACTATCGACGATTTATCTTCGGTCGTTTATCGTTTGTTATTTTATTGATTGGTAAAAAAGTAAATATAAAGTTTCGTTTTACTGAAATGTATAGAAAATCACTTTTCCGAGCATTGATTTTACTTCGTACCCTAAAAAGCATGGAGCTGGGTAGCTACATGAATGCACATGCAAGGACTCTAAGGCCCTGCGCAATATGCTCTCAAAAAGGCACATGCAATTTTTATTATTATTATTAATAACTTTCTTTGTTAATAATTTCAATAAGTCGACTCTAAATCTTAAATGATTATTCACTGGGATAACTATTAATAACAGAGCCTTAAATAACTCTTTAATTTCATAAACTACCTATATTATTTCTGACAATTTTTCCAATGGCAAGTACTCAGAAATGCAACTATGCACAGATAAAAAAAACGTTAGGCCCTCGGAAGCTCTATATATGCATGACTGATGATTTCGAAGTAATTCTGCTAATTTACATATTAATTTGTTGATTATGTGAGTTTTGTGCCTCGCGGCTTTGTCAGCGTGATTGCTTTCCACTACGTGGCCTTGGGTTCGATTGCCGGTCGAGGTAAAACTATAGTATGTGTTTTCCTTGTAATGTCCCAGTATATGTTGCTGTGTGACGATGAGAAAATTCACTTCTCAGATTGAAAAGACCAAAATGCGGCGTAGGGATGTTTACATGCTAACCACACGTACCGCCTTAACCTATGGCTCGAGGCAGGGCCGTCGCCGGTAGGCCTGAGCCCGTTCACGGGCTGTCGCGCAAAGTGCATACATATGTTGGTTCTAATAGCAGAAGATGATGCGAAAATACTCGTAGCTTGAGTGTGTCTAACCCGAGGCTTGCTTCTCGGAAGGTTCATTGTAATTTAATAACGTATTTCAACCTTTAAAACTTGTATTACATACAAAATGCACTTACAAAAATATCTTCTTAGTTATAGCAGGACAGAATTCGATCCTCAGTTTAATATCAATTTTAACTTATTTTAGTTATGCTTTTTAAACGTATTGCATTCTTTTTTTATAGTTCCATCGCTATTATAATGTCATTCCCTAGCCCGTTGCTATATCTATTGTTGTGCACTTTGCATCGAAGCCATGAACAGGCATTAAAAGTATATGAAAATAATATCGTTCTCGTAATTTAAACATTGCCTTCATATGACTATGATAGTATATTCACCCTGATCGTAAATGTGCAGAAAATGTCCGGATATTCAAGAGATAGATATTATCAAGTTTTGTCATTAGTATTGACGACATTTTTGGTTATCCGTTCTTGTACTCTCCATTAGAACAATAACAAACGTAATAAGCATCATAATTAAAAATATACGTAAAAAATTAGTTTATTTTCAGAATTTTGGCTTTTTATTTGCAAAATTGAATTTTATTTCACTTTTTGCCTTGCACGACTTACCAGGCGGCAGCCATTTTGATTCATATCACCCCATTGTTTTGTTTACATTGCAGAACCCAGTTATTTAAGTGGAGCGCGTACCGTGTTTACCGCCTGTATTAAATTTGCTTCTATTGATGTACCTTTTCTCGAAAATTGTTGCCTAGAAAATTGTGATATTTCGCGCACTTAAATGTGTTATTATTTTGGCATTTTTTGAGTTGTTTAATATATAGTTTTGGGGAAATTATAACTCTTGCCCTAATTTTTTTCAGAATTTTTCGATAAACATTATTTACTGTTATAGAAGAATGTTTATATAAAATGGACAATTTATTGCCAATACTATAAAGAATGTATCCTTTAATTTTTAATAAATTGTGAATAAGAGTTTTGTGAATAAATTGTGAATAAGAGAAAGGGTTAATTAATTACAAAGGGAGTACATTTTCGGCAAACGCCATTTGAAAAGTATGTACTTGCCTTTGCTCTACTAGAAAATTTCTGCTTCGTATTCTGGATTATTTTTTTAGCGAAATGACCAATGATGCCAACATTGGACACCAATATAAACAAGAGCATGCTTCAGTAACTAAATAACAACCCAAAATGCGTACAAAATTACTAAAAAATAGATATTATTGCATGAATGGCTTGCCTCAATGCACCATTCAAACAAGAATTAAAGGGCCTTCCAGACATTTGAAAATACAAAAATGTTAATATCTTTGGAAAGAGTAAAGTTTGAACTATTTATTTAGCCAAAACAAAAATCGATAATTTGACCCATTTTCTAGTAACCTTCCCCCTTAACAGGGCCCTGGCGGCCCTGTGGTGTGCTTTTGGTAACAGGGCCCTTTGTGGTGTGCTTTTGGCAAACTCTGTTTGGCCGTACTTATACCCCCAGTGTAGCACTTTCCAAGCAATAAACAGTGAAGGTAAAAAGTAGTTTCCATGCACAAGTGCTGAAAATATATTTACCATATTCCGTGGTGAGTTCTTGATAATTCTTAGAATGCCTGGTGAGCAGAGAAGGCAGTCGGATGAAGCTGGATAGCTTCTTCTTGATGCTTTTTCCCTGTAGGATGATTCATGAATTTCAAAAACTGACAGAACGCCATTCGATTAGTATTAGTTTTAGACACATTTTTTATACAACATTGTTCTGCTGGATTCTACTATATGAGATTGTGTTTTAAAAAGTGATATGTAAAATATCAATCTTGGGCTACTTGCTGTATTTTTTATTCTATTTAAACTATTTTGAAGTTGAATAATCCGTCACAATATGAAATATCTCGATATAGTCTTTTTCAAAGACATGACAGAGTTGAATTTGAAAAAAAATGACAGGTTGTTTTATCTTTAATATTGATGATATTCAAATAAATAATTTTAATAGAATAAAAAAAACATTGAGTTATGATTCAAAATGAAAGAGTTAGAGCTGATGGGCATTTGTTGTAACTCAGACATGCTTCTTGTCAATAGTTTCACTTTTTCATTACAACAGTGCAACAGAGAAACAACACACTTTCACACATTTTCCTAATGACATCTTCCTTTACTCCCACTTTGTTCATCGTTAGAGCATAATATGTCTTTTTGCACTGTCAATGCGCGTCGTGAATGTTAAACGGCTCCATGAAACTCCGTTCATCGTGGTAGTGCATCAACGGCCGTTGTACTACTCTCGCAGCCTTTAAAGAACTAATTTCTGTCTCGCCACGCACAAATATTCATGGCGAGAATAAACCAAGGCAGTTTCAAGCGCAGCGAGACGGAAAATGTCGACAAACTCTGTTTTACGCACACGAAGTTATAATACACCTAATGGGTTATTTGGAATTCTGTGCATCAGGACGCTCTAAATTTAAGCGGAGAAAACAAGGCTTAAAGCAGAAGACGCACCATGCGGGACTTTGCAGGCGGCGGGGGCGGCGGTGGTGATTGTGGCGACGGGGTCCTGAGCGGGGATGGTAATTGGGAATGTGGGGAGGATAGTGGTGGGGTTGGTGGCAGGAACGGCGGCGAAAACGGTGACGTAGACGGTGGCGTAGAAGGTGGCGCAGACGGTGGCGCAGACGGTGGCGCAGACGGTGGCACAGACGGTGGCGCTGACGGTGGCGTAGAAGGTGGCGTAGAAGGTGGCGTAGAAGGTGGCGCAGACGGTGGCGCAGACGGTGGCGCTGACGGTGGCGCTGACGGTGGCGCAGACGGTGGCGCAGACGGTGGCGCAGACGGTGGCGCAGACGGTGGCGCAGACGGTGGCGCAGACGGTGGCGCAGACGGTGGCGCAGACGGTGACGCAGACGGTGGCGCAGACGGTGGCGCAGACGGTGGCGCTGACGGAGGCGCTGACGGTGACGCTGACGGTGGCGCAGATGTTGGAGCAGACGTTGGCATAGACGGTGGCGCAGACTGTGGCAGATCCAGCGTCGGCGATAATGGAGGATACGGTGGAAGAGGTAGTGGTGGGAAGAACGGGGAAGATGGCGAAGGGGAGGGTGGGGATAGTGGGGACTGGGGTGGGGATGGTGGTGAGGACGACGGTGGGGATGGTAGTGGAGTTAGTTGTGGGGACGGTAACGGGGACGTTTGTGCAGACGTTGGCGAGGACGGGAATGTGGACGTTGGGGAGCACGATGAAGGAGATGTCGTGGGGGTGGCTGGCAGGGACTGTGACGATGATAGCCGAGGAAACGATGGCGGGGAGTGTGGCAGAGGCGATCGAGGAGACAGCGGGTTGGAAAGCAATGAAAACAGTGGAGGTGAAGGAGGCGGAGAGGGCGATGATGGCAGAGAGAGAGGAGGTGGTGATGGCGGTTGCCGAGGCCAGAGTGCTCGCCCTATGAACCGTTCAGCGCCTTTGCGAATCTTTGTCGTGTTTCGTTCATCAGAACTCTCCGATAAACACTCATCATTACCGCTAAATATTCCTTGTTGGTCCCAAGGAATAGTTCGGTTAGAAAATCTGTTCGATTTTTCTCGTGTTTTTTGATGGAATCTCTCGATTTTATTTCCATTCATGTTTGGATGATAAAAACAATTCATTGTAGAATTGCCAAGGTTCTCTCGATAGCCATTTACGTTTTGAAAGAAAATTTGTTTGGGTTGGTCTTTACAGATTTGCCTGATGATTTCCTCTCCCCTCGCGCCTAATAAGACCCCGTCACATTCACCATATCGGTGATTCGGTCTTCTTTGCCCTTCCTTGGAAAAAGAGGGCACAGACCATCCAAATTCTTTATCAAACAATTCTCCTTTTCTTTCCTTTGAACGTTCAATTATCCGCTGTCGTTCCCCAATTCTTCTCTTGCCTTGATCATTGAGTGCTATTTCATGTTCCCCATTACTTGCCCCTTCTTGAGAATAGTAACTCTCAAGCGTACTTGCGCGTCGCGTGAACGATCTTTTTTCATCACCAGATCTCTGTTCGACGCGTCCGTTGGATCCTTCACTCTCTTGGATCTGTTCTCCATTCTTCACCGACCGAATCGCGGTTTGTTTTGTTTTAGTGCGTTTATAAATCTGCTTAGCTGCTCTGAGCTTGGCCCTTCTCTTTTGTTGCGCGTGTAACTCTTTATCCCTCGTCTCTTCGTGATTACTTTCGTTGCGCCGATCCATCATACGATTTTCGAAAAATTCTGAAACTTGTTGAAATCGATCGTTGAGGGAATTCTCGTATTTCTCGGAGACTATTAGCGGTTCTTGTTTGGCAACTAGAGAACTGTCAGTTTGTTCTTTGCAAGAACTGCAGCTCGATGAAGGAATATCACTCACACCTACGTCAGTATCCTCACTGCAAAATGCAAGTATGGTTTTCTCAAATGATGATTCGGCTTCCGATCGAACTTTCTCTTTAGAGCGATTTTCGTATTTATCGCAGGCTCGCAGCCGTTCATCCTTCTCTACCCGTTGACTCGTGCGATGCTTTTGTGATACTCTACAGCAAGAGGAACGATTTACTATAGCCTCTCGGTCAGTATCTTCACTGCAACTTGTAGGTGTAATAATTCTAAACGAGTCTCCGGCTCGTTGTTGGACTCGATTCTCATTTTCCACCCAGGTTTGGACCCGTTCTCCCTTCAGGACCTGACGAATGACGGCTTGCACCGTGCGATCTCTGCTCCTCGTGGATTGTTTAAAACTAGCAATTTTGTCAATATCTTCACTGCTACATGCATGTGTAATATTTGGGAACGGTTCTGCGTCTCGTTGATGTCGTCTTTCGACGCGATTCGCGTGTCCCTCCCAGGTTTGGACCCGTTCTCCCTTCGCGAGGCGACGACTGGCGGCTTGCTCCGTGCGATCTCTGCTCCTTGTGGATCGTTTAAAACTAGCATTTTTGTCAGCATCTTCACTGCTACTTGCGGGACTAGTATTTTCGAACGATCGTGCGGCTCGTTGTCGAACTCGTCCGACGCGATCCTCGTGCTCTTCCCAAGTTTGGACGCGTCCTCCCTCCGCGTCGCGACGCCTAGAGGGCGCCGCGTGAGGGCGAGCCGTCGGACGCCCGTCGCCTCTCCGCCTCCGCTCGCCGCGTGCCCGCGCCGCCGCCGCCGCCGGCGACCACGACCACGCCGCGGGCGTGGGCGGGGGCGTGGACGGCGACACAGGCAGCGACGGCGGTGGTAATGGGCCTTCCGCCTCACGCACCGCCGCTCCTTGTGGCTCCTGCGACGTGAAGCGTGGCGCGCGGCGGGATGAGCTCTCTCGATATGGCACCGCGTGGCGGCGGCGGCGCCCGCGCCCGCCGCCCGCTACGCTGCGCTGCGCCGCCGGCCGCCTGCAGCCGCCCGCAATGCGCCCCCGGCGGCCGCCGCCGCCTCCGTCGCCGCCGGCCGGCGCGCGGCCTGCGCGTCGTTTGTGCCCGGCCACCGCGCGCGGAAGGCGACAAGCTGCAGGGGTTCTAATGCGACGCGAAGTTTTGCTTGGCCTGCGGTGACCAGGGCGCCGTCAACGACTCACGGCACCAAATGACGGATTTGTACAATCGTATTTTTTTTTGTTTGACTTTAACGTTCCTTTTTTTTATACTCTGTCGAAACTTTCGAAAACCACATATTAAAAAAAATGTTACTGTCTTTCGTTACATGGAAAGCCAGTAACGATAAGCAATGATTAATATGCGTGTTTTAAAATGATCTGTTAGTTTAGACTGTCTCTAAAAATACGGAACAGTAAATGTCAAACAGATTTTTTATGACAGTCTAAAAATTCAAATTAATTATTTTTTATTTATGTCCTTATAAACAATAATACGTATAACGTATCTTTTGTTTTATATAATATGTTTAATTATGTATTTATTCATCGGAACTTACAGAATCTGTTGAGATCATTCAGGTCCGCGAGTAAACTAATGAAATAATACCGTTAATGATTATGAAAAAGGTGTAATGTGAGACGAGGAAAACGGACGAACCCAGAAAAACGTGCCAAGAGTTCTCACTGTCCGCCTGGATGGTAAATGGGCCCATGTTACGAGTAAAGTGCAAGTTTAATCCGTGTGGGTTAGCAGTCTCGTGTTTAAGCTCCGAAGGTGAGCTTAGAAGCCCTGTTTTACTTGTCTAAATTCATCGTGTCTCGCGTTTTATATAACTCTTTTCTCCTTCAAACGTGCAACTTAACTGTACCTTGTGCTAACAAAGACATTACAGGCATGGTGAACCCTGAAACTCGTACCTTCAAAAATCAAGAAGCGTCGTGTTTCGTTTTTGTGTTTTATATGAAGCTGGCAACCACATACGTTTTGAGAAAAACTGTTGCGTTTCCTTGCCACAGCTTGCAAATTGCGTCCAAGCAAAATACAAAAAATACTCTGAGAAAATCTATTTTTAATGTAACGACCGAAAATTTGTTTTTTGATCTTATAATCAAAGCATCTTAAATCTCATTTTAAAACTCCATGTCCTTCAAGGCCTTCAGGCCCCATACAAACTGTCAGTGCCTATTGAATGCTTTGTTAGAACATTGCCAAATGTTACTCCTTTTTCTTGAATCATTAACGTATGTTCCTTATTACTTGTGTTGTATATTTTTGAGACATCTTCCAGAATAAATTACATATTTAATTCAGATAAAATCTGTGGACTTTTATCGCGGATTTGCGGAATTCTACAAATTCACCACTGGAATGAAAATGTTGGCAGATTATTGAAATGATGTTGTCAAAGGTAATCTCCAATATATTGCAAGATTTCATTAGTATAATGACTGATTACCACATCCTACGCAGCTGCGTGCATACCAGATTTAATGTTCTTCATGATTATACCGCAAATAAATATGCATTAACATTACTCCAATTAATTGTGCTATTATGAAAACCTGTTGTGTTGACATATCGGTAATTAATTTCATGTTAATTGGGACATTAAAATCCGGAACTTAAATTTCAGAAAGTAAACGCGCGTTTTAAAACAATTTCCCTCAGCTCAGCTCCTCGCGAAGGGAATTTATCGGCCGTTGGGTCAAAGTTCACCGTGAAGCGTGTCCGTGAGGCGCTCTCTGCTTCCGAGCGAACGGCAGCGAGGGCATTAGTCGGCGCCGAACGACGCGCGCGGGCTATGGTGGCTTCGCGCTCCAAGAAGACAATAAACCTGATTCCATCGCACTGCCTGGCAAATCGCCTGGAAGTCATAACTTCAGATAGTAACACTGCGAATGTTCATTGTGGACGTTGCCGCGCGGTGTAGCATGCTCTTTGGGGGTGTCGAAATGCATGTGCTCTGCGTGTTAACGGCCGTTTTTATAACGCGATAACCTCATGGAATTGTGACGTAATAAGACACCTTCCGAGTTACTACGTCCGACGTTCGTGTATGCAACGACGTTGAAGCCCCGTATTAAAGATATACAAGGTTAAAACTTCGAAATGTCTTAAAACTCTAAACCATCTACAATTTTATAACTGAATAAATACTGGATCATTTTCTTTGGAAATAAAATTTATTGAATTTTTTTAAAGAAACAATACGTGATTCACAAAATTAATTTTCAGGGTCCGCTTTTTGCTTCAGAAATTACTATTTGTTTACCTACATCCATTACTCGAACAACTATGAACTACGCCTCCGATATCATGAAAAAATCATTTATTTAAATGTGCATTTGCTATGCACGTGCCAGTTTCTGTGTGTGTACGTTTTTTATCTTCTCCCTCATCGCCATCCCAAACAGAGGCGAAATGTATTCGGAAGTGCATCTCCGCTTTAAAAACCTGCAAAGGCGCTGTGGAAAGAGGAACCTCGTAATTTTCCAGATGCACTCGAAATTAAATTTTTTCTTAGAATATACTGAGAAATGATTTTTAAATTAAACAGAATGTTTTGCCATAAAGGGAGTATTGTGCTATATAAAGAGACAGGAAAAAATTGTTAAAACAATTAACTCCGAGCGCAGAGAGTAAGAGATTATTTTAAAGAAAGAAAAGAAAGTTGCTAAAATTAGTTTCAAGAGAGTGAATGAATATGATGCTCAAGTTTTGCGAATGGGCCTGTACCAACTTTGCAAGAGAATTTCAATTACGATAATAAGGTAAGAAAATTATTTAATGATAATAGGATGAGCGTGTGTTGGTTTAAAACTCGCATGTTAGACATGGATTCTTCCATTACAATTTTTTAGAATATTAGTAAAAATATAAGCTCATGTTGCGTCGTCAGCAAGGCATTATTTTGAATTATTACGCAATATTTTCTACTTTAGTAGAGAAGAGCATTCGAAGAGTCGGTATTGCATAAACTCCACTGCTATTATATGCATTAAAACATAATGCATTTGTGAACTGTTTGAAAGAGCTTTTGAATTATTCTAAAAAAAATAATTTTCCTTATGATGAAATTCTTAATATTATAACATTATATATGATAAGGTCAAGATACATGAAATACTTGTTGACTGTCTCGCAATCAATACATGCTAGCTTCAATGACAAAGAAATATCCTGTACTGTTGTGTTCAGTTGCCTTCTGGTAGTTCGAGAAACTAACATGTAACATTTAACAAAAAAATATGTTGAGTCGTTAATTATTCATTGAAGAAAAGGCAAATTAAAATTATTGTAATTTCTGCCATGTAAAACGATGTAATACTTTCTGAAGCAATGTGAACACAGATATATACAAGCAGTGTGAAAACAGCTATAACAATTAAAAAAAAAAGTAGTTAAAAACGACTGGCACGAATACTACAAAAATATGTAAAAAGTTAAAAAAATATTAACATTGAACTTCCATCTCTAAATAATTTAACCATAAAATTTTTGGGTACTCTTTTTTTGTATTTTTTTATTATAAAAATATCGAACCATTTTAACAGACTATAAGAAGTTTACTACGCGCTAATACATTTTTCTAAATTAATTACCTATGCTGTTTATTGAATTGATTTTCTTCTGTTAAAAAAAATTGTGAAGAATTAGGTCTATCAGTAAATGCCCATGAAAGAATGAAATATATTCTTTAATTATATAAATAATGGAAATATATTTTTTATAAAAGTACAATTTTTTCTAATGACTACTGGCTCAGCAAAGAAAATAACGGAGATGCAGAAATTTCAAAATAAAACAAAAAGAGGGAAAAAAAACGTCGGAAAAAAAATTAGAAAAAAAAGAACGGAAAGACAGAAGCAGAGAATTTACCTGTGTGAAGAGCAGAAAAAAATATGTGACATTTTCTACCTCGGAGGACACGTCGCTCCGTGCGTCGCAGGAGCTGAGCCGCGCCCTGGCGTCGGGAGCGGCAGCGACAGGTGTCGGAAGAACTCCGGACGTCAACGGGCGGCTCTCGAACGAACTCTGTCTGCACAAGAGCCGAGAGGCAAATTGAACTGAGACGTGGGTACATAATGTAATATAATTTCTAAAAATGTTTTTAAATGCTGTTGTAAAATTATTTCATTTTTATAACTAAAAAATACACAAAAAACAAAACAAGACTATTATCAATAAGGTATTCAATCATTTAAAATTGTAATAAATTATTATTTTCATTATAACGTATTGTAAAGTATTGGGTATAACTGACGTTAAAGCCAATAAAATAAATTACAATTATAATCGTCGATTTCCTAAACTATATTATTATATTGAACTAAACTTTCTTGTGTTTATTTTGTATCAGTATGTGCAAGTGATGTATGGAATGAGGCATATTTTCAAAATTGTGACATTTGCACATTTGCACAGGTTGTTAGATTCAGCAATGCAATATTGGCATTATTAAGAATGTAAAATAAAAAAAACATGGTATTAAACAATCATTTTAATAAATGACAATTACAATTACAAATAATCACTTGCGAGGCTGGTTGTATAAATATAAAGATATGATATTAAACAATCTTGTTAATAAATAACCATTACAATTACCAATATCACTTACGAGGAAGGTTGCGGGGTTAACCCAGCCTTGTTTTCAAGGGAGTACCAGGGCGCTTCTTGGGGGTAAAGGTTGACGGAGCGTTGTGCTCGACACACAATCTCCTCCCTGTGCGAATAAATGCAGACCTACCTTCACCTCGCGCTTGAGACACGTCGACCACGCCAACCCGATATCACAGGAGCACCTTTATCTATCGACTCTCATATGTTGCTCCATTGAGTTTATGGATTTTAGATTTTTTTATTACATGTTCTGAAGTAATGGAAGTTATACGAAATTAGCATGTTAAAATTCGAATCGCGACATCCGAACATTTCCGATGCGACCCACAATATTAGTTTGCTGAAACGAAAAAATGCGTCACATGAAAAAAGGGATATGTTATATTAAATTTTCATCATTTATTCTCTGGCAAACAGTAATCATTTTCGGTCCTTTGGCGTGCCTTAGAAGTTTGTAATTTTTAATTTGAGACCACCCTATAAGACGATTTTAATCACAGTATTTTTCAGATCACAATGATCACAAATATTTGTGTCCGCTATTACTTTCCATGGATGTGTGTGTGTGTGTGTGTGTGTGTGTATCTCAGTGTGTGTAACCATGTGTTCGAATACTCAGATGAACATGTGAATTGTTGTTCTTTGATGTAAAGAAACCATATCCCTTACGAGCCTATTTTAATACGTCCGGCTGAATGAAGCTCCGGCTTGAATTACGAGACGGCGTCACCGCTATCTTGCGGCGCGTCTGACCGAGAGATCCTATGGTCCGAGTACTAGAGGGTTTTCCATACTAGCTATGTAATTGTGCAACATTTGAATTCAGTACTAGACAGTGCCGAATTCAACGGCTGTTTCAAAGATTATTCCGAGCGGCCGGCTCCCCTAAACGATCATTTTTCGTGTTCTTATTTCGATCAATACCAAACAAATGTACGCAAACAAACGAGCTACGGACCACGCTTGATATTTTCTTCCTCTTCCTTGTCCTACTCTACCCGCTTGAAAACGCACTCACATGCACTACACTACACCGGTCGGGAGCTTAGAGCTTGTCCCAGCTAAGGTGGTACTTCCTGGCGAGGGAATTACCGACGAGGAGATGTTTACTTCAGCGTTGGATCTTCAGTGGGGGAAGGAACTACTAGCCAATTGACTAGTAGTTTGGCGGCGACGATGGTGTAGCGGTTAGCGTATGCTATACCCAAGTTCGTGGGTTCAAACCCGATCGAAGCCGTGGATTTTTAGGGGCGAAAAAATTCTTCATACGCCTTCCTTCGGAGGGGAAGTAAAGCCGGCTATCTCATGTTAGTAGATTCAATTGCATGTAAAATATCCTCACGCCTAAATGAAGCCTCTGAGCTAAATTCAAATCGCCGGTTTCGTCGCATCAGTAATACCTTCTTCCCGCTCTATCCGGGAAAAGGAGTGTAGCGAAATTTGCGTGGTCAGACGGAAGAGCAGGCCTCATGGCCTGAGTCTCGCCACGTAAAATAAGGCAATTCAATTCAATTCAATAAACGCCGCGTTCTAGGCGCAGGCGTTGTTGCCGCCATTCTGCGACCTTTCTCAAGGGGTGATAGGGCGACACAGAATGGCGGCCGAAACGTTTGCATCCATGTTTAGGACGCGGCGCCTTTCAGACAGCCAAGCAGCTGCTGACTCTGGCCGTGTTAACTTCCGCCCTCATGAGAAAAATTACCATCTCCCGCGAAAAAATATTCATTTCACTAACGGGACTAATGATTATACGTCGATTTTTCCGTAGTGGTTGATGGCATTCGGTCACGTTACCCCTGCTTTCTTATAAAATGGATCTTTTTCAGAGTGATAAGCACACTTTTGAGGCCATGAGCTCGTTGAGAAGGACGTTCGGAAATAAATTAAAAATATTCATTTACGAAGGTTGTACCAAAAGTAAGATTCCCAAAGAGCTACCGTCTCGAGGGAAGGTGCTAGGCGAAATCCAACAACAGTGCCGTGCGCAGCGATTTCCCCACTCTCATGCCCGCCCGTCCTCGATTCGCTACGTCGCTCAGTGTTCGCGTGGCAGCCGTCAGAGATGGAAGTGTCGATCGCCGCTCCCTCCAAGTGCTAGATTCGAGCAGTAATCCGGTTTCTCCACGCAAGGAAGTTACCGCAATCCAGAAGGAGCAATCCAGAATCGCCGGAGAGGACGACTGACGGAGGGAGTAGTGCATCTTCACGACAACGCTCGGTCCCACGTCGCTCGAGCTTTTGAAGAAATTTGGGTGGACCGTTATGCCCTATCCCTCATATAGGCTGG
The DNA here is from genome assembly GCA_031308135.1 of Acheta domesticus. Lineage (NCBI taxonomy): Eukaryota > Metazoa > Arthropoda > Insecta > Orthoptera > Gryllidae > Acheta > Acheta domesticus. Next base: position 18,635,546 of record JAHLJT010008756.1, on the reverse strand, counting down.
ACTTAGCCCTCAGCGATTATCCCCTCGTCCCCAAGCTAAAGGAACACTTAGGTGCCAAACGCTTCAAGAGCAACGATGAACTCCGAGCAGAGATCACTTGCTTCCTCAACGGATTGGAGGGAGACTTCTTCGACTTATGAATACAAAAGCTGGAGCACCGTCTTCAAAAATGTGTCGAAAAAAATGGGGACCATGTTGAAAAATAGACAACAATGTAAGCTTTTCAACGATGTATAAATGAATAACAATAAATAATGTTTTCTATTTGTAAAAAATATGGGAACCTTACTTTTGGTACAACCCTCGTAATAAGGCAGAAGGTATAACAGTGACCTAATGTCATCGGCCACCATAGGAAAATCGAAGTGTAGAGCTGCTGACCTTCCGTACCTCTCGGCCGCGCTGGTGCGTCGCGCGAGCAGCAGTTGGTCGTGGGAGCCCGCGCTGTCCTCGTTGGCGCTGCCCTCCGGCGAGGACTCCTCCGTGGTGCTGAAGGGCCGCCGTTGGCGCCCTCTGGCCACGCGCACCGCCTGCCCCTCCCGCACCGCGCCGCCGCGCGCCACCACCATCGGGATCACTTCCTCGCACGCCGGCTCTGCCATCACGACGCCATCACGTGGCCCGTGCACAGATTGAGATTGGCCGTGGTCGTTTTACTAACAGTTCCGCCTCATTCACAATGCAAACTTAAACGTAAACGTAATATTGCTGGATTGATTGATTGATTGATATGTATTTCCGGGCGCGTCAATTAATTTGGTCATTAGTCCCGTAAGTGTAGTACGTGTTTTTTTCGGGAGGTGACGATGATCGATTTCCTCGCTGGATGGCGAGATCTGGCGTCGATCTACCGTCGACTAGCGGGGTTTCCCCTCAACCAGGTATCTCCCACCAGCGGGGCACCGCCCCAGCCGGGACAAGCTGTAAGCTACCGACCGGTCTCCCGGCATGTGTGGTAGTGTAGTGGATGTTAGTGTAAGTGTGTGTGTAAGAGGAGAGGCTAGGACAAGGAAGAGGAAGGAAAGATCGCGCGTAGTCCGTGACCCGTTTGTTAGGATACTGCTCCGGCATTTGCCTGGTGTTGATCGGAGAAACCACGGAAAACTACCGATCCGAGCAGCCGGCCGCCAGAACTCTCCTCCAAACAGCGACTGAATTCGACCTAGCTGACAAGCTAGTGTCGAAAATTCTGCCGCTGTCGGGACTCGAACCTAGGACCTCCCGGTCAGAGGGACAGCAGTGACATCAGGTTGATGCACTGGAATATTGCTGGAAAACCTAGAATAGTACATTATGAAACGGTGATATAATGGTGGGGATGAATACACGAGTGCGGTATTACGATACGAGGGAGGAACTAGCAAGTATCATAAACTGAACACGAGTGTATTAATACCCATTACATCGAGTTTCATACGTACTTTTTTTACGACTTATGGTAACTTTTATAAGTTAAACTTTTACATTGAATAGTTTCGTGGCAGTTGATTCAGCCAAGGCCACCTAGCGGACAGCTGCAAAATCTACCCTCGCATGCTGCCGAAGGTGGCTATGGTTACCTGTCCGCTTGCGAGAGAGTACTGCGCTAGTCAAATAGGATCAAAGTGAAATTACGATCCACTTTATTTTAAATAATATTCCACGAAAAATTACTAATAATAAAAGATATTAAAACTGACAAGAAGAATATATCAAATATAATTTGGAATTATATAATCAAACGAAACATTTGCTACAACGATTCTCAGTGATTAATTAAGTGTCAATACTTGGTTTGTAAACTTTGTGATTGGCCAAGAACCTGTATCATGGTGAAAACTGCATCGAAATGATTATCATTATGCAACTGGTTGCAGCCATCAAATGACAGCATTATACAATGGGAGTAGAAAAACGAATTATTAAGCGAGACCATTCACGACGTCTTGAGGTAAACGTGACCCAGATAGGGCTGACTTGGACAGGTGGAAATTGACCGAGGTCATTTTAGTAACTGTTCGGCCTCTTTCACAATGCAAACGTAAACGTAATGTTGCTGGAAAATCTAGAAACGAATTATTAAGCGAGACCATTCACAATATCTTGGGATAAACGGGACCCAGGAAAGGCTGAGTTGGTCAGGTGGAGATTGGCCGTGGTCATTTTACTAACAGTTCGGCCTCATTCACAATGCAAACTTAAACGTAAAAGTAATGTATCCGGAAAACTTAGAAATGAGTTATTTAGCGAGACAATTCACAACGCCTTGGCGTAACCGTAGAAGTAAATCCGTAAACTTAAAAAGTTCACAAGCAGCAAAAGATTTTACGTTAAGATTATATCGGAATTCTACCGAAGATCAATCAGAGCGTAGCATGAAAGAAACAAATGAACAAAAAATCTGCGAGAAGGAAATGAAAAGTCGATTTCAGATTGTGTTCAGTAGATTATGGTTATGTCATTTCATTATTGTAATATAGATAACTAGTTTGCGAACTGTTTCGATGAATTTAGGGATTTTGTGTAAGAATTTGAGCCATTTTTCTTGTCACTTCACATGGCGAATAAAATAATTCTACGAATTAGGTACTCGTGAATTTAATACAAAGAATCCTGGGTTTTAAAATAAGGGAAATGCGAGGAGTAATACAACGGCTAATTGCATATCGTCATACTAATTAGCATACCTCGTAACTTCGGATTGGACAGTTGTGCAATGAGAAGAATTTTAGTTTTCTTTCTCGTTGAACTTATCAGTACTAAGGAGCTCAATTATTTAAGATGTTTGATTTGTTATTTACTTTTATTTATTACTCTTATTTTACAATTATAGTTTATCGTGAAGTAAACAGAAAATAGAGGAGTAAATATGGACTTTCAATGTTTTCTAATTAGCATGACAATACGTATATAGACAAATCGTTAGGAAAGTCGAAGAAAAAGCTAGAAACCATGATGAAAAGATATTTCCACCATGCTAGGAACGAAACAATCAAGCTTTAATACGTTAAATTGTGATTGGTTCAGGTGAAACTCACGTTCTAGCTTACGTTCTTCGTTATGAATGCTTGTTTTTACATACAAATTTTTCTGCTAAGTTTTCAGCATAACGTTACGTTTACGTTTGCATTGTATATGGGCGTGACCTACAGGTGAGCATGCTAAGTTTCACACATTAGTACTTGTATTTCCCACCAGCGGGACACCACCAAAAATACAGGGTCACAACATGCGTGGTAGTGTAACGCATGTGAGTGTGTGTGTTTGTATGTGTAATGCATGAGGACGGGACAAGCAAGAGAAAGGTGAGATCTCGCGAGGTTCCTGTTTGTTAGGGCACTGCCCCAGCATTAGTATGATATTATTAGGTAAAACCATGGAAAATCAATCAGAGTAACCGGCCACTAAAATTCCTCTCAGACAGCGGTTGAATTCAATGTAGCTATCTTACTAGTGTCAAAACTCCTGCCTCCATCGGTACTCGAACCCTCGGACTTTTCGGTTAGAAGCATATCAATGACATCAGCAGTTGGACGGACCCTGCTTAGCCGATTTCAATATTAGAGGTGTGGAAAGGTCCTAAATACTTTGATTTTCTGTAATTCAGGCCACTTTTTCACGTCAATAACTTATATTTCCTCCATGATGGGATACAAATTTATATTGGAACTTAATCGTGATGGATTTTTGCGTCTCTAAGAATGTATCTTTCTTTCTGAAACATATGTTAACAAATCAAGACCTTTGGTTGTTCAAATATTTTATTATAAACTTTCCGTGAAATTCCATGATTTTTGATATACCATGAAATTCCATGACTTCCATGGAATTTCCGTGAAATTCCAACGGATTAAACTGACTCGTTTTCGACATTCTAAAGAGTACGTGTCATCTACAGTTTTTCTAGTTCGACAATATTACATATTTTAACTGCATGAGATGAAGCATGCCATTGATATCACATTCCCTTTGAAGCTGAATATGTAAATAGCTCCCTCGTTTTGATGAGTCTAGGATAGAGAATATTTTCTCTTTCCTGTTAGCTTTCTAGGAAAGTTAAAGCCATCTCATTTGAATAAATAACGACACGTAAATACAGAATAAACCACAGATAAATAATACATTGTAAATAAAGATATATGAATAATGTTTTAGAAAATGTACTTTTTGCTTGATGCTAAGCTCTTGGTATACTTCTTAGTTTATAAGTACGCTTGGTAATCTTCTTGTAATTTAAAATCTTAAATGTAGTAGATTACAAAGCTTTAAAACTCTCAATAGAGCGTTTTTGTTATCTTAAACATCTATATCTATGTCAATAAAAGGGAATATTCGTGTGTGTGTCGCACACAGGCACAAATACTACTCCACCGATTTCGCTAAAATTTTCACACTTATTATTAGTAATGTGAGTCTTTAAAGAGTGGTTTGAACTATATTGGACGTACGCTGTGGGGGCCTTGTTAACGATGATTTATTCACTTATGACGGCTCAAGCACTTCTGAACTCTACGCAACCCGTCGCAAAGTCAATGATTAAGCACGTCTTCACTGAATACAAGTATCCTGCCCCTGTGATTGTGAAATATCGGCCGGAATTATTACGTGAATCTTTGACAAGTTCTCCAAGGTCATAGCGAACGCAAGCCCACACTTTACGTAGAACGTTATAACAATACCATATTTGACAACCACCTCCAAACCAGGACATAGAACAAACCTATACTTCGACTTGGTCTGTCATCTATTAAATTTTTTGCACAGTGTACCGTTAAACTTGATTAATAATCACGTAATCAGTTGTGTGTGATGTGTAATATACTGCAATAGTGAAGCATTTCTGGGTGCACTAGTCGCTAATAAATCTGATTAATCAAAGATACTTTCACTTCACTGTCACTATTTGAAGTTATATAATAACGGTTAATCAAGTAATATTCACTGAGAACAGTGGAAATCATAAAATTATTGGAAGGTTATTTTTAGGGGGTGTTGCGCAACGTATCCGACTTCAGCCAATGAGCTTCAAGCGCAAGTTTACGCCACAATATTATCGGGAATTTTAAATGCACCCAGATACCAAAATTATCACCTTGTTACAAATCATTGAAACAGTTACATGAAGCAAGCCTTTTAAATATTACATCTTTTACACCTTCATCGCCTTATTTTTAGTTGATAACTGTTGAAAATTGTAACTTTATGCCACTCTCAAAATGTTTTTCAACACATCTCGCCCTTCACAAAACATGGCGGTCAACGTCTGTTCTGGTTATACAAACGAAGCGCCCCTACTGTGGTCACATGGTTCGTGACGCAAACTAGTGATGTGCAGAACGAGCGAAATTGGGTGCGTAACTCACCCATATCTTTCCACCATGGTTAATTCGTTGGCGAAGAAGAGGCAAGCGTACCTGCGAAGCCGCAGGGGCAAAGCCGTTGCAGCCACCCCACTGGCTCACCGCGTGCAGCTTCGCAGCTCACCAGTTTCGACATCGACCTCCGCCCAAAACATCGAAGGACCTTCCTCCCCTCATGTGATCGCGTGAGCGCGTATGTTGCTGTGATACCACAGGTGTTCAAGGCATTGTTGGAATGTGCTGTTTATTTTTATTAATTATTATTCTGCAGCTGACAGGATTTCTATATTTTCCTATATGTAATAAGGCACCCATCCATTCGTTTACATTTTCAAAAAAAAAGTTTTTAATCACTCTTATAAAGTACTTGACTTGCAGAATGAGAAAATGTGCAATTCAAAAAATCAGAATTGAGCTGATTTATTTTCCAATGAACCACGCCTTGTTTGATTAGAGGTTTTCCAGAGATGAAGATGATTCAGTGTTATACGAGGTAGAGTATTGTATTATTTGGTAACTACGACAAATAATATAACAAAGTGGTGCTACTTTAACATCAGTAGCTATCCTTGCATCCTTTTTTAAAGTGAATAATTCATTTTTAAATATTCTATTGAAAATAACTGCTTACTCTGCTAAGAAGCGTAGTAATTATATCTTTCTGTTGAAACTTAATGGGCATTTGTGTAAGTTCACATTTCCTTATATCTAAACTGATTTAGTAGTTTTATTTCAAGAGTATTAATTTAAATGTAATGTTGATATAAGATAATTACTTGGACACTAACTATCGATCAAGACGCAATTTCACCTTATCCTGAACTAACGTTTTTAATTTTTTTTCAATTTTTGTCTTGATTGTCATGTAGCAATCACGTTAATTGCTTGTAAAATCGACATTTATTACAAACGTACTCTAAATTAAATATTTTGACTTGAGAGGTGTTACCTGACAATAATATTATTACAAGGCTCTCGAAAACACGACAGTTGACATTCCGACCTAAAGCGAGACAAGTGTAAAATATGTGTGTCGCCGCTCTCCAGGACATCAACATGCTTCCCCCTTCAGTTAAAGAGGCGGGCGCGTCAAGCAGTACACTCAAGAGCAATTACACGGGAGTAAGTGGGGCGTCGTAATGCCTTTCACTCCCGTGGTCCGACCGTCAGTGGCGGCCGGCCGTCGCCAAGCTCAGACACGAGCCTCCCTCTCCCGCTCTGCATTCCCACCCTGCACTGCCGTCCTGTCGACCTGCCCGCTAACGTCCTGACGCCCCCTCCGTCTCGCCGCCCCTCCACACCGCCGCCACATCTCCTCCGCCCCCATTGCCTCGCCTTTCCTGCCACCACCGCCTCCCTCGTTGCCACCGCCGCCCTCACCGCCCCGCCTCCTGGCCGCCTCCTCCGCCCCAATACATCACCCCAGCCCCCCCCGGCTTCCCAAACGCTCGCAGTCCCGCCGCCCCCACTTTTCCCACGCCCACGCCTCCCTCACCACCCCGCCTCACCCGCCCTCCACTGTACCGCATCTCCCGCGCCTTCGCCATCCCAGCCGCCCTCGCCGTCCCTCCTCCGTGCCGCGCCCACCGCCCCGCAAACCCACCACCCCAGCTAACCCCGGCTTCCCAACCGCCCACGGCCCCGCCGCTCCCACTATTTTCATCGCTCGCGCCTCCCCTGCTGCACCTGCCACTCCATTGCCCCACAACCCCTGCCACTCCGCCGCCACGGCCCCCACTCCCCCTCGCAGCCCTACCTTCGTGCCGCGCCCACCGCCCTGCCACCCCGCCGCTCTCCCTGTCCCCGCCGCCCCGCCTCCCACCGCTTCCCTTGTCCCCGCTCCCCTCCCCTCCCCCCGCCTCACGGAGCCTGTTGTGGTTATTCAAACGAAGCGCCCGTGCTGTGATCACGTGGTTCGTGACGCAAACGAGTGTTGTGCAGAACGAGCAATAATGGGTGCCCCGAAGTAACTCACCCCATATCTTTCCACCATGGTTAATTCGTTGGTGAAGAAAAGGCAAGCGTACCTGCAAAGCCGCAGGGGCAATTACTCAACAGAAGTACATGTCCGTTGCCCTTGCCACCTCCGCTGCTACCACCACACCGCACACGTTACTCCCGCATTTGCCACCATCACCACCACCTCACCCTTCCTTACCACCATTGCCACAGTCACCGCTGACTCTACCGTTCCAATCCTCACCACAACCACCATCGCCACGGGAGTAAGAGGCCCGTCGTAACACCATCCCCTTGCGTGGCCAACTCAGCCTGTGGCGTTGTCAGTCGCGAAGCACAAACCGCCGCTCCCCTCTCCCCCCCCCCAACGCAGGCGCCTTCACTGCCGGTCGCCTTCCGCACTCCGGACACGCACGCCGCCCGCCGCGGAAGTTGGCAGCACTGACGGCGGCGTGTGTTTCTCGGCGGAGGGAGGGGAATTAGTTTTCGCGAGAACGACCTGGGGGGGGGCGGGGGATCCCCGGAGGGAGCGCCACTCTCGGGCAAACAGGCGCCGCGACGCCGTCTCCATTGCCACCCTCACAGCCGTCGCCGACGCTTCTTGCGAAACGACTGACGCTCAATGCGATGTCTTTCGGCGACACTAAATTTTCACTAAATCTACATTGCCTCTTCTTTTTTACTTAGGCTCGAACTCACATCACCATTAATTGTGATGATTGCCTTCATTTCAACCAATATCAGTATATATATATATATATATATATATATATATATATATATATATATATATATAAAGTCAATCAATATCAATATAAAATAATCTTAATTTCCAATACAATATCTACCCAAAACCCTTTTTACCGATAATTAATATTTTCTGATTCATTACCATAGCTCATTATTTATTTTACATCTCTGACATTGATTTTTCGTAAATCAGAAAATCAATGTTCTTTCTTAATCTGTCGTCGTACACCATCCCTTATTGATTGAATTTTCATTGCACTTTCATTCTCCAATCTTTTCATTCTCATCTTTTTTCTTTTATGTAGCTGGTGTATATCTTAACTTTTTTTCTGACGCATTTCTACAGCCAATAACATATTTTAACAATAAGTATTTTTTTCCTAAAAAATGTGTGTTGCTAAAGAGACCTCTTTAATCTATACTCTGCATATACTCTACTTCTACTTACCTTCATTTCTATTTTTATTTTCCCGTTTTTCTCTTCCTTTCATGTAGTGTTCTCTCTCCTGGCAGGGCCATCAGCGCCTCATTCTTGTCCAAGCTCCATCACAACTTCCTGGACCAATCTGTAGTTGTTTGTCTTTTGGGCTCACCTTTATTTCATTATTTCTCCCTTCAGACCCTTGAAATTTCTTGACTTCCATTTTTCCAACATTTAACTCCACTTTTTTTTATGTTTAGTTTTCAACTGTCATTACTCTTTTCTGAAAGTTCCCCTCCCGTGGGACTAGTCGTTTGAACCGCCTTTGCTTTCCCCTCCTTTTCAGCATCTTCCAGCGTCAATCTTACAACAGTTCGCTCTCAAGACGATCATCACTTCATGCCACGTTCTTGCATCACATTACTCCTACTCACCCCGCCCCATTCCGACAGATTGAGGTGGCTCAGGGCATCAACTGATGGCACTGTAGTGCTCTGACCGGAAGGTCCTAGTGCTGAGTCCAGTCGGTGGCAGAATTTTCGACACTAAATAAATAGCTAGGTCGGAATCAGTCGCTGTCTGGGAGATAATTTTTTGCGGACGGTTGCTCTGATCGAAAGTTTCCCGAGATATCTCCGATCAACACCTGGTGAACGCCAGAGCAGCACCCTAACAAACGGGCCACGGTCCGCGCGAGATCTTTCTTTCTACTTTGCCCTATCCTCACCCCTTACACACACACCAACATACACTTACACACATTACACTTCCACAGATCTCGAATGACCGGTCATGAGCTTAGAGATTGTTCTTACTGGGATGGTGCCCCGCTGGTGGGAGATACCTGGTTGAGGAAAACCTCGCAAGCCGATGCAGCATCGGAACTTGCCACCATCCGGAGGAAGATCAGCACCATCTCCCCATGCACTACACTTACGGGACTAATGGTCTTGGCCGTTGATGCGGCCGGAATATACAATTAATCAATATATCAATCACCCCGTTCCGTCCGTCCCCGCTGTCTTGACGCCCCCTTCCACTCTGCCACCCTCTTCTGCCGAATGAGGCCGGTCGCGACGCAGAAGCGACGAAGGGGGAGGGGCGCGGGTTGAGACGGGCGTGGAGTTCCGGTGCGGATGCGGAAGTTGGGAATGTGGTTCGGGCGAAGGCGGGGAAGGGGACGAAGATACTGAAGCCACGAAAAAATTCGAAGGTGGCGACGACGGCGGCGGCCGGGGCGACGACAGAGAAGGCGGAGACAGTGATGGAGGGATGATGAAGGGAGAGGCGGTCGCGGAGGAGTCCAAGGTGGAGGCGTTGTTGGAGAACGCGAAGACGAAGGTCTTCAAGTCGAACGTGTGAAAGCAAAAGCGACGAGAGAGGAGCAGGCGTGACAATGACGGCTGAGACGATGACGAAAACAGTAAGAAGAGGAAGGCCTTCAAGTCAAACAAGTGAAAGCGAAAGCGAGCGAGAGAGGAACAGGCGAAGTCGCAGGCGCGGCAAAGACGGCGGAGGCGGTGACGAAAACAGCAAAGGCGAAGGCGGCGGGGTGACCGAGGAGGCGAAGGTCGAGGTGTACACACAGGTGGAAGCGACTGGGGGCGCGCACGCGAACTCGGAGGCGACGCAGCCTGGCGGCCGGCCCGAGGGCAGGGGGCGGGGGTGGGGGCGAGGGTGGGGGCGGGCGACCCTTGGGGACTGCCAAGTGACACGGGCGAGGTGCTTTCGGTCGCTGACAATTAGCAGGCGCCCCCCCCCTCTTTCGCAATCCGAGCAGGTGCGTCCCCCCTTGGCCCGCACGCCCTCGCTGGCTTTTTCGCTCACCTGGGAAATGAGCGGAGCGGCTCCTCGGAGAGATTCGCGCTTCCGTCGCGGCGCGAACGGCACCTGCGTGTGCTGAGGTGAATTCAGCAAGATACTTAATGCCAACGTTTTCTTTTGATTTATATTTTAATTACTCAGCTAGGTTTATCCTGGTGTCTCAGAGAAAATGTTACAAACTTCTCAGGCTTGTAGAGGGGTAAAAAGAGTTAATTTTTTCTCCATATGAACGAGGGGAAATTTCATACAATGAAGTTACATTTTCTCATTAGCTTCTGATTGTTAGGCATCTACTTATTCACTAGTATTTGTCAAAGACGACCTGGATGTTCGAGGTGACTAAGAGCGTGTACCGACTCAGTACTTCGATCCGAACGGTCGCGTATGTATGTTTTCTTCTGGGCGTAGCGTTCTGCTGACCCTAAATCAAGGGAGCCCGTAAGGGTGTTGGTATTTAGTGTATGGTCTAATGTGAGTCCTGTCGGGACGTAAAGGCTAACCAGCAGAACACCGGATAAAAGTCCTAGAAAACTAATGGTACTAAAACAGTACGTACTTTCTAGACCGTACTTTAACGCAAAATTACGCTAAAAGTACTCGAATTTCCGAAACATTGTACATGACCTTATTTCAAAATATATCTTTAAGGAACAGATTTTATTAAGGGAAATATACTTACCTTTAATATTTTTGTTGTAGGAACGCGCCGAAAAAGTTTTGAACTTTTGCAATCTTCGAAAAATTAGGGTTTTCAAAGAACAAAAGACCTGCACAATTCTCTTAAACGTCCTTCAGACTTTCCAACAAAAATTAATAAAAAACGATGATGCTATTTTTTGAAAATTTGAAAAATGCCCTCGGGACTTCGTGTAATGTACCCCTCAAAATTAAAATTTCGGTTGCAAGTTCAAGGGGCTGCGACATCAGTCAGATCAATTGTGGAGAAAATCGGTTGAACCGTTTACCCTTTTTCGTTGTTCGAGGACGGGCGGACAGACATACTGACAGACATTTTACCTTCATTCGTTTTTTCGGTATCACGGTTCCCCAAAACGTGGACTCTGACTACACCAAGTAATAGAGAATTATTTTCTAAATTTACCAACTGAATTTATCCATTTTTGTGTTACCTGTGCCCTGTAATAAGGGTTTTTCTGCCGAAAATTCGCCTTTTTTCGTGCAGCATTTCACAACTTACTCTCTACTGTGAAACGAGAAAGTAAAAATAGACAAGTCACGTTCACGAAGTCAAAGGGATTTCCTGCACCTGACAAACATCATTGCAGGAGGAGGTGCTTAACAATCAAGCGAATGTCAATGTGTGTCTTCATTATAATGTATATCATTCCTCATGTTAATTGGTAAAAGATGAGTGATTCGAACCTCCTGCCTGCCCTTCGAATCATTTCTTCGGAGACTTTCGTTCATAAATTTATTATCCTTCTGCTTGCTGTAGGAGTGCATATAAAGAATATGTTTAGTGCCGGTTGATGCAATATTTTCTATTTTAATTTGTTTTAATTATACATGAATTCATTGGAAGAAGGATAATGGAACTCTGAAACAACTGTCATTTATATTAGATATATTAAGCATATATTTTCAACTTTATGATAAATTAATATAACAGCAGAAGTACTATTCTTTACGTTATAGCACATCGTGAAATTCTATGTTTAAATTGTCTAAGTTCTTGTATTTCTCTCTAAAATTATTCAGTAAGACTAGTCCACTCTGAGTTGAAGATTTTTATTTGGATTTGAAACAAACATCTTGTCTGATAATATTTATAAAATAAAGTTTAATTACTTACTTACTTATTAGATATATCAATCAGTATTGTGTATAAATATATATTTTAATTTTTGGGATCTGGCATGTCATTAATTTTCTCAAATGTATTATTTGATGAAATCCCTGGGAGATAAAGTGTGTTTACTGCAGTATATCACGTTATTAAATAGGAAGCAATATGATTTAAAACAAACGAGAGTCGTTCATCAATTTTTAACTCATATATTTCACTCTCAGGAACAATGATTAAGCATTATATTATTGTAATTCCTGTTAACAGAATGAGATATGTTTGTTTCAAGCTATTAATTTAACGGTGACTTGTGTTCAATATGTCCCTCAAAGTCATTTGCGAATTTCTATTCTCATGTTTTGAATTCTCATTTATACTTCTAAGAGTAATGAGAGTAAATGGGATGAAAAATCTGTCATGGATGTCAACATTATTTTAGTTTTTTGGTAATTTTACTGTATTTTCAAGAAAGTTGATTATAATATCAAAATTAAGCAATACTATACACTTCTTGATTACGCTAATTTAAGACACATTTCAACGTAATGGAGTAACAGTCAAAGCAATGGCACTCGGCTACATTATGATTACTTTGTGAATGTATGGTAAAATTATTTTAGATACAACTTATCGTTAATAAAGAATTCAAACTTTTAATTTTTAAATTTTAAAAGTAGTTTTTACAAATTGTACAAAGACAAAATTCAGATAAAGCACATATAACTAACTTTACATAGGAATGGCAATAGAAACATTGTTATGAAAATTTCTTTATTGGATGCAGTTTTAAAGTAGTTATCTGGCACACTTGAGTTATAAATACTCAAGCAAATTTCAGAAGATAAAATAGCAACCCAAATCGTAATACAAAAAGTTGAGGTTATTACAAACACAATATTCATAGTAACTGCTGTGATACATAATATTATCTCATCCGTTTCTGCTGCAAGTAGACTTTTTTGATAGGAAACCCGAATCTCGTTTTAAATGTGCTTGAGTGTTCAGCTCTTTTTGCAGGAGAAATTTAATGACCAAACACAAACGACAACAATAATTAGTGAGATAAATCAAAATACAAGAGATGCCAAATTTGCGAAACATTTTTAATCTATCACTTGAACATTACGATATTCTGTTGAGTCTCTATTTTTCTTGGCAGTAAAACTACACAACCTGATCCTCTACTTCCAAGAAAATAATGAACTCCTTTTCCAAATAGATGTAATGATAGTGTAGAGAAGTTAAAGAGGTTTAATGTGGTTCTCTTAAATTCGTATTTTCTTGTGTCTTCATTTGAGTATTTCGTGTTTTACAAATCAACTAATCAATTTCTTTGTATGAGTACATTATCACATCTCGCGTCTCATATAATGCTGAACTGAAAACCTTTTCCGCTCAGACTTACAATTTTGCTGACAACCCATAAATAAATAGTGATTTCTTGAAAACTTTTCTTAATTCAAAGAAATCACACACCAGCTTCTAAATTCCGCCACCATTTTCGGTTTTCTCGTGTACATTTCTTACGGAGTTCAGTTTCTCTCTTCGGCTGTTCCTTCCTCTTCCTTCCACCCCGTCGGGGAGGCACCCCGGCAGCTGAGACAGCGCCTCACACCTTCCATTAGCTAATAACATTTCATTGGACCTCAGACGCAGCTGGGTTAACTTTCGCATGGGCGTAAATGCTAATTTATTGCGCGTTTTTGCTCGCATTATCTCTATATAAATGGGTCGTGTGTGATTACCTCCAGACGGCGGTGCCGGGGTGGGGGGGTGGTGGAGGGCAGCCGTAACTCAAGGCGCGGGTAATTGTCTGAAATGAAAACGCTGTTCCTGGAGGGGAATTTCACGCGCGCGGGTTGGCGGCCGTGGGGATCGTGACTCGTAAATTCCCGGCGTCTTTGGAGCAAGGAGACGGCGACGTGGGAGGGGTCGGAGGCGCGGCTGGAAGAGCGTGGTCGAAGCTGATACCAACTTTCCTGCGTGCGTTGTTGTCGCCACTTTTCGTCTAATGCGTCTGTCAACTTTGACGTGCTCAAGACGTTATAGTTATTGTCTGCTGTTAGTGACATATCCCAAAATTGACGTATTGGCAATTTGTGCATCTGTAAATTGTTATAACTGAAACAAATTAGATTGTTCGAAAGTCAACCATTCTTTTGCACATTATACAATGATTAGATGGTTTATTTGGCTTTATTGTAGAACATTTTGTTCCCTATAATTAATGGGATAAGATTTCTTTTATTTTATATGATTTAGAATGTCTTATTTTCAATTTTTAAAATATCCATCTTCACGCTTTCTTCAAAAGTCAATTTTAATTTTATAATTTAATCATGTAACCTGTTTACCTGTTAGCTTTGTTGAGGCTTCACGGGATCCACTGTTTAATTGGTTGAATCTTTGTCTCGCCATCATCGTGTCCTATACCAAGGCCGGGACCGGTGAACTGTGAAGAATGGCTTTTACTAATTTTACTTTATTTTAGTCAATTTATCTCCAATTTCCGAGGTTAACTTAATGATAAGTACATTGTAGTTTGTCACTAATGAATAAATATTGGAGGTATCTTCATAGACCCATTAGAGTCCGCCGAGAACTGCGATTTTTTTCGCGATCTTCATTCCCGCAATTGGCAAAACTGTCGTGGGTTGGTTCACTCACCAGCGTTACGTTTGGCGTCGTTTACCTAAAAGTTACTGAGACTTCGTTTCCTCGAAACTCATGTTAGCGCTTTAGCGCTGGTGTCGACGTTCGACGCTAGTGTCGGGATGCTCCCTCTTCCCTATGCAGCATTGGAGTTGGGCATTATTTAGCGTTGTGGAAACTTTTGAGTGCGAGGAGAATTCATCACTGCACTAAGTCGGGGTTAACACCAAGTCGACTCTGACTGAATACTCTCATGGAACGATGCGAATATCTTTACGGTCGGTACTAGAATGACATTCAATATTAAACCTGTTCGGGCAAGAAAATTGCTTATTTATAAGTTTATTTATTTATAAGCTGAATTATATTTTATGTATGCACTTCTCACGTAGCGCCAAAATTCATCACATTTTAATTTACTGTAAAACTAATGTTCATGAATCTGATGACATTTGCCAACCGACCGGATGACGAGCGCAGATAACAGTCCCTTGAAGCGGCGACTTTCTGCAAGCATTCATTTCTTAGTAAATTCGTCCACGGCTGTGCAAACACAATGCTCTAAGAAATTCTTACACCACACAAGCATTCTAATAAGTTAATTATACAAACTTCATCGTCATTTGTAAAATTCCAAACTCTTTACAACCAATACCTCGTACTGAAGCGTATTTATTACTTTACTATACAGATATCATCGCTTTTACCTTGCATTGCACTCTTACGGTGGGAAGTTTCGCATCTTCAGCTGATATCATTTGCGCGTTACCTGCATTGCGTTTTATACAGCACCCTTCTTCGTTCCTTCTCAGAGCACCTCGTCTCAGAGTATCTCGCCTGAGTGAGGAACCAGCGCAGCATTGCCAGACGATGAAATGTGTTTCCCAGTACCAACCTTCAAAATTCCTGGTACTTCCACTAAAATTCCTGGTACCAATTACAATAGATTCTGAAATTTTTCATGTCACAATTCTATTAAGTTTTTAAAGGGAACCGGAAGTTTGTTAATTTTAACTCATTATCGAGATATTTTATATCAATAAACTAAAAGGAAGTATGGTGGAAGGGGAAAAAAGTCTTTCCATCATAAATGACAGACTAAGACGGATCCTTTTCTCCTATAGCGTATGCTAAAAAAATACCATCTAATGTCACACAATGTTTTTACGGCAGTTTTTTCACAAATATCACAGTTATTTGTACTATTGGTGTTCGTGTTAAAATATTTAATAAAAAAATTAGAGGAATCGATCATCAATTATGAAGACTTAAAATCCTGGAATTTAAGCCTACCATACTTTACTATCTTCGATCTTTACGATCTTCATTAAAGTCCTGGTAAAAATACCAGGATTCTGATACGTCTGGAAACCCTGAACTAGCGTCGTTACTCTCTGGGCACAGAGCAAACGTCCTCGTGGCTACGCCCTTTTGGAATTTTAGTGATTCGCATTTCAATCATAGACAATCCAGAGCTAAGAAACGACGCTTGGGCTGCGGGTCTATTCCATCACACTTCGGAGTTCAGTAACACTCAATTCTTTTCTAGCTCGTCTCATAACATGAACAATTTGTTCCTTGAAAAATGTAATTCTTGACGAAATAGCTTTCGTGAAATCAACGGCGTACGGCGCTGCATTTGCCGTGACCTTCCGTCCGTTTGCGCTCCTTATCTTCCTGCGCCGCGCGTCACAGTGCAGCGGGTCTGCATTTCGTCGCTCGCCGCCTGCGAGAAGCCGGTGCCGTGACTGTCTGGGCGTCGTAAAGCACATTGTCGTCGGCGCCCATTTAAGCCCTCGCAGACGCGTGACGACCTCGTGCCTCCCTCTCCCCCACCCGCCCGATTCCGTCCCGCTCGACCCCTCCCCTTTCTACCCCTCCCCCACTTCGCTCCTCTGCACCCATTGCTCTCTGCCCACTCCTCTCCGCTTGGCTCTCACTGGCCGCCCCTCTCCCCCGCATCTGCCCGTCCCTCTTCACCCGCCCCGCTCCACTCACCCTACCCGCCCCTTCCCGTCCGCCCCTCTCTACCCGCCCCTCTCCGCCCGCCCCCAACCGCCCGCCCCTCTCCGCCCGCCCCTCACTGCCCGCCCCTCTCCGCCCCCCTTTCCACCCTCTATCCTCCCCCTCTCCGCCCCCTCCTCTCAACTCGCCCCTCCCGCCCCCTCTCGGCCCCACCCTCTCCGCCCTACCCTCTCCACCCGCCCCTCTTCACACGCCCTACTACGACCGCCCGCCTCTGATCCTCCCTCTCCGCCCCCTCCCTCTCTCGCCCCGCCCCTCTCCGCCCGCTCCTCTCCACCCACCCCGCTCCACCCACCCACTTCTCTCCGCACATTCCCTCTCCCTTCAACGTCCACTCCACCCCACCTACCCCCGCCTGCGCCCCTTCCTCTTCCTTCCCACTCTCCCCATCCTCCTCCGCCCCGCCGCGCACACTGCCTGCCCTGCCTTCGTGCCCGCGCCGCGCCGCTCCCGTCGCTCCGCGCTGCGCTGCGTTGCTCTGCAGCTCTTTTTGCTGCGACGCCGCCGCGGATTCGCTTCAACGCCGTCGTAAAAGCTGACATGATATTCGCCGGTGAAGTTGACGCGCTGGCTTTAGTCTCGGAGGAGCTGTGAGGCCATTCGGTCACTCTTTCACCCGTCTGCCCATTTCACAGGGTTGATACTGTAATCTCTGTTGGTGGCGTTGTAGGTCGTTGGGAATAAAGTCAGTTAGCCATTGAAACCGCGGCAGATACAATGTATGTTTTAGAAACTTATTTTCCTGCTTCTGTGTGGATTTCTTTTTCTCAAAACTATATGTTGATTTTTGTGGGATTTAATCTGCGATAAGAAGTAATGTAGGTCATGCGTCGTTAAGAATCGGCTCTCGAAGAAATGAAGTGGCCCAGCGCTGTGTATCTGCGGGGCTCCTTATTTCAAAGTAATTTCCCGCCCCCTCTCCAATAAATAAACAGAATTTACTTCTTTATACAAAAGAAATAATATATAGCGGTTGATTTCAATTAGAAGAAAATACATTTTTGTGTGTTTGGAATCAAAGGCCTCAGTTGAAAGGACTCCTGACAAAAGTTGCTCCAGCTGCCTCCATTCTCGGCGCCTCTAGCTCGTATCCCCTTTCTAGCGAACTTTTCTGTATGTTACCTACAAACATAAAGTATGGCTATGCGTTTCAATATTTTTACCTCAGTAGTTTCATCACCAATATAATTCGAATTCTGTCAAACGCTTCTATTGTTTTAAGGGGTGAGGATACTAGTTTTTATTTTGATCTGTTTTTCGTAGAATTATCAAGGGAATTGTTTTGAATTCTTTAACGCCATTTGAAACTTTTCGCTGTTACTGATTGCTTGTTTAATCAATTACCTGTTTAAAGTGAAAGGAATGTGTAATTTCGAAAATGAATTACTTCGCCATGATCAATGATGAAAGCAATAACTACTACGAAATAAAATAACAGTACAGTACTACGATGTTAAGGATGCATTACGGTGATTTAGGATTAATATTACTTGACAGTAATGTCATTAACAATAACAATGGACAACCTTTATGAATATGTGTTTATATGGAGGCCATT
Source organism: Acheta domesticus (assembly GCA_031308135.1). Lineage (NCBI taxonomy): Eukaryota > Metazoa > Arthropoda > Insecta > Orthoptera > Gryllidae > Acheta > Acheta domesticus. Next base: position 18,617,211 of record JAHLJT010008756.1, on the reverse strand, counting down.
ACAATAATGACACTGATGAAGGGACATCAAATTAGTGATTGATCTTCATTAAATGGTTTAATACCAGGATGACAGCGTCATGTCACCCAAGAGGATCATAGACACACTCCGGTTTATTGCAAAAACAATTTCATTTAGCTTTGTAGTTCATAATAGTCAATCCATAGAGAATGCAAATATCTAGAAACATACTTCAATATAATAGAACTATATTAATCATTTAATTCAGCACTTGATTATACTTCATTTAGTGACTTGATATGTAATTGTTTCGTAGATGTTGTTGACGACTGAGATAAAGAGGGGGGATTCATACGATGTATATTGCTTTTGGTTATGCTACTTTTCTGAATCATTTGAAAAAGAACGAATCATTCTCTACAAAGAGATAAATTTTCATGATTTCTTAAATTTAACCAGTTTTCTGTGAATATAAACACTCTGCTGGTAAATTATCAATCTAGATAACATAATTATGCTACTTTTCTGAATCATTTGAAAAAGAACGAATCATTCTCTACAAAGAGATAAATTTTCATGATTTCTTAAATTTAACCAGTTTTCTGTGAATATAAACACTCTGCTGGTAAATTATCAATCTAGATAACATAATTATGGCTTCGTACTTAATAGAGATTGTTTTTAAATAAAAACAAACAATGGTAATAATGTAAATTTTCCATGCGGTTGAAGTATTGATGAAGTTATTAATCGCTGAACAGATTATATAAACAACAAATCTAGCTGCAGTTTTGAATTATGAATATATAATTGTATAGATCATTAAATATACTGTTAAGACGTTAAATATTTATGAGACATTAAACATTTGCATAGCTACAAGGCATTTGGCTCGTTTAGGTACAACACAGTCATTTGTCGTTTGACATGGGGATATATTTTAACCCTGCGGCCTATGCTGTCGATCTCTCGGATAATTGACTTGTTCTTCCTTTGAGAGTGAGCCATAGATTTTTGGAGAACACTGTTCTTTTCAGAAGCTCTCTATTATTTTTCTCAGAAATCAGAGTTTTCAGCAGTGTTGCCAAGTTGGGAATTTTATCACTATTTTTTTTCTTTTTTTTGCCTTTAGTGGAATTTTTGGGGAGAAAAGTTTTAGGAATTTTGGTTGGGAATTTTATTTTCATTATACTTTTGAAACTTTTCTTTTCAAAATAAATAGAAGAACTTAAACGAAACGGAATAAACTAGATTCATACAAATCAAAATCTTTATCTCTCTTTCAGTCATTAGAATAAGAGTAATACAAAGATATCTCATATATCTTAGGCTTCATAACTCTTACCATATTTCTTAATAGTACCCCTGTAATTGTATACCTGCATAGTTATGTGTAAATAGTCGTAATTAATATTTTTATATAATAAAAATATAGGTGTTCGCCGTAAAATATAAATAAAATCATATAAAATTAATAATATTTTTCGTATTTCTTTAATTTCTAAACCTTCCCATATATTTTCAACAAAAAATAATCATTATTTGAAATTAGTGTGATTTTTTTCGTCGACTTTTTGGAGCACTATCTAGTGGAGAATCCTTAAGATTACCTGGCAACACCGGCTGACAGTTCGTGCCAATAGTTTTTTTACGCTGTCATCACCAGAATAACCTCAATTAAGTAGCATGTAGAGCTGCATATCGCAGGCCGGGACGTGTGGTACAATTTACATCTGGTACAACTTTTTAAAGTGTATTTTATTTTTATTATTGAAAATTTTGTGGTTAATTAAGTTTTATAATTTCGATGTTAGTAAATGTGTTTTATGTGCCTGAAAAATTCAAGAGTCGGTTTAAATTCAAATGATGCATCCGAGAGATCATCGCGAGTGCTTGAATAACTTTTACTAGCGCGTGTACCGCAGGGTTACCCCTTTTCCCGGTTGCAGTAAAATAGCGAGTGAATAAAACTTTGAATGTTTGTTTCATATTGCAGAGATGGCTCTCCTACTCGCACCATTTAATCTAAAAATATCTCGAGTGGAATTTCAAGAATTCCATGATGTAAAAGGGTGTAATATGTTGCACATGTAGCAATGCAACCATTAGTCACGGATCACATGACGCGACAGTGCAAACAGAAAGTGTCATGAATTGCATGAGGCATCACTGCAACCAACAGATCACATGACGCGACAGGGTAACAAGAAAGTTTCATGGATTTCATGTGGTGACAATGCAACTAGAAAGCACTCCAAAGTGCATAAGGGGGCAATACAATCATAAGCAGTCACGGATTATATGACGCCTCTCTTAGCAATGCAACAAGTAAACAGCCACGGATCACATGAAGCGGCATTGCAACCAGGAAATGCCATGGATTGCATAAGGCATCTGGAAGTTGATGTGTTTCTCAGCAGACTGTGATAAAAAATATTATTACATCTCACTTCCATCCCTTTCATAGCGAAGGACCACTGGTGGTAACGCTTAGACTCAAGCCACCAGTCTTGTGATTTCTGTAAGGAAGGTTTTTTTAGTGCTGTCATTATCACAAGTGAAAATACTGCAATAGAATTAAGTGCTTGTATTGCAAAATAAACAAATTACAACCAAGTAGGTGCACCTTAAAAGAAATTAAGAATTAAATTAACATTATACAAATAAATGAGAGTCAGATTTGACTACAAGCAACGTGCGTGACTTGTGTTTCATTTTGAAACTGCGCGTAGCCGATTGTATGACGTCAGCAGCGCGCCAGTGGTGGGGGTCGACAGAGCTGGACAAAGTACAGCGTCTGCGAGGCGGCACACGTGTTGCGAAGGAATCTTCGGTGATGCAATGCCACCAAATTCAGAGTAACAATCCTACCGTTACGTTGGCACAACCAGCAACAGGAAGGCAAACATTGTACAGTGATTGCGTTGTAGCTTTGTATGCGAGTTTAGCTGGACGTGAATTATCATTGCATTATGAATATGTTAAGGTAGTATGCCGTGTGAGCTGGCAAAAAAACAATTACAGGTCACTGAGTCAGGAGAGTTTGTAGAGTTTGGCATATAACACAGTTTGCAGTAACAAACACAGTTATGTAACCAGAAGCGTAATGCAAATTCTACACGTGGCAAGATTTCACATTACGTAGAAGAAACATTCACTATCAAAAACTAGAGACGTGGAATGTTTGTTGCGTCGCACTTAACAATAGCTGTAGTGCGAGAAATAATGTTTAAGGAGATCACAAGATTGACACAGTTTATAACGTCGACACATGGCACAGTTCGTATTAGAAAACACAGTCATGTAACCACGAGGCCACAATATAAATTATTCACTTGGCAAAATTACAAATTGTATAGAAGAGACATTCACTATCAACAACTAGAGATGCGGAATGTTGTACGTAGCACTTAACAATAGTTGTAGTGCGAGAAATGATGTTCAGGACGTGCATTTCACAACATTGTGTCACACACGACAGAGGAAGCGTCCACCTCGTACAAGGTTGACTCAGAAAGTGAGAGTCTTTTTGTAACGGCTGACTGAGAGTCAGGCTCTTGGGCCTCGAAGATAAAACTGACCAATCAGCGGCCACTTAGCATTATGACAAATGTTAGTTTTGCATTAATAATTGAAATGTATTATATAGAAATGTATGTTATTGAATATTAAAATTTTGTATGTATTGTGATATACCAAATGCGGGAGGGCATTCAATATCAAATAATTTAATTCTTTAATGTTAGTTTAAATTAGAATTAGGTACCTCAGTAATAGGTGTAAATAAATGACCAGGACGTTGCTAGCGAGAACACCAATATTTTGACATGTCACGATATTTGGTAAGCGGGATACCTTAGTAACAAAGATAAACAATTTGATGAGCCCGTGGTTATAGTGTAGCATCAACCGAAAATGCGTATGTAAGAGTAGAAATTTCGCCCAAGAGTGCACCTTGGTTATAAAAGTAAATAAATAATCAGAATCCATTGGTAGGGAATATCAAACAAAATTTTGTACAACAATGAATACGAGTTTTCCTGGATCGAAGAACGAAAAAATAGTTACTTGGAGCTCAGATTTCTCAGCATGAGGATCATTTCTGAATTCAAGGAGTGCGTGCTCGAGTTCAGACTTGGTATATTTTTGTGATCGAAAGTAGAGACTTGTAAAACTTTCGTAGATACACTTCGGGACTTCAATTTTTTTTTCGCGAGTGAAAGTGGAACACAGAAACATTTTGGTGAAACCGTGCACTGACTTGGATTATTTTCATACCGATAGGGAGGAACTTTTAAGAAACTTGTCAACGTTAATTAGTTTTCACTAGTGACGAAGGTGAAGCACCAGGCCAATGAACTTGTAAATATTTTGCCGAACAAGGCGAGGACTTTAATTATTTTACAAATGGATCGGGACGTGTAAATAACTGTAGAACTGTTTATTTGAACTTTACTTTGAATTATTTTCACCAGTGCTGATGGTGATATGGCTGGCTACTGCAAGCAGCTTCGGGCGCATGAATAACCTATTCAATTAGTTATACGCGGGTAGGCATCTCCATGGACGCATATGACTAGTGCATTATGTGAATGGGAGTGACTTCGTGACTTGTCGGAAGATTCAAGATAGAAGGCATCAAGACTAGAACTAGTAACTGGTCGGTCGGAGGTGATGGTGTGGAGATACGCGGGGTCCGAGCAAAGCATCAAACGACCCTACGGGAAGAGAGCTCAGGTCAATGTTCATACGAACAATTATTTTATTTTTCACGGTCATGACCTAAGTCAATAATTTTTGAAGTGTTGTCTCGATTCAAATAAAATCTTTGATTATAACAAATTCAAATTGTTCTAGTGCTAAAGAAGGTAAAAAACCTTGGTTATCATTGTGCAATCTAGAACGGCGTTAAAATAACTTTTAGGTTTTGTCGTTTTCCGTATGGAAGCGAGCCGAAAGGGAGCAGATTGCGGTTGAACGACGAGGCAAGCCGAATTATGCCCATTGCATATTCGAACCCATGACAGTTAGAAGCACAACGTGTTAATAGAGAGATATTTGATTTGTTTCAGTATGTTACATGATTAAGTTCATAACAAATGTAGAATTGCGTCTGCAAAATTAAGATGTTCTCGGAAGGAGGAACTGGGTAGGTTGGCGAAACTGCCGGCTGATGTGCTCATGTCGGAATTCCAAGAACTGAATCGATAAGGATGTGAATTTGTGGATACTGTTAAATTGACATAAAACACAGAATAAGAAAATAAATAAAATACAAAATGAAATATACAATGACTTATATATACAATGCGCATTTGCATACTTTATAATTAATCTTGCTTGTGCGAACAGCGTCAGTGCAATCAATGAGAAGTTACAGATCTCATGAAGCGACAGGGCAACAAGAAAGTGTCATGGATAATATAAGATTCTAATACTCGTACAATGCAACCAGTAAATGTCACTGATCACATGTGGCGACTATGAAACTAATAGTCACTAATTTCATCCGGCGTCAATGACAGGCAGCTCTTTTAGGGCCGAAACTCATAGGGTGACGATGAGACAGGTGAGCAGGTACAAATCGCATTAGGTAAGTGAGTTTTGAGTGAGAAGCAGTTTTAAAAAGGGACAGATGATATTAAGTTTTACTCACATTGTAATATTGGCACAATTTGTTTTAAATCGCAATGAATATGAATTATTTGTCATTCGCAATACAATACTCCAGTAATAGATTTCTTCTCTTAACTATAAGTCATCTATGTCACCCGCCATTTTGGAGATATATCTTGACTATGTTCTTTAGCAAGGACCCAGCAAAAAAATCGTTCTCCAGTTTAGAAAGTTCTCTACTTTACTTCAAGTTTAGACTCATACATTCAACCGTCACGTTTTCTCTGAACGAAGCAAATCCAACAAATGTCCCATAAAACGAGACAGCGAACTAACAGCTCGCGACAATAGTGGGGGATTGGGGAAAACCGATCACATGGAAAGTTATCTAGCTTTTGAGCCATGTTTAGGCTCACACATACAACCGTCACGTTTTCTCTGAACGAAGCAAATCCAACAAATGTCTCATAAAACGAGCCATTTCACTACCAGCTTCGCGACTGTAGTGAGGGGTTGAGGAAAACCGATCACATGAAAAATTCTGTAGCTTTTGGACCATGTTTAGACTCACACATACAACCGTCACGTTTTCTCTGAACGAAGCAAATCCAACAAATGTCCCATAAAATGAGGCAGTGAACAGCTCGCGACAATAGGGGGGATTGGGGAAAACCGATCACATGGAAAATTCTCTAGCTTTTGAACCTTGTTTTAGACTCACACATACAACCGTCACGTTTTCTCTGAACGAAGCAAATCCAACAAATGTCCCATAAAACGAGACATTGAACTAACAGCTTCGCGACAACAGTGGGGGGTTGGGGAAAACCGATCACACTGAAAATTCTGTAGCTTTTGAACCATGTTTAGACTCACACATACAACCATCACGTTTTCTCTGAAGGAAACAAATCCAACAAATGTCCCATAAAACGCGGCAGTGAACTAACAGCTTCGTGACAATAAGAGGGATTGGGGAAAACCGATCACATGGAAAATTCTGTAGCTTTTGAACCTTGTTTAGACTCACACATACAACCGTCACGTTTTCTCTGAACGAAACAAATCCAACAAACGTCCCATAAAACGAGGCAATGCACAACCAGCTGCGGGGGGTTGGGGAAAACCGATCACGTGGTAAGCCCAGTCGGTGTTTGTTCCCACGTTCGCGCCCTCTTGTTTCCTCACTTCCCCCTCCTCCGGCGCCGCTCTCGACGGCTTAGTGTCGCACCGCAAAGCGAGGTGGATTTATTACGTGCGGTTATCAGTAATAAGCTGCTCTTAACGGGGATTTTAATTTGCATTGTTTTTTTTTTCGAGCGGGCTCCACTCTTTTAAAATCGGCCTGCGGTAATCATTTTAAGTTAAATCGCAGCGTAATGTTGATGAATGGCTTTACCTGCGCATATTGTATTTATCGGAAGCGATGCAGCTTGCGTAGAGTACATCGGTACCTGGTATGTAGCTGTCTACATCGGAGGATGCTAAAATATGTTTACGATGCCAATTGCGGTGCGTTTTGTTTTTCAATGAGAGAAATAATGTCACAAAGTAGAAACCGCATTTGTGATGTGGGCGATACCGGTAAACCCGTGAAACTACGCACGTCGAATACCAGATATAGGCGGATCAATAATGGAACTAAACCGTAGATATACGTCGCAAATATTTATCATCAAATGTATTATGTACTCGATATTAATTAGGGTCTCGTTTCTGAACAGTCAACCGCGAGATTCCACCAAGGTGCTCCTACTTTTTTAACGTCACACCTTCTCGCAGCCATGAACACTATTCCGAAAGAGGAATCTGAGCCTCTCTTAAGGCTGCTGAGGAGCTGAAGTCTCTTCCTATTACGAGACATACAAGCAGAACACGAGCTAAGAGAGCTCAGAGAAAAACAGCAGTTGCCTTTCCAGAGTCCCTGAGCGAGTGGTTCTAGATTTTGAGTCCAGATGCTGTCGGAGTTTCGACACTAGCTAAATAGCTACGTTGAATTCAGACGCTGTCTGGAACAAAAGACTAGTGATCATCTCCTCTGATGGGTAGTTTTCCATCATTTCTGCGATCGATACCAGGCGAATGCTAGTTGTATGCCCTAACAAATGGGTAACGGCGCGCGCGATCTTACTTTTCTCTTCCTTGCAGCATCCCTTCCCATTACACATATACACACATACACACATATTCACACACGTACACACACTCAGACTTACACATATGCATTTCACACAATTCGGAGACCAGTTGGGAAATTAGAGCATTCAGACTAGGGGCAAATTTGGGGGAAATACGTAGAGGCGGAGTCCTGCAAGTAGGCGTGCAGGTCATGATCCCACGATCCAGCGGCGATCCCTCCCTCTGATGGGTATAACATGCACCACACTCACGGGACTAATGACTAAACACACAAAATACTAACAGCTACTTTAGTTAAGTTAATGCCTTATTTTACGTGGTGAGACGCGAGCCATCAGGCCCGCTCTTCCGTCTGACCACGCAAATTTCACTACGCTCCTTTCACCGACTAGCGGAGAAAGAAGGTATGATCTCGGGCGACGAAACAGGCGATTTCAATTTAGCTCAGTAGCTTCTTTTAGGCTTGAGGATCTTCTACATGCAGTAAATCTACTACACGGGACATCCGGCTTTACCTTCTCTTTGAAGAAAGGCTTACGAAGGATTTTTTCGCCCTTAAAACGGCTTCGATCGGGTTTGAACCCGCAATCTTGAGTACAACAGTCCGATACGCTGGCCGTTACACCATCGAATCCGCAGTTATGCCATCGAATCCGTCGGTCGAGAAGTCGGCCAGTCGAGAAGTACGGAGCACGACGATTCTCTAATAGGCGATAGCACGCGATATTCCGGTGAAGCCAGCAGCATCCGCGTCGCAGGACCCTGTTGCTTCTCCCGCTGATTACAGCTCTTCGCTTCTCAGCAAATGCCGGCGCTTTTCACAAAGTTCGCTTTGTGTATTTGCTCGAAAAAGTAAACGCAATCCTCCTCCAGAGCTATTTTCAAATGGCGTAATAATTAACGAGATGGTGGTTATTGTTAATAACGCGTCAGTTTTTGCAACGAATCCGCTTTGGCCTCCATAAAACAACGGCCGCTCCGCCGATCCTTCGCCTTCCTGCCAGGGTCCGGCAACTTTTTTTGCGCAAGACGTTTTAATCCCGTCAATATTTAACGCGACAAGGCTGAAACTTCGTCCGCGCGGGAAAGCGCTCACTAAATCGCACTTAATGAGTTCCGCTCGTTAGCCATTCAAGGGGCAGACGCAGCAACCGGGAGGAATGACGCAGGAGGAGCGGGAGGACGGGATAGATGGAGAGGGACGCGGATGGGTTAAAGGGAGAGGGACGTAGGTGGGGCGGGGTGACATGATGGAGGAAGTGGGAGAGGGGTGGAGCGGGAAGACGGGATGGAGGAAGTGGGAGAGGGGTGGGCAGGATGACGGGATGGAAGGAGAGGGACGGGGATGGGGTGGTAGGAGGGGGTGAAGAGAGAGGGACGGAGGTGGGGAGAGAGAACGGGATGGAAAGAGAGCGACGGGGGTGGAGCGGAAGAACGGGATGGGAGGGGCGGAGGGATGGGATGGGAGGACGGGATGAAGTGTGAGAGGGGGGAGCGGGAGGACTGGATGGAGGAAGTGGATACGGGAGTGGGGCGGGGGTACGAGATGGATGGAGAAGGTCAGGGGAAGGGCGGAAGGACGGGATGGAGAGTGGGGAGGGACAGAGGCGGTGGTGGGGCGGGAAAACTGTTGCAGGGGGAGAGATTTTGGGAAGAATAAGGAAGGGTGGGAAGAGGGATAGGAGAGAGAGAGAGACAGGAGCAGGAGGTGAAATAGGGTAAGGAGTGACCGACCTGAGAGCAATGGCCGAGTCCAAAGTGTATCGACCTTGGCGTCATGATAACAATGTTTTGAACTGAAAAGAAGCTGATTGCAGGCTGCAGCTTGCTATTATTTTATTCTTTGAAACAGAAAAGATGCGCGGAGTTAGGAACAAAAGGGAGGACAATAGTAGACTCTCACAATGTTTGGTGTTACGGTTTTGTAACAATGGTAATATAGTTTTGTAACAATATTCAATTGTCAACGAAATTGCATCTTTCAACAAAAAATGTCAGAAATATGAAAAGAAAGTGATATAGGAAAGGAGGTGGGAGCAAAGTAAACGACTTTGTTTAAGGTCGCGTGTAACATTTTTTGATGTAGTAGAGTAACAATGAAGACTGTTTTGGATTGAAAAGTACATCAAATATCGCAACGTTTCTATTGCAACTGTTTCTGAATCAAGAAAATGAAGACAATATAATTCAAAATTATAAGCCGTATGCATTTGTGTGGGTATGAGTTTGAAATATAATACGTAACGTTTGCGACTGAAGTCCTTATTGCTCTTTTCTAAAAACGTATGTATGATATATTGTGATAAAATAATGAGTTATTCTACTTAATTTAATTTAATTTGCTAGCTCAGTTCTTTGGTTCTCATGCTCTCTATACAGAGAAGCCTGGAAGTCTGAAATTATTTATATTCCGAAGGAATTACATACAACGTGGCACAACAATAATTTTGTTTATTAAGAATGGAATTTGAGATTAACAATATAAAAATTCTCTTGCTTGATTTCATGCATTAGATTCACGGTACCGAATTGTCTGGCGTTGTGAAACGATGGCCCCGCAGTTCGTAGCCCCTTGACTTCCGCGCCGAAAATCCGTCTTCGCGCCGGTCGTCGCCGAAGTCGTCTGCTTCTTTCTTGCTGCTCACTTCTTGCACTATTGTTCTACAATTTGTCCTCCCTATTCGCGTCGATGTCCAACTTAAACAATTCAGCTTACATACGCGCCGCTACCACCAGGATGCCAGTCAACCACCAACTCTCCCTAGTCCAGCGCCCCCTTCTAGCCCGTCAACAACCTTCGTTACCTAGTAACCGCGTCCAGATTGAAGCGCGGCGTTTGTTTTGTAATATTTTTGTATATTACAGCTCCGTCCGTCCAGATTAAGGCGCGGCGTTTGTTCTGTAATATTTTGTATATTACAATATGTATTTTTCTTACTCGCAAGTATTAGATACTGATGAGTTTGGCAGATTAATGAACCGAATTCTTAATATTTTTCATAGTAGATTTCATAGTAGCCATGTTTTCCGTTGAAGAATGCGGCTAGAAAAGCCGTGACATATTCCATCGTGAAGACAGGCCTTGACGCATCACATCATAAAAAACGTTGCCTGGGACTCAACTTTCACTACAATCCTCTTAGCATCAACTCTTTTTGTAAGGTTAGTAGTTCTCAAAGCTGAAAGTTGAGTGCTAGTGATATAGTAGGTAGCCACCCTCTCCGTTGATCTTTAATTCGCTTGATGTACCTCAATCCACTCGATTTAAAACTGTAGCGTGCTTTGACATATTAAGCTTATTTGTTGGGTTCTCTTTTCCGTCACGGGAATAAATACTTTTGTTAAAACCTCACTAAGCGCATTTTCCTAATCCGAAAGACTTTGACCTGCTCACTCGGCGTTTGAGAGTGTGGATTTAAGTGCTTTTACTCTTTATAACTGAGGTAGCAAAGGGAGAGATCATGACCATGCTCTTTCATTTGTTTTCTCCAAAAGCCTTACGGTTTCGGAGGGCTCATGTCAGACTTTTCCCAATCGTAGTTACAAATTTATTGGAACTGTATTCAAGTATCGATCATCGAAATCTTCATCAAAACGTCGTAATTTTCATGCATCGAACTTCTATAAATGGAAATCGCTATATTTGTAATTCTTCGGTATCTTCTATATTTCAATAAAAACAATACTTCGTAAAACAAACTTCGTTCAATCGGAAATGTCTATGTATCGTATTCATCGGAACGCTTTAATAATAATTTTCCTCAGTGTATAAACAGTATCATACTAACTATTTAATTTCATTTTAATAATGTACGAATTTATTCGTTTTAGAGCGTATAAACAGAATAAAATATATCATTCACATAATGTTTAAAAAAGTCAGAACATTTATCGTAGTTATTAATTTAATTTTACTAGATTACTTTCGGGAAGAGGCATTTATTGTATTTTAAATAAATTATTTAAGGAAGACAATTAAGGGAAATAGTTGATATTAATTTATTGAAAAGGAATATTGGCCAAGTATTAATAACAACGACATTATTTAATTTTTATGAAGGTAAACACATTTAATATACCTGGACCACTTTGAATTAGAGAAGCAACAACGGAGAAACACACTCTCTCATGTCTGGTAATCTACTTTATTTATTCTGGGGTCTTTTTCCCGCTTTTGGGTGATGTAGATTTCGGCTATCCGTGCCGAGTACCCATTATGTCCCTCGTGGGGACACATATTAACCGTTACCCTAGACATTCTTGTAGGCTCCTTGGTCTATGGCCAGCAGAATCATAAAACCTTCCGCGACTACCTACATTCGTGAAAGACAAGGGACAAACAACTAACCCCGGGCTTCATTTAGGCTTGAGGATCTTTTACATGCAGTAAATCTACTCTCTCAGTCTGAATTAGTGAAAAACTACTGATTGACAGTGACTATTCACTGATGGTGTCAGTTATAACCCTGCCACTGACAATCAGTGAATTAAACTGAACAAATCAGAGAAAATCGGGTCCACTTTTTGAATCATTGAAACTTCACTGTTTGAATCAGTGAAACAGTGACAACAGCAGCACGTGAACGACTGAACGATCAGTGAGCGATGGTGGCGCGGCACTTTTACCACTGACGACCAGTGAAATGCTGGCGGTCATTATGGAAAGGTTCGCATATTCGCTGATTGTAAGCGGAACCACACATTTCGACTGAAGATATCAGTGACTTCGGCTCTCACTGTTTGAATCGGCGACCATTTCACTGATTCAGATTCAAAGAGTACTAACATGGGTCAGCTGGCTTTACGTCCCCTCCGAAGGAAGGCGTTAGAAGGATTTTTAAGGGCGAAAAAATCCTTCGAACGCCTTCTTTTGGAGAGGAAGTAAAGCCAGCTGACCCATGTTAGTAGATATACTGCGTGTAAAAGATCCTCAAGCCTAAAAGAAGCCTCTGAGCTAAATTCAAATCGCCTGTTTCGTCGCCCATGGAATACCTTCTTTCTCCGCTAGATAGTGAAATTAGCGTAGCGAAATTTGCGTGGTCAGACGGAAGAGCAGGCCTCATGGCCTGTGTCTCGCCACGTAAAATAGGCAATTCAATTCAATTCAAAAGCCCAGGGTCGGACTTTTTCGGGGACCCTTCGGACCGGGACGCTGAATCGGTCCACGTTCTAGTCACCTTGCCCACAGAAATCGTCTCGGTAATCTACAACATTAATTTAATAAAAATACGATAACTGGAAAACGTTTTTAAAAAATGTTTCCGAGTGCATTATTTCCGAAGTTGAGAATACTCGCGAAAGATTTGCTTTTTCCCGTGTGGTGATGTCATGTAGTTGCTTGGGCTTTTGTGGTAATGGATCGGTTCAAACAGTATGTAAGGTTCTTGTAGACCACAGCATTACTAGTTCACTTTACATTTGCAGACGGAGCGCTGCGATCTGTTTACGTGAGGTCACCGCCGACTGAATGAGAAACGCGCGTCTGCATGTACTCGGAATGTATCGTTTGTGACTTGATGACCGTTTAATCTGATATAGATGGCGGTGAGCAACACACAGAACTCCGGCGGGGCAAGAACATCACCATTAAGCAGTAGATAAGTGCAAAGAAGGAATACAAATATTGTACGTGAATGTTGTGAATAGCGTGTAGTGTGATCTATTTTATTGTATATTACCTTAATTATTAAAGGGCGCGACTCCAGCTCACAGTCAGAAAGGCATAATTCGTCAGCTGTCTCCGTAGCGCTTGTGCTGCCTTCGGAGACAGCTGATTGGTCAGATGCTGATTGACATCAGGACCATTCGAGTATTCCCGCTTGTGTGTTTCGGCCTTCACTTTCAAAACAACATTAGTTCCTAATTCTGCCGTCTGCAAATGTATAGTGAATGAGTAATATGATGCTTTCAATCTGATTTGTTTGTTACTATTAGCTCTTATACTGAATTTGTAAGTGCATCAGAAGCAACTGATTTAATGAGAATATTGGAGGTGGATCTGCGCTGGTAACATGGTAACGATAGTAGTTTTAACAGTTGACCGATTTGGTAACGACAACGTTAGAGACGTGATGACAGATGATAAGACAGGAATGACAGTGAGCCTAACATTAATAAGCACAGATAAGAGCAGTAGCATACATTGTTAGAGCGACGACATTTCTACGAACGCTGAGGAAGCTTCAAACGTAATGTAAAAAATTGTAGCAATTTACACATACGTACACATCCTTATTTTATGAAACTTGATGGAACATCAATTTTTAGTATTAGTTGGTCACAAACGTAGTTTTCCTTCGTCACGAGAGAACTAAGTTTGTGACTTGATGACGGCAGAGAATCCGGATTTTCAATGTTGATATTGCCAAATTACAACTGAATGAACTTGACTGAAACCAGACTGGTGTAGAACTTTGACTGAAACAGAAGTAATAAATGCGTATACATTAACAAAATGAAAGTGTCTGCCACAATTCATTCACATCTGAGGATAATTTGACCATATAGACTTCTTGACAGACTGACTCACAAATTTCAAACTGAATCCATAAAATCCTACGTTGTGAAATGTTATTCTTTTTAACAACGCTTTTGTTTCATTTCCGGGAATCAAATAAAAGATGATTCTCCGAAACGTCGCGAAAGTACTTTGTTAAAGAAGAATAAGACTTTATAATGTATAATTTTATGATTTAATTTCTATATTTTTGAATAAAATCTCAGGAAAACTCTGTGGTCTTTTCGGAAAACCATGTGGCCAATTTATTCTATAGTGTAAATTATATTATTAAGTTGTCTTAATGTAATTGAGTGAATTCCGTGATGGTAGCAGAAATCTTGTGGTAATCCATACTGCGAGATAGGGATAATCAGCCACAACAATCAGAGTTATAATATTTATTATAACATGCCCAAAGTTAACTTCTATTCTATTAGATGGTGGCCACCCACCCCTTCTCAGTTAATTTCTTTTATATATATCCTGTTATGTTTTAAATGTTTAGATGTGATCCACGTCTCTTGGACTATAAATAATTTTTAATTGTGTTTATGTAATATTTATTTTATTGTATTTCATTAAATGATCACAGGTGTTGTCATTGCCAACAATGTTATTTATTTCAAGAGCAGCTTTCGATGGCTTAGCCATCATCATCAGCTTTCTGCTGTCGGGAAGCCACGAAACGACTAGTCCAGACAGCAGAAAACTGATGATGATGGCTAAGCCATCGAAAGCTGCTCTTGAAATAAATATTGTTGGCAATGACAACACCTGTGATCATTTAATTTTAAGTGCCAACGACATTTCACCACTAAACCAATATTGTATTTCATTTGTCAATTTTATTTCATAATTTTGTTTTATTTCTATTTACTCCCTTTCTTTATGTTAATTTCTCATTTTTTCCCTTCTCTAAGAGACCCACTGAAGATGGGAAAAGTGTTTCCCGAAAGTGAAACTCGGCATATTATAACTGTGTTGGGAATGATTATATCCGTATCATCGTAATTGGGTGATTTGAAATCCATCCTTGTTAGCGGGGTTGTTTTTGCAGAGAGCAGCGCTGCCAGTGCGCTGTGTTTGGGAGGATGAGTGCGTCGTAGTATTTCGTCGCCGCCCGCAGCGCGCCCGTGCGAGCCGCGTGCTCGAGCTCCTGGAGCGCGCGACACGAGCCGCCGCCACTTTGTTTGGGCGCGCAGTCATTTATTTAGCCGAGGACCCCCCACCCCCTGCCGTCCCCTTACCGCCTTCCCCCTCGACTGCCGGGCTGTTCGAGGCAGAGCTGTGTTTGCGAGGAGAGGTGTGTTTTTAGAGAAAAAGACGGCGAACGTGCGGAGAGAGGCAAAGCAGGGGCGGGAGCGCCGCCGGAGGCCCCGCGCACCTCTCGCGGTCACTGGGGGTTAATGAATGCTCGCGTGCGGCTCAGGGTTTCGTTGAACGGTCGGGAGAGTGGGTATTTGGATAGAAATGCAACTCGTGTACTTTAGCAAGGGGATTTAATGTAATTCGTTAATAGTTTTGCGAATCAGCGAATATCATAAAGTGAACTTGTGCTTTTCACTAAAACAATAAAACATGCGGGAATAAATTTGTCTTAAATTAAGCAAAAAATATAGTGTTTGTAAATGTACGTGGAGAATCGTGGGGGTAGGTCAGTCAATGCTTTTTGTAGTGCTCACGATTCTCCACGTGGATTTATAATAAGAGGTCAAGATCATCATAACTTATCAAGTGTTTATAAGGACACTACATTTTAAATCATTATCATACAGTCACAACCATTACACGGTTACGATTAAACAGGTGTGGAATTTGACAGTCATTCCTGTACCCGTGATGTCATTCAACCGACCAATGTCATAACCAAATGAGAAAGGTAACACTGAACCTCAGAAGAAATTGCGGTACAATATAGGAACATTTTACATTCATAAGTAGAGTTACATATATTTAACATTACAATCAATTTTTACAAGTTTATCTTAAAATATTTGCAGTTTTTGAGCTATGAAGGACATAATTGTAAATATTTTCAACGTTTTTATTCCCACGGTCTTTTCCCGGGGTATACAGATGGCCAGATCCTTTTTTTGAAGAACTGGCTTAATTTTGCTATGCTACTTTGATTCCCAAAGTGTTACCTATATCTGCAGACACTAAAAAGATATTTCAGTATCATTAACCATGATAAGGCCTAGGAGTAAGAGAATTCTGTGTGTTTCCAGCGATTAGCCATAGCGAGAGTTTAGATGTCTTTCGAAAACGTTGAAAGATTATCACTTGTGGTTAATAGACTAACTAATAATAAAAAACTTACAAGATAAAACAGGAAATCATTACTTAAACAAAAACAGAGGAAAGCAGCTGTACTGGGGCAGATATTGAACGCCACCCTCTCCCAATGGTATGCGACAGTTAAACCACTACACTTGCTGCGTCTTTTCCTGGTTTTCATGAGAAAGCGTAATTTTTAGCATTAGACCACAAGGAATTGATTTTCTACCCATGACTCAAATTATTCATATTTGTATTTAAAAGCTTTTCTCTACGACTGCTCCAGAATGTATACATTTCTGCACGTTATCGGATGCAGTAATGATGCCGATTCCACAAGCCGTGCGAGAATATTATTCTCACACGGCTGTCGACCAATCACATTCGTCTTAGTTCATTACACCACGACAGAGGGTTCTCGCAGTCGCCTATAGAAGCGCTGCATGCTCTGCCGCGGCGGGTCGCCACTGTCGTTAGATAGGTGAGCCACGAAACAGTATGCCAGTTGGTGTTGAGGTTAAGGCGCCTATTGGATATTTTTAAAATATCGATTTAAAGTCGTAGAGACATTATAGTCTTCTACTCGCGTAGAATGGCTATTATTCACTCGTTGAAATTCCGACACTCGCTCCTACGTCGCTCGTGTCGTAAACATCAACTCGTGAATAATAGCTATGATTCTACGCTGAGAAGAATAAATTATTTTAGTAAAAAACGCAAAAAAAAACTTTCTCCTAATATTTTCAGTCATGCTCGCAGATAAATAATAAATATTACGAAAGAGAATTTTAAACGAACTATCCTTATAAATATATAAATAACGTGTGTTTACGCCTTACATCAAAGAATGTCAATGTTGCATTAGTTTAATATAAAGCGCACACAGAATAAGTTAAGCGACTATCTCAAGACGATGCGTGCCATTTGTGCATTGTGTCACAAAGGATCTTGATATTGGAAGTAATCTGCGCAATATAATGTTCCATCAGATATTATTTTATTCAATGAAAGTTGTTCCATTGTGCCGACTTTCGCGTTGTTTTGATTGATCAACCGCTTTTCTCGTTCCTCCGAAAGAGTATCGTATAGTAAGTTGTTTCTCGATTTCTTAGAGATGACAATGGCATTCTGTGGCGGTTTGTGATGAAGTGGTTGTAATCTCCGTGGAGGTGGTGGTGGTATTGTAATGATGATGGTGATGTTGAGATAGTAGTAATTCCGATACGGTGATTGAGATATTTGTGTTGGTGGTTGTGGGGTTGTTTACGATGGTGATGATGGTGGTGATGTTGTACTGTTTGCATTGATAAGAAGAGCTTGTAATCTTCGCTGAACTCTTTGGATCCTAAATGAGACGAAGGATGAATTTCTCAAAAAATCATTGACAGGTCGATTTGTTTTAGAGAAAAAGATGATTCAATGCCATAGGTGTATTCTTTACCAATCAAGTTATGTAAATGTTTACGCCTATTGCAATTGTTTCATTCTCTACCGGCGGGAGAGTAACCGACGGTAAAATATCCCCCAAAATAATACATTCATTCAGGAATGTGTGAGTCTCTTGCAAATCATTAAGCCAAGCGCTAACATGGGGAAGTTTAAGGCAGACGTATTTAACCGATAAAGGTTAGGAACACTCGAATGCGTTCTACGAAAACAGTAGCAAGCCATAAATACGGTGGTAGCGTAAGGTAGCCGCTAGTAGGTGCTCTTAGAGGGTATCTCCACAAGGCAACTCCGCCGGATGCCTTGCTACGACCGCGAGTTACGACACGGCGGGGGCGGGGGCGGCGGGAGGAGAAGGGGCGGCGGTCGGGCGAAAGGAAGCCGAAACGACCGTCATAACGGCGGCCACCTGACTTCCGCCTCCGCCTTAACCGCACAGGTGAGCTGCGGGCAACCGCCGGGGCGTACGGTTGACGTCGCCCCCGCTCCCGGCCCGCGACGGACAGGCCGAGACGCCCCGGAGAAGGACGACGGTGGCGCGGCGGCGGGGAACGGAGGCACTTCGCTCGAGCGGCGCGCCGTGCACCACGAGTGCCGCTAGCGCCCTCTTCGCTACGTTACTGGTTTAGTTTTCTAACAAGCTGTAAAATGTTAAGGTTCTAAGCGCCTGACTATTGCCTTACAAAAACATTTGATAGTGTTAGAAAAGAAAGTAACTGCATATTACCGAATTCTAATGTAGTTATTCTAACGAACATTACGTTGCCAGATTTGTTGTCATTTAATTTGTTTGCCAAATTAGATCTTGTCGTTACGTTATTGATTTAGTTTCCTAACAACCTGTAAAACGTTAAAGTACCAAGCACTTGTCTATTGCCTTACAAAACCATTTTATGTAGTGTTAAATAAGAAAGTAACTCTGCAAATGACCAATATTTTAATGTAGATATTCTAACAAACATTACTTTGCCAAATTAGCTGTTTTTGTTAAATGTGTTTGCCAAATTATGTCTTGTCGTTACGTAACTGATTTACTTTCCTAACAAGCTGTAGAACGTTAAAGTTCCAAGCATCTGTCTTTTGCCTTACAATATCATTTTATATAGTGTTAAATAAGAAAGTAACTCTGCAAATGACCATTATTTTAATGTAGGTATTCTAACGAATATTTTTTGCCAAACTAATGTCTTGTCGTTAAGTTTGTGTTATTATTTGTCTTAGTTAAACTCCACAATATTTAATTACAATTTTAATAACAAAATATTCTCTCTAGGCCTTGCTGTGGTTAATTACATACATTTTCATTGATTATGTTATTTATTGAACATCATGTGGTGAGGCAGGTGGAAGCGCAGGCTTTGTGGCTTACTAATAGAAACCTCATTAATAGACCAGATATATGGTATAGTATATTGTGATCCGCCCTACATTTGACTTACTGGTTTATTTCATATCTTCATAAATTGTCTGTTTTATATCTTTCAAATCAAATAATTATAAATGCAATTTTTATGCAGCTCAGAGAAATTTATAATACTGAGAACTAGCAATCTCGCCTATTACAGACTTTCGAGTTTTAGTGAAATTAAAAATGGATGATGCGAACCAAAGACCAATATTAATGTTTAAAATAAGTAGCCACACATGTTGGTTCAAAATATAGAACCATTGCTGCATACAAATTTTATTTCACCATAAAATATTTAAGCATCGAAATATTCGTTCGTCCCACTCGTTTTCAACAGTTTAAATTTCACACCAAATGAAATAAACACATAGCAAAAATTATTATTATTATTATTATTATTATTATTAGTAATAATAATAATAATAATGGCAATATAAATCTCAAATTTAATTATCCATTCATATCATGCATGATTTGTCCTCCAAATTTAGGAATAGCCAACTTTTAAATGTTTAATATTTTTGGGGGAATCACAACATTTGTTCTTCCTACATTATATTTTCTGTAATTTCCCTTTCGTCTCGGCCAGCGGAACCATTACATCTTGAACAACTCATTCCATCTTCTAAACCTACACGTTACTCTGAAATTACTCGTAAAACTAGCTTGATTATGTTCATATGGCTATAAACTTATTTTTCCACGTTACTATTACTCCTGCAAACATGTTATTTTCCACACAATACTCGCTAGCTCAGCTAACTCCATCACGTCCAAACTCCTCTTCTTTCTTGCACTTCCATAGCAGAATACGTATTGGTTGTCTCAGAGCACTTGCTGATTGTTCCTTAGTTCTCAACGGCGACTTTCACTTGAGAAAACATTCGACGAATATACGCGAGAGCGTTTCTTCTTTGCCTCCAAGAGAGACTCCCAGTATCTCCCCTTCGCCACTTTACGTCAATTCATCTGTTTATTTATTTAAAAGCCTTATAAGCTTCAACGTGATTGACTGATCACTAATCCATTTAAGTAAATCTATTGTTTCCTTCTTTTGCCTCTATTTCCTATATATATTTTCGTCTAGTATATAGCATTCTATATTCTACCGACCCTACAATTTCATTTCACCGCGGGATTTGATTACTCGACCGTTCAGTTTTACAAACCATTTGTCTCGTTTCGTAATATGAGATAAGGGCTTGAGTTAGGATCACTTAAAAAGCTAAATAATACTCACCATATAATAGACAAAAAACTTCACAAAGTCAGATTAAACGTAAAAACAGAAGAAACATTAAAAAAGTAGAGTATTAAGAGACTGAAGTTTAATGGTGAATTTACAATTGATTAATTACACAAATTGTAATTTTTTCTAACAACAAATACTTAAAATTCTGTTTCTAAAACATTGATATTTTTCATTCCAAAAACTGACAAATTATTTTTGAACTTTTAAATATTCGTAAGTCACCTGACCTAATCGTTGATACCATAATCCATCATTAATCATTCATTTATTATTTGCATCTTCAAACATTTCCCCCTGAACAACCATTTATTTTCTATTATTGAACCATAAAATGTTATTTTTCAATCCTTTATTTTAATTTGTTTTATTTTCATTGAAAAATAACAGTAAATTCCCTGTCGACATTAGTAATAGATCAACAAGTCATTCAAATTTGGGACATGTAAAACTTTTTTAATTTTATATTATTTTATTATTTATTTTTAACATTGTTTACTACTAATTTGGATAGAGTTAGTTCTTCCTCATCAACCATTAATATTAGTTTTACATGTCCTATTAAAATAATTAAATCGACTATTAAATTTAATTATATCACTTGTTACTCCTGAATGTATAATGGAATCAATTTTAATATTCATATTTTTCTTTCTCTTATTTAGTAGTTACAATTGTGGAAGAAGCTGATTTATATATTTTGATGATTATAATTTTTATTATAGAAGATGCGTTAGCGAAGATAAAAATTAAATGTTTGTTTTATTGAAAAATGTGAGAATAAGTAGAGAAAAAATGAAACTATGGTATTAAAATGATAGGCGAATGAAAGTGCAAGTAACAGTGAGCGTTCGTGTTGACTATGTGAAGAAAAACACAAGGACGCAATCGATCGAAAATTCTCCGCCCCCACTTTTGTTCCTGCCACCGCTAACCGCGCGCGCCACAACCGCCCTTCAGCCTTCACCGCTATCGCCATCGCTACCACCGCCGCCGCTACTGCCAACACCGCCGACACCACTACCACCGCCATCCCAGGCACCTTCATCCCTGCCAACCCCGCCACCGTCATCACTGCTACTGACGCCACCCCCTGCCGCCGCCACCACCGCCACCACAACTACCGCCACTGCCGTCGCCACCTACGCCACCGCCGCCGCCACCGCCGCCACCGCCAGCCGCCACACCCACAACCGCCCCTCCTTTGCCCGCCTCCGCCGCTAGCACCAACACCGCCACCGCCTCCGCCGCCTCCACTGGTCCGCCCCGGCTTCCACCGCCTGCACCATTACCACCGCAGCCGAAGAGACATTCTGCGGAAAGGCAACTACACAATTTCCTGTGAACGTGAACTGAAAGTGAACTCAATATGAACGCGAACGCTAACTCAGTGCGGCGCGGGACGTGACGAAGGTTGTAACAAAAACAGGCGCGACAGGAAAGGGCAAGCCTTAGACCGCCGCGTTGTCGGCAAAGGCGGCGTCTTGGAGAAAATGTGCAATTACAGTGTGTATTCTGTGAGATATAAACAGTTCGGCCTCATCACGTCATGAAGATAATTGCATGTCTCTAAATGTGTTATCAGTGCGATAGTGGCAAATGATAACACTGAGGGATATTTATAGTGTTATACTGTTCAATAAAATTAATTTCCACTTAGAGCCTCATTTCATCGTCTCCGTTGATACTATATTTAATGAGTGAATGTAGTAATATGAAATCGACTTTAACTATTAAAAGAAAGAGTATAACAAATAAATATTTGCCATTTAAATACTTTTTCAAGTATTTAAATATAAACCACTCCTCTCTGCTCTTTAGTGTACTGTGTCCTCTACTTTGCACCATCGGATATGAAGAAAATAAATAAAAAATACCAATTTACTAAAAAAGAGCCTTTGTGTACATAATTAAACAGCTCCGTGAGGATCTATAAAATCATAAAAAATTGACCCCAAATTTCTGAATTAACACCTGTCAAGTGTGTGATTTAGGATTACGTTCCTGGTAGAATTTTATATCAAGTTTTAATACTCATCTTTTACATCCATGCACAACTTTCTTCTTTGAAAATAAACTAAAATTAACTACTGTTAGTTTCATCTTTCTGTTTTTACTATCAACTCTTATTTTAAACCAAAATTAAAATAAAAAAACTTCTAGGACCACCCTTATAATTTTCTTGGGTTTTATGACAGTAGAAATATTCTGTTCAAGCTATAATAGCGTAAATTTTTCTAGTGTATTTTTCGTTCGTAGACTATCTTTACAAAAATTTTTCATAATAGAAGGAACAAAATTTTCTCATGCCATTTAGCTGAGAAAAGTTTCGCTTCTTCACAGAAGGACGTGACTTGGTGGAAATATTATATTAAATATTAAATGCAACAGTATGGTATTGACAATTTTATCTGAAATAGCTTTAATGAATATATCTAAGAATCTATTTTCTTATTATACTATGCCTTTTTGAAGTGCAAAATTCTTCTATTGTTGAAACACTGTACAGTGTAGTAGAGAACTTGCTTCACACTAGCTCAGCAAAAATCTTTATCACAAATTTATAATGAGGTAGAATTTGAAACAGTCTTCATTACAATACATTCACCTGTAGTTTTATTTGCCGAACAAATTGCATGTAAAGTGCTTTCATACTGTTGCTATTCATCATATTCAAAATCCCAGAGCAAACCTTACGTCTCTCATTAAATGTGCAACTACTTTCGTAAAACATAGTGATGGTTTCCAGGGCAGTAGTTTGGAGAGACCTGCCAGAGTTGCGCTTCGGGTGGTGCCGAAACCCGGGAAGAGAACGCCGTCTAGTGGCGATGCTTCGAAAGCGTTGGAGCGCGAAAAAAGCATGGTCCAGCGACGACGTGGCGGGGTCCGGGAGGAGGGGAGGGGATAGCGGCGTCGTCACGGCCTCCTGACCGCAGCATCGAACGCCCTCTGCTCGCCCCGCCCCGCCCGTCCAGACCCCTCCCCTCCCCGCACCGCGCCGCGCGGCGCCGCGGCGCCTTCACGATGCGTCAGGGGTAGGAAGAATGAGCTTGCGGGGGTTCTGCGGCGGAAATTCACAGGTGAAGCGCGGCGAACGTGGAAATTTTAAGGGAGATCTATGTCAGCGAATGACATTTTTCGCCCAAGGTATTACAATTGCAGATTTAAATATAAGAGTATTTAATTGACGTAATTGAAGTTCATTACTTAGTTTAAAATTAAAATTAAATTGAATAATATATTTTTACATTTACGTCTTTTAATTTCCACGTGGTGTTCTTTTGCTTGTAATATAATTTACTGTAACTGTGCAAACAAATAACCATATCATGTGGTATACAGAGAGGTCAAAGTTCCCGACTGCGAAACCATGCCCCAATATTACAAGTATCGTTTTCTGCTATTAAACATCTACTTTTCTAGTATCATAATCGACAATAGCGTTGGAATTCTATTAAAGAGTGTGTTGATTAATAACATTTGTAATTTAATAGAATTCTTCGAATTTTCATTTGAATGTCGTCTGCGATATCAATAATATAGGAATCAATGTTACTGATTTTTACATGGAGGTTCTAGGTTTTGAACCTCGACGGTGTCAGGATTTTCGACACTATCTAGATCGCTAAGTCGAATTCAGCTGCTGTCTGGAGAGAATTCTAGCCACCAGCAGCTCTAATCAATAGTTTTCCGTTGGTTCTTTGTTCAACACCTGACTAATTCCGGAGCAGCACTCTAACAAAAGCACTACGGACCACGCGCACTCCCTTCTCTTCCTAGTCCTATTATCACCCCTCACATACACACACACTTACACTTACAGGCACTAAACTACCACACATATCGGAGACAAGTCGGTAGCTTAAAGCTTGTCCCGGCTGGGGCGGTGTTTAGCTTGTGGGAGATCCCTGAGTGAGTAAAACCTGCGTTGGTGGGAGATCCCTGATTGAGTAAAAACTGCGTTGGTGGGAGATCCCTGATTGAGTAAAACCTGCGTTGGTGGGAGATCCCTGATTGAGTAAAACCTGCGTTGGTGGGAGATCCCTGATTGAGTAAAAACTGCGTTGGTGGGAGGTCCCTGATTGAGCAAGCCGACGTGTAGGTTGGGGACGTATTTCCCCATCCAGCAGGGAAAGATCATCTCCACCTCCCGAAGGAGACACACGGAGTACACTTGCGGGACTAATTACCTCGTCACGCCCGTAAACGCGAAATAATCAATTAGCCAGTACACACAAAACTTTTTGTTGTTGTTTCTGTTGTGTAGGTTCTTGATCTAGGTTATTTGAATATGCGACCATTAGTCTTTTCACTACATAAGCTTTTTTGCTGGTAATTTTTAATTTACAATGTTTACGCTCCAAGCGTTACCTATTATATATAATTAATAAATATTATATTTGAATTTTTGTCATCGCTAAAACAAAACCTGTGGTTGTAATTATTTTCATTGAATTCTTCATGAAAGTGTAAATATGTTTTTATAAAACTATTGTTAAATTTCACAATAGTAGTATTTTGATTAACCTTTACATATAAAATAGTCATGATTATAGAAGCCGTGTACGAGCCCATGGTGGCTCAAAAAGGAATAAGGTACAGATATAGTGTTCCATGGACGTTTGTTTCTAAGCGCAGTTCGAAACCATGTCATCTCTTGCTAACGGATTTGGCATTGAACTAACACCTGCAATAAATTCAAATGTGTTGCAAATTTCAGTTATCAGGACGTTATATGCTTTGAAGTTATTTACATTGCTAAGTAACATTTTTTCCATTCTCGTGATTGGTGAAATCGCTAAAGCCCCGCAGTTTTGGTGTAGCAAGTTTCAACTAATTCACAGAAGAGTTAAAAGATGTAAGAAAAATATTCATCCTTTGAAATGATTTGTTTCTTTCTTTCTTAAAACCAGCAGTTCTTACTAATGTGTGTTTAAATAGGAAATAAAATTGGCTTGATATCTTATTTAACAAAAGATAATGAGAAGTCAATTTAAATAGAATCAAACTCAACTTCAATGATCTTGAAACACTGCTAATTTCACTTGTATTTCGACATTATAAAATGTATGTTAAACATTTTTCATGTTATGGTAATAGTAAGTTGAATCTTTAAAACTCAAATATTCATATTTTGTATTTATGTTAAACCGTAAGAGTATTTAAAGATACAGATTTACCACGCCATTAATTCTGTGTAGAAAGGAAGAAATTGCTTTGAGCTTCGAAGACCCAACACACTCAATTCAGAACTGGCAGCGAACTTGAACTTCAAAAGGAACGGATGAGGTGAACCGTGTCCATGGAATGAAATGTAGTATGACAGCAAGCAATGCAAACAATAAGCTCTCCCGAAGCAGATGACGCGTGTGAGGCCTAAAAGGTGAAGTTTTAAAAAGGTTATTTTATTGTTAATGTTATTGTTATTATTATTATTGTTATTATTATTATTACTATATTTCCACTTCTATTTCCGTTATTTTCAACTAAAATATTTGAAACGTTTAAATACAAAGTTTTGGGTATTATTACTTTCTCTCCTAATTTTACTAAAATACGTTTTAGGAATCTCTGAAACTGAAATAGTACATTATGAAACGATGATGTAATGATGGGTATTAATACACAAGTGCGAAATTACGATACGAGCGAGGAACGAGCGAGTATCCTAAACTTCACACGAGTGTATTAATACCCATTACATCGAGTTTCATACGGCACTTTTTCTACGACTTATGGTAACTTTTATAAGTTAAACTTCTCCACTGAATCGTTTCCTGGCAGTCGACACCCAAGATTCGGCCAAGGCCATCTAGCGGGCACCTCTCTACCCTACACGCACAGATGGCTTTGTTTTACCAGAGCGCTTGCCAGGGACTACAAAAGTTCCGGGATTAATATTCCAACGTCACCATTTTCGCATTTCCTTTCATTTCTTGAAATGTCAACACCACCAGAAAGAACCACTATTCACTAAATATTTTAAAGTAAAGAATTGGCCGGTTTTAAAGGACAACCACACGGCAGCAGCAAATAACACAAAATGACTCACGTGGAGATCTTAACGTTACTCAAATGTTCTCTGCAATAACTACCACTGCGCTAGTCAAATACGTTCAAAGAGAAATTACAATCCAATTTATTTTAACTAATATTTTACGTAAAAATCACTGCTAATAAAATAAATTAAGAATGAGACGCATAAAATAATAATAAATGCGATTTTAATATATACACTCGAACGAAACATTTACTGCAAAGATTCTCAATGATTAATGAAGTGACAATATTGGTTTGTAAGCGACTCTGTGATTGGTCAAGAACCTGTATCATAATGAAAACTGTATCGAAATGACCATCATTATGCAACTGGTTGCAGCCATCCAATAACAGCATTACACAATGGGAGTAGAAAAAAGTGTTTTTTTCAGCAATCGCCTGTCCAAAGCATTTAAAGCTGAGGGCGATTATTGTTACCAAGAAAAAAAATATTGAACGTTCTTTAGATGAACTATTCAGATGCAACAAAATTCTCAAAAAATATTTCTCCTTGTTCTTTTCAAGCCATTTGTTAGAGTTTTAGCAGAGATAGATCAAATATTCACACATTGAACTTTCAACATTGTAAGTATCATTCATACCCAAGTTCCTCCAATTCTTGATTATTGGAAATTGCCAGACCTCTCTGTTAAATTTGGAGAGATTTACCTGCATTAATAATATCGTGAACTCTCAAAACAACAAATGGAGATTGATTTCAAATATACATTTCACCTCGCAAACAAATAAGTGAAATACAAAAATGTCGTGATCCGCTATCTTACAAACTAATAGTTATATTCTAAGCATAATCAGTAATCTTCGGATTACACCACAGGGCCCACTGAGAGGTCGCCGATCTATCATTACGCTCCGTGATATGGCCGTGCAAACCACTTTGCTCACTTGTTTTACGAAACATGCCCCTTTAAAATTATTAGACAGCAGAATTAAAATTATTTGACTGCAGACATTTTTCTAATTATTTTATTGTGTAACAAATAAAAATTAATTTCAAGTCTAAGTTTTTACAGTCTTCAGCGTAGTTTTTAGAGCTTCTGCACCCCATCTTCAGTTTTTTTAATTTCAATTATGATATTTTAAGATCCAACAGAAATTATTTTCTACTCGTCCTCGTGAATACGAATGCCAGCTAGCAAGATTGTGAAAAACAGGTAATTTTAAAAAATGGCTAAACTTCCCCGGCAATTCACTAAATAGCAGTAGAAAGCGTTATCTTCTGTTGCACGTTAAAATATTTTCATTGAAAAAATTACTTGGAATGAAATAAAATAATAGGAGAAATTCTGCTGTCTAAAAATTTTAAAGGGACCTGTTTCTGAAGAGAAATGAGAAAATAAGAGAGTATACAATTGTATTTAACACTTTGCTCATTGACCCTCTCTGAGACAGCGAGTCTCTCCCATGTAACATGGTGACCTGTGGCGCGGAGGCGAAGGTGTCGACAAACCTCCGGCTTGGCTGCATTCTACGGCCTTGGGAAGTTGAAGCGGGTCATCAGATTAGACCATCGCAGACCCATAACTCACTGTAGTCCTCTCAGCACGCCCGAATGGGTTTGACTGATTTTCTGGTTCCGGGCGCGTCATCTGCTAAGTTCATTAGTCCCGTAAGTGTATGTGTGAGTCATAGATGTCCTGCCATATGTGGTAGTTTAGCGCATGTTAGTGTAAGTGTGTGTGTGTAAGGGGTGAGGATAGGACAAGGTAGAGGAAGAAATGATCGCGCGTGGTCCGTGAATTCACGTTTTCTCACGTCCTGGTGTTCTATCACTCCTCACTAATAGGCAGCTAGGCTTCCTAGACTATCATCAAAATAGGAACCGGCGACTGCCTAAAAGTTTGCCAGTCCTATGTTGCCTTCTGGTAATTTCGCTTAATCCATTACCTTCTTGTGTGGGCGGTCCCTGTAGAAAGTCGAGGAGGAGATCGGAGACCCTTTCACCCAGTTTGATTCTTTCATCAAAAGAGTATACGTCTGCAGCAATTTGGGTTCAATTCAGTGAAGAGGATCAGGAAATCGGCATAGGGATTGCATCACATATTGTCTGCCCCGCTTCTAGGAAACGGCTGTTGGGTGAATGGCGGGGGGAATCTTTCGAGTTGGAGAGCCCAACTGTTCCGGAATCAACGCTTCCTTGGCCCTGGGACGACCCGCGACTCTCTCGCGTATGTGTGAAGTTATTGTTTCCGGGAGAATCAATTACTTTCATCATTAGTCCTGTAAGTGTAGTAAAGATGTAGCCAACAAATATTCCTCCCCCGCTGGAAAGTGCGACCCCGCGCCGAACTGCACGTCAGTTTGCGAAGTTTTCCCCTCTGAATGTTTCCCAGCGGGGCACTGCCCTACACCTAGATAAGCTAGCTAAAACATGTTTCGTAGTGGAAGATTGTGTAAAAATATGGGGAGAAGAAGGGACAAGAATGAGGAGGGAAAGATCACGTGTAGTTCATGACTCCTAATGCTAGTAGAAAACACAGAAAATAATCGATCAGAGCAGCTGTCCGCTTCATGATTCCTCCAGACAGTGGCGGAGTTTGATCTAGTTTCTACCAGTGTCAAAAATCCACCTCTGTTGGTATTTGAACCCTAGGCTCTCAAGGTTAGAAATGTTACAACGGAAACATTTGACCTTGAGACGTCTCTGCCAAGGAGCAGCCACCCCTGCCTTCTAAAATCCAGGAAGCACTGGCGAATGATACGCCGCACCGCGAAGTTGCAACTCATAAAACTGTGCTAACCCTCAGCAATGCACGATTCTTTCTGACCAGCTTTTCGTCGTGTTAAACTAAAATTATTCACGTCTCTCTTAACATTTCTCATATAAGCGAATTTTACCGCAATATATCGCAAAGTAATAGCATTTGGCTTGTCGGGCCACACAAGGCGCGTGGCTGGCGGGGGGGGGGAGGGAGGGGTTGGTTCCTGTTATAACTTGATATAGTAATTAAAGAGGATTGATTATTAACGATGAGTCATTGTGTTTAACTCAACACATAATTAATTCTGTATTTAAGCTTAATATTGTAAATGTATACTTCCATTATAGGCAGCGCCATCTGGATCGTTCAACCATAGCGTGGAGTGATTATGTTTATTTTCTATATTTCACATGTTTAGTTCATGTTCATGCAATGTATATTGAGCTTAAATACATAATTCATTAGACACAATGACTCATCATGAATTATCAATCCTCATAATGTTCTTTAATAACTATATCAAGTTATAACAGGGCCTTGGGAGGGTGCCGCTCATCGGGAGCGTGTTCTTGGAAACGGGGCTCAGGTAGCGGAGGGGGATGATGTTGATGACAGCCTCGGCCTGCAGCTGCCAGCGGGCCCTACTCTGCTCCAGTCCCAAAACTCGGTAATGAGATGGCGCAAAGCGTTGGTCGACTGCGTGAGACGTCCGTCATGTGATTCCTTGCAAGAGAGGCTAGCGAAGGAAACTACGAGCATTCGAGCTCGTGACGAATCGCGGTGCAGATGCACTTGTCACCCGTGAGAGGGTTATCACAAACCATGGCTTGTGAGATGTAGCTTTCGCCACCGGACAAGTGGCGAGGAGCGGCGCTAGTGTCAGCTATCTGGGGTCATTTGGATCAGACTGGGGTGGTTTGTCTCAGGAGGAGGAGTTTTGCGGAGATCAGCGCAAAATATTTCCGTAGGAGTGTAAATAATGTGTAGTAAATTAGTGTAAATAAATCTGTAAAAAATTCTCTGGTTGTGTTCTTATTTATCTTACGAGGACGTTACAATATTGGTTTTAATTACACGTAATAATTCCAAATAAATAGCAAAACATTTGCTGAGTGGTACACTACTAGATATAAAGATGAGTTTCTAGGGGAACTCATTTTTTGTCTCATGGATCACAATTACATTTCCTCCCACTGTTACTCTCCGTATCTAGAGCGTTTGTCCCGAGCCATCGTACAAGATGTTTATGCTGTTGATATGTCACCAACGCTACTAGTGAAAATTCGTGCTTAACAAAGTTATCGCAAATGTTACACGTTCAAAACTGATCGCCACGAGTTACATCAGCATCGGCGACCTGTATGTCGATTAAGTTTTGCGAAAGTAGGGGACACAAGTTTCTAAACGTGTGGTCTGTGCTTGTACAGCAAATCTCCGGGCATTTTTTTTCAAATCTGGAAAAGAAGAATCGCAACAACTTATGTTCTAAGATTTTTTAAAGAATATAAATAAATAAATAGTACAAGTCATGTACTTTGTTGTCTTAGACCACGATCAGAGTACACGTACTCTTATGTTATATTTACAAAATGTTCTATACTTTCACATAAAAAGCCCTCTCCTGAAATCAGACAGAAAATACCATCGTCTGTGTAACAATAAGTAAATATATTAGTTTCACATCAGAAAATATAAAAATAATTCCCAAGTCAAGTGGATTTTCCGCGTGCCAGGCGTGGCCGTGCGAGGCCACTATTTCGGCACCCCTGCGCGCAGAGACCGCGCGCTTCAAAAGAGCCCCGGCGGAGCGCCCTGGCGGTCCCATTGCCGCGCGCCATTTGTCTGGAGGGGCCGCCGGGGACTCCCCGGAGAGATTCCTCGGTCGCCCGCCCGCAGCGCGCGCGTCGCCACTCGCACGGAACTGGTCCGCAGCGTGGAGGCCCGCGGATCGAGGTGTTTGATGTGGGAGCGGGACGCTATTAACTCGTGGCTTTTACGGAAATGGGAAGGGGAAGTCGTATTGTATCGCCTGGCGATCCAGGTAGCGTTTGTCTGTGATGGAGGGAGCCGTACTCTGCGAAGAAAATGTGCCGTGGGGTAACCTGACAGGGATTTTTTTCTGACCAGTAAGACAATGGTGTTTTCAGTGGACAAATATTAAGTCTTTATTCTTGATATTAATATCGCAAGAGTTGTTCTGTAACAAGAAGAATAATTAGTCTCTTTGTAGTTGTTTGGAGATTTCTTCTTTAAAATGAGGAGTAGGTTTCCTTGTAATGTGTAAATACTCAAACATCGTGAATACAGAATTTATCGTGAAATGAAATATTTTACAGACGTAAGAGGCAAATTTATTATACAAAAATACAATTTAAAGAGAAAAGGAACTTGATATTTGATTTTCAAAAATGTTGAACATTATTTTCAAAATGCATTTTTCTAAAAACAAATTTTAAATAATTTTATACAGTTTAATCCAAATAGTCTAACTTTCTTTTTCAAAAGGAAAATTCCAATTTGAGTTTTAAACATTTATGTAGGACGCGTGTTAATTGAAATAAAAATTTTCCATTGTATCAACTTATTAATTATAATAAAGTTGTCTTTATCGTTTTTATGAGTAAGATAGAGAATACTTTCTCGAAAATTTGTTTATGGTAAAAATTGCATGTCTATAAAATTACGAAAGTTTCACTGTAGTTGAACAGTTAGGGTACCCAAAATTTGAGTGTGAGAGATATGTAGAATGTTTGGTAAAACACATCTACAATATAAATATTTCAGAAAAGAAAATAAACGATTATATTTATTGAGACTATCTTTACAAGTAATATTTCATTCTATTGTTTTCTGTAAGGTTACATAACTTTTTAAAGTTTGTTTACGAATGATTGCAAACATAAAAAGGTTTTTAAAGCTGTAGAAACTGCTAAGAATTTTCCTATGTGAACGAAAGATATTTAACATCATTCAGATTCACTGATTCAGCGATACTCGGCACACTAAGGCCATTTCTGGAAGAAACAAAATCAGTTTTACTTGATAAATTAGAAAAACGAGACGGTGTCGTAGGTTTCAGTTTTATGAAGGCAGTTTTTTCAGGCAGTTTTATATTTCCACAAGAGAGCTGAAATGCTAGTAGTACATAATTATTAATACAACTATCATTTTATTTATTTTTTATATAATATATAATTCGAAGTGTAGGATGCTAAAGCGTAGCACCAATGGGTAGTTTTTCTTTCGCTAAATAAAAAACTTGATATTTTCGTTTATTTTGTTTCCATATTTGTTTTTAAACAGCCGTGAAAAGCGTTTATTGCGACCTGTTCACGCATTCCAATTGCAGCGTGTTTATGCTAGCTTGAGCGAAACCTACATTGAAGCGCGCTCTCACCTGCACGGTGGCTGCTTGCGGCCCGGAGCCCAGCCGTGGCGAAAGCCATCCAGAGAGGCCACTTTTTGCCAGAGTTGACCTGCTTCCGCATTCGCCAAACGAAGGCCGGTGCGACTCGATATTCACAAAATATTCAACGCAAACGCCAGAGTGTGCTTCACCGTGCTTTACGCCGGCGCTGCGTCTGTGCATACTTCATGAAGGCGCGCGGCGTGGAGCGGCATGGCGTGGCGTGGCGTGGCGGGGAGCCGAGAGCAGCGTTCCGCTTGGAGAAATTCCTCTCTACTGCCGTCGCACCGTCTCGTCTCAGACAGCAGCACTCTGAAAGAATGTTGCTCTTGATGTCTGGGCATGATTATTGTCGGAAGATTGAGCCAAAATATGTTGTTTTTTTTGACGTTATCAAAATGAAACATTTCGATCATTTAAAAAAATGAATTAAAAAATAGACAATATTTTTTATCCCCTTCAGGCCCAATGTGCATAATTATACATATCAATTTAAACATTGCATTGTATCGATTATGGTATTTCCCACGCATTGGGATCTCTGACATAATTCTGCACAGCTTAGGGAACCGATTGTGGCATTCCCTGCCATCTGTGCAAGGAAAGTTCTTCAGTATCAGACGTTTTATAAGAACGTGGTGGACAAGGATTTCTCACCGAACAGTACGTCTACAAATTTTTCTTCCTAATAATATAAAATAATTAATTTTACTATTTTTCTTATTTATAAGTAGAAATATTGGGTCTCGAGAAGTGTAGAATGTTCTAAATGTTTTGATTGCATGTAAATGTAACTGCAATGAAATTCAATTGTATAATGTGGTTTCCTTTAATTCGATTCAGTACTACATTCGTATATGCGTGGCGTGGTATGGAGAAATGGAGGAGCGGGGCGGAGAATGGAGCTTCGTTTGGTTCGGAGAAATGACACTGCCCTCGCAACACTCACTGATTAATTTTTGCTCTGTAGCTGGATAAAAATGTCAAAAACAAAATGTGGCCCAGAGATTTAAAATTTCCACAAATGGACTCCATAAGATCCTTGTCAATTAGCTCATAAAAGGTTCAAATTAGATTTTGGACTAATCAGAGAAGGGTCGCGATAGGACATCCATATCTCTCTTACAAAGAGCAAATACAATTTTGAAGACTACTAATACTGCAAAGTTAAATGTCTGTAATGGAAATAGTAACTATCGCTCGTCCACAACATATTAGGTGATAGTGAGTCTCACTTTTCGTAAGAATTGGGAACATTTCTAGGGAAGGTGCTACACTGGTTAGTAATAAACGGAGCCTCGACTGGAAAGGCAATAAATAATTTAATAAGCAAACAATGAATAATTTAATCAGTAATTAAGTTAGTAAATTGATAAGTAAATAAGTAAGTTATTAAGTAATAAGTAAAATGTAAGACATCAAATAACTAAAGAGCACATTAGGTGCGAATGGGAATGGGTGTCCAAGAAATAAGCGCAGAGGCGAGAGTGCGGACGATCTTCCGAAGCGCTCTTTTATTTCAGAAGCTGAGGAGGCGAAAGACTGGAAGAGGAATGCATGACGTGAGCGCCAGAAAATAAATACAAAGTTTAGAAAAAGTTTGGTTGATTAGAATGCACTTGTCTTTTGGCGGCAGGTTTTCGCCCATCAGGGGGTTTTCCCCCCTAGCCGTACCTTACGGTCTCTTTTCCCCGGCTTTGATGCAATGGAGAGACCATTTAGGGTGAATGGCAGAATTCGAAAGTTTAGAAGGCGATAGGATGTAGGTATTGTAATGGCCTAAAGATCTTCGGCCTTGCCACATAGTATCAAGTTATCGTCTCCTATATTATTGTAGTAGTATACGTTTCCTTTGCGGCAGCGATGGTGTAGCGGTTAGCGTAACGGACTGCTATACCCAAGTTCGTGGGTTCAAACCCGATCGAAGCGAAAAAATCCTTCGTACGCCTTCCTTCGGGGGGGAAGTAAAGCCGGCTGTCCCATGTTAGTAGATTTACTTGCATGTAAAAGATCCTCAAGCCTAAATGAAGCCTCTGAGCTAAATTCAAATCGCCGGTATCTTCGCCTCAGTAATACCTTCTTTCCGCTAGTTGGTGAAAGGAGTGTAACAAAATTTGCGTGGTCAGACGGAAGAGCAGGCTTCATGGCCTGAGTCTAACCACGTAAAATAAGGCAATTCAATTCAATTCAATTCAATTTCCTTTGCGGCTCTTACACGCAACCAGTCTTTATAAATTATGTCTCTAAAAAAAGAGAATTTCACGGACATACTAATTGCACTTTGACTTCAATGATATGAAGGATTTGTTTAAAAAACGCCTCTAAATAATCGTGTAAACTGCAACCCGCAACGTACGTAAGTTTTTTTCAATCTATATCGTTAAATGACTTCTAAACGAAGCGTTTTAGGGCCTTAAAAAATAAAATTTTAAGGCCAAAGTCCTCAAAGAAAAATTCCTCACTCCGTAATCTACGGGATGAGATTTCTTGATCATTCTATTACATTTTTGCTGGTTCGACGATTCTCGATTCTACCT
Organism: Acheta domesticus; assembly: GCA_031308135.1. Classification (NCBI taxonomy): domain Eukaryota; kingdom Metazoa; phylum Arthropoda; class Insecta; order Orthoptera; family Gryllidae; genus Acheta; species Acheta domesticus. Next base: position 18,581,911 of record JAHLJT010008756.1, on the reverse strand, counting down.
CACCTGTTCAGAGCGTGCAGAATTTGCAACTGTATGTGAAATTACTAATTACTTGATATTCTATGTTATTGGATTACGCGCGTGAACCTCGTTTCTCGATAATAAAGTTAAATAAGCATAGTTTGTATTGACAAGGGTGTATTGTATTTCTATCAATTAGAAGGTGACGTTTAGAACAACTTGTGACGCCTTAATATGGCTTAATATGGAAATAGAAGAATAAAGAAGAGGGGAGGCATGGACTATGGAAATGGAAAAATAAGAAAGAGGTAGAGCATACGAAAGTTCTCGCACGGATACCTAGTTTAATTTATTGGAGTAATAATTCCCTATTAAACAAAAAAATAAATGATATCTACAAGTGTGTAGTTCAATATGTTTAGACTTGTAACACAGCTTCATGTGAGTCTAATTATTAATTCTGTCATACCAAATATTGATAAAATTCTTGAATTGCAAAAGAACGTAAGACAATAATGCATGTTGGAAAGTGGAACATTTTCTACCACACATTGCTCCGAGCTTCTCCTTTGATGCTGTGCATGTAGTTTTTTCTCCCTTTCGCGTCCACGCTTCTTTATTATTTTAGTTTCAACGCGCGTTATATAGAGAGAGTTCTTCATTTTATTATGTCACCTGGTTTGGGTCCAAAAAGCGATGACGAAGGACAATATTAGGTAGATATAAATTTATAGTAAAGAAAAGCAAGTGAATATTTCACTGAAAGTTTAAAAAAGTCCTTTTATTAGGTATTCAATGACTCTATAATTTGTCTGGTGGTAGAATGGAATTTATTGATACGCTGGCATAGAAAGTAAGAATAGGAATATGTTGAGCCAAATTTTTAAGCTTAGTAAACTGAATTGCAAAGGAGTGACAATCTTAAATTTTCAGTTTTGCATTCAAGAAGACTTTCTCCTGCACAATTTTTATTACTTAAAACGAATTCATATATGTTTAGCTCAATATTGTAGAAAGAAAAATTTTTGTAGAATTTTGGAGAAATAATATTCATCAGATATTCCAGAAATATTGTATTCAATTCAATTCTTGAAATCCCTCGGCCAGGATATGGCCTAAATAATGATATCCACAGAACTCTAAACGTGCAAATGATAAAAAATAGGTGAAACAAGAGTTGATTATCACATTATTAAAATATTTCCTACATTTCTCTTGTGAACTAGTCACCGTTAAGACTGAAACACTTCGTGTTTATACCTCAGAAATTTCACTAGATGTTTTGTATGACTGACATTTTTCTCTGAAGATGTGCAGACGGTTTCATTCGGAGGCGCAGACATTCAGAGGCGCAAACAGCCAGCAGAGCACGAGAGTAAAATGAAATGAAACAAATTATGGGAGGTATTATGGTTCCATTTTCAAATACAATGGTAATAAGGAAAGGAATAGTTGGCGTGTGGAAGCACTCAACCTGTTTCAATGAATATCTGTATGAATTTTTTTTATCCCTAGGAACCGTAAAATAGGAATTTCAGATTCATTTTAAATTCAGCAAATGGGTTTTTGAGAGCTATAATAAATTATTTTTAACTTCTAAAAACTGTTTATTCTTCTAGTGTTACAGGCTCCAACTCTAGTTTTAAACTGCTGTTTACGATCCCCTGAGCGAATAACATGTCGAAGGTTGAAAACAATCTTCTACGTAACGTGCACCAGGAAAGTAGCTACGCAGTAGCATCCTGACGGTGAGAGGTTTATCAACAGAAATTATGTTGGTAACAAGAGGTGCAGCTTGTAACAAAAAACGTAAATTGCGTTCTCAACACAATCATAACAGATGTTGGAAGTATTGTCCCTTTCAATTGTTTTCCAATAATCTTGTCGCTACCGACATAATTGCAATTTTTAATAGGAGGTCCTCATTTGGTTCTTGTCTTCGAAGAGAATTTTCTGGCTCATTGTACTATTAAAATAATTTTACGCCAAATAATGGTTAATCTTAGGCACCATTATTTGGCATTATAAGGCATACGGAATCAAAACTGACCACTGTGCTCTCGTCCCAGGCAGCAGCAACCTGAAGAAATATTGCTCTTCTTTAAGTACGACTGTTTTCTGGAAGATCAAGGCTTAGACAACGATTGATGGAGTTAACGCAGTAGATTTTTTAAGAGGGAAACAGTTATACATTAAAATAATTCAAAATTGAAAAATATAACGTTTTAAAATTCCCTGTATACATTTGGCATTTAGGGCCGACTGTCTGATATTTACGGCTAGCTAACGGTTTCCCCCATGCCTAGAACTAGTTTAATTCCCACACTTGGGGGTGGGGACATAAGAGAGACAGTGGCGAGCATGACTTATTCCCTTCACCGTAAGCAAACTCCGTCTTCCCTTCACCGTAAGCAAGCACCGTAGCAAACTCCGTCTGTCTAAGCTTGTTTCGTCACACAGATATATGTTGTGGGACGACTTTAAAAGAAAGTTACAACTTTATTTTTGAGAATTGAACCCTGGATCACACCAGAGGAAGCTAGTTTGCCAACTATGAGCCATCTTTCCTTTAAGTTAATTAGCTAAAAAATCGATGTGGTACTTCGTGATTGTCAGTAGCAGGGCGGGGGAAAGGTGAGCCAGAGTGGGGCTTGGAGTGAGTGGCGGAGCGGTGATCGTGTTAACGTAAGCAGATGAAGGGAGAATAAGAGAGCCAACCCGCGTTTCTACCACAATTTCCAACCGGCTACGTTAGCTCTGCGGTGCATTATCAAAGTCTCAGTCTCCGATCCGGAGGTTATAGAGTATCAGTGGTGTAACTATGGTTGATTTTCGACACAAGCTAGGTAGCTTAGTAGATTTCAGCCGCTCTCTGAAAAAGAATTCTAGCGACCGGCTGCATTTGTAGGTAGCTTTCTGTTTTCTTTGATATTCTGCGTTTGCCGTACAAGTTTCCTTAACACACGGATCAACGACCGCCCGCGATCTTTCCTTCTTTTTTCCTGACTCCTCTTCTTACCTTACATACATACTACATACACACTTACTTGCAATACACTATCTCGCATATCTCAAGACCAGTCGGAACAGGAATTTTTCTGGCCATGCACTATACTGCTTATATTGACATAGCATTTAATAGAGTCAAACATATTTGCCCAGACGAATATTTTGGCTAATTAATGTGGACCATTTTCGCTAATGGAGAATCATTCTTATCTTCACGTAAGACGTGGCATGTATTACGGCTCTAATAATATAATACACTTGAATAATATCACTTATTTTATTTCGAGTAATAGCTGTTGCCTTCTTAGGTAACGCCTCAGAATCTGAATGTTTCTTGTCCTGATTGTGGAATATTCCGCGGGAGGAGATACCGGAAGTAGGAAATCGATCGCACGCCGACGAGCTGATCTGCCCCGAATCTCAGCATCCAATGGAGTAGTAACACTGTTACTTCCAGGGATAAAGCACTTACCACAATAAGAGGACCAATGACCATGGCAGTTGACCGGAGAGGTGGCTCAGTGCATCACCTGATGGCACTTACCGGGAGATTCTAGTCTCGAGTCCCGACGATGGCAGGATTTTCTGCACTAGCTTGTCAGCTAGGTCGAGTTCAATCGCTGTCTGGAGGAGAATTCAATGGTGCCTTATTTCGTGTGGTTAGACTCAGGCCATTAGACTGCTCTTCTGCCTGACTACGGAAATTTCTCTACGCTTCCTTCTTTATCACTCAAGTGATGAAACAGGCAATTTTAAATTTAGCTCAGATGCTTATTTTAGACTGAAGAACATCTTACATGCAGTAAATCTACAACATGAGACAGCCGGCTTTACTTCCCCACTGAAGGAAGGCGTACGAAGGATTTTTTTCACCCTAAATGATCCACAACCGAGCAAAATGACTCAGTGTGTGGCGCACTGACTTCGCTATCGGGAGGTCCGGGCGTGATCCCCGGTCCAGCCATCGTGACCGGCGTTTTTCGTGGTTTCCCTCTATCATAAGACGAATGCTGGGATGGTTAAAAAATGCCACGATCATCTCTCACCACCCCACCTCCCACCATCATTCTATTCCTTTCACCCCTCATCATCACCCTAACACTTCATTCAGTACCATCAGGGAAAGCAAGGCGAAACTACCCTGATTATATTCCCCCAAGAATACCAGTGATGATGATAATAATACTGTGGAGCCATCTAGATAGGTTACTTACTTCCGTCTATGCAAGAACAGGATCAAAGAAGAAGAGGAATAATCCGCAAGTATTAACCCGCAAACTTACGTAAAACAGCCTGATAAGTAAGCGTTTTACTCATCGGTCTTAAGCCTTTCTTGGGGCTTCCGAGTAAAAACGGAAAAGATGTACGAGCGAATCAGAGGGGAGTAGCTTACCAGCTACGCGTCGAGACCGAATTCGCTCCGTCCGTCCGTCCATCCGCCCGCCTGCGTCGGGGTGCGCCGCGGCGCTGTCGGGGGCCAGAGAGCTTTTCGTCGTTCCACGCAGCGGCGTCGCGTTTACAACGCCATCCGCCTCGTTCTGCTCCCTCGGATTTTTGAAAAGACCGTGTTCTGTCTAAATGTCCCTTCCCTGCGGAGTCGTAATGACGCTATATTGGCTCGTCGGGGTCTGGACGTGCAGTGAGGCGACATCAAAACGCTATATCAAAAGATTCTTCAACATTTATATACATCACGATGTTTTTTCACGTCATGGTGAATGATGTAGGTAGTTCATCTGATACTTTAAGCTATGAAAGATGCATTTCTTACCCCCAAATATTCCGTAATATTAGTCGCGCGTCAAGGATAAGACATACTCTATACTAGATGTAAGGCGTGTATATCATAAATGTAACAAGTATTAATGTCTTTATTTTTTCTAATATTTTATTTTTTCTCTTCTAGGTGAGTTCCTGAGAAATGCGTACAAAAATGCATTGAAGGTATTTCTACAAAAATACGGTAAGTCATCTTATTTTATTCGATAGTTTAATTCATAATCTTGTAAGTACAGTCTGGTCCTGGGCAACAATGATGACGATTCGTCGGGGTTTACAAGAATAGGTGCATAAGGCAAGAGATCTGAAAGAGGGTTACTAAAAATAAAATGCGTGACTATACGCACAAAGCAAAGAGGATATGTTTGTGTGTAAGAATGAAAGAGAGAGGGGAAACGAGGCCAGAGATTATGAGAGAAGTTGGGGGAGAGATCGAGGGAATAAAAAGGAATAAAGTGGAATTAATGATTTAGCATATTCAATTGGAAACATGAACATAATTATTAACTCTTCTCTTGCGTGGACAACTGTTTGGGTTAAATTATGTTTTTGTACCTCTGTTCTGCTCATCAAGATACAATTATGCACAATCACATAAATAACTAGAAAAGTTATGCAAAATCTGTCAATAAGCTTTGACCTGGTTAATCAGTGCCGTCAATATTATTGGGCACTCTGTGTAATTTATATCTTAATAGATAATGGGATAGATAGATATAAAGATAAAGAGGTTAAAAAACACACGCACTCTTAGTTTTTGCTTAACTTTGACGTTGTAATTATCGAGGTTCAGCCCGATAATACTTTGTACTTTTGTCTTAATATCAGTGAAATTTGTTTGAAAACATACATTTATTGCTTTTATTTTAAAACTAGAAATTGCATGACACCTTTAGCCAAACTAAGATAACAATGTTGCAAAACGTTACTGACAGTTTTAGAATAATGTAGAAATTCGTGTGTACCTTGGATGTTCCCGGGAACAATATTTTTCACAATAGCTGCATCCAGTGAAATGCTCTTTTGTCGTTCAATCTTTGTTTTCGTAAAAGCTATGATGCTTTCATTCTCTTCGGTTGTATGAGCCTGCAAGGCAATATCGACATTAATTTTCCACGTGTATGTTGACGTCGAATTCTGTGTCTGAAAACAAGATACATGTTTTTGAACTGAGACTGACGCACATCAGAGTAGGATGAATGAAATGTTTGATCTTGGGCACTGGCAACAATTTCATCAAATTTTTGGTGTTTGAAAATATTCTGAGGTAGTATTAGTTAAAAATAATAGTTAAAATGCTAGAGAAACTAAATTTTAATAGAAATTTAGTTTTTTAAAGTATACTAGACGTTACGAAATAAATTATTCTTTGTAGCAAGTACTTGTATTGCTTGTCATTATCCCTCAAAATCATTTAAAAATGATCCCAGAGTAGAAGTATTTTGTAATAGAGTTAAAGTTATTTTATTTTCTATAACAATCTTATTGGTGGATGTCTTTTTAATTTAAAATTGATGGTTGTGTCACTAATTTACGCTCGTTCAAAACATTTTTCATGAAAGATTTGCTTACCTAGAATTTAATATTGCTGCCACTAATATTAACATTTAAATTCGTTCATTGGAAAAATATGGGTTTCCTACATAAAACATTTCCCCCAATATCAAAGACGTGGTGATCAGACAAGTACTTTCAGCAGAATTTATTGATCGAATGTGTATCATTTTGTAATGGAAAATTTAACTCACGAATTCCATTTTTCGGTCTTAAAAACCCGTATCAAATTCTCAGTAAAATGGGCAAGCTCTCCTCCCGAAACGCCCACATTTCGAAGTATCTCTGTCACTTGCTCGTGCCCTGCCTGGCGCGAGAGCCAATTCCCGTCTTCATCCCAACAAGAGAAGCTGCGTCGCCTTAGGAAAAAGGCGCGCCCGGAACGGTCGGAAGGAAGCCGCCTTCTCCCACACTCTACCTTTCTCTCGCCAACTACACCGCCCTAGCGCCTCGGCCCTTACCTTCACCCTCGCTCTGGCCTGTCCCTCGCCCATGCCTTGTCATCATCCGAGCTCGTGCTGTAGACCTCGACCCCGCCCTTAGCCTTTTTTTTCGTTATTTAAGGTCGCATCAACAACCAGGTCATTAGCGACCACTATTGGATGTAACGATATGGTATGAGAATGAAACAATATGATGGTGATAGGGGGTGAAAGGACGAACAGATACAACCATGCCCGAGGTGAGACTCGAACCCGCGACCCCACGGTCCAAGACCATTACGGCACTACTGCTGTAGCGACCACGGCCATTGGACCGATATCCCTTAGCCCTATCCTCGCTCTAAGAGGGCAAACAACTTAGGAAGAGATTTGTCGACTGAAGCATTCTTTTTATTTTTAAAGAAAGAAGGGGCAGACAGACTAGTAGTGAATAAATATGACAAATTTAAAAGGAGTAGAATTATATACAAAATATATCACAGAATACTAGTTCAAAACAAAACAGAAAAGCAGTAAAATCAAAATCTTAAGGTGATCATGATGAGAAAACCCATTCAATTCTTTAAAGAGGCGTTTATTTGAAAGAATAAAATATGTGAAAAAATGATTAGTAAAGTACAATTGACCTAATGAAGAAAGGAAAATAGAATCAATATAACCTAATATACGACATGTAATAATTTATCTCAATTTTATTTTCCTTCTTGAGCTTTGTAGAGTGTAGCTTAGGTCAAAGAGATTATTTTAGTTCTTACAACAAAGAAAGAGACGCGAACAGGTGAACGAAGTGAATACGATCGAAACGACAAGGGCGGGGAGGGAGAGAAAGAGAAAGGCAGATGAGATATCCGTAGACCGCCGCGTCGCCGGCACGGCGCCCCGGAGAGAGCGCGCGAGCGGAGAGCGAGAGAGAAGCAGGCGAGCGGGGGAGGGGAGGGGAGGGGAGGAGCTGGAGCGAGGGAGAGTTCCTGAGGGAGCCGCGTGTTAGCGCGCCGCCTTGTTTAGGGCCCGAAGGCTCCTGGGGCGGCGACCGCGCCCCTCCCCTCCCCCTCCCCTCCCCGCCACGCCACTCTCCCCCGCTCTGGTCGGTCCCACCCCACTAGTACTGCACCGTCCCGCTCCTCCCCTCCCTACCTAACCCCACCTTGATTCTCCCTGCCCTGAAGGCTCCTGGTGTGGCAACAACGTCCCTCCCCCGCCACGCCTTTCCCCTCCCCGCTCTGGTCGATCCCACCCCGCCGCTCCGTCCCGTACCTCCCCTCCCCGCCTAACCCCACCCTGATTCTCCCTGCCCTGAAGGCTCCTGGGGCGGCGACCGCGCCCCTCCCTTCCCCTCCCCGCCACGCCACTCTCCCCGCTCTGGTCGGCCCCACCCCGCTAGTACCGCTCCGTCCCGCACCTCCCCTCCCCGCCTAGCCCCGCCCTGAAGGCTCCTGGTGTGGCGACCGCGCCCCTCCTCGCCACGCCTCTCCCCTCGCCCTTCTAGTCGATCCCACCCCGCCGCTCCGTCCCGACCAGCACAGCACCGTCCCGCACCTCCCCTCTCAGCCTCACCCAGCCCTGATTCTCCCCGCCCTGCCCTGGCCTTTACGGCTCCTGCGTGATCCTCCTCGTCCCGGCCCATGCTCTTCCCCGCAGTGCTACTCCGCGTCCCGCATTTCCCCGCACTGCCCCATCCCGACCAACCGCCACCCTGCACCGTTTACTTTCCCGCTCCACTTTCACCGCCTCACCCAATCCTGCTACCCCCACCCCACTCCTGCCCGATCCGCTAGTCTGTGCCCCGATTTTCCCCACTCCGCCCCTCCCCAACATGCTCTCCTTCACCCCAACTCACCCCGCTCCTGCGCAGCCATCCCTCTTCTCCTTGATCCTCTTATTCTGCTCCGCCCCACCCCTCCCCGCCCTGCTCTTCCTCACCTCTCACTTCTCGGGTCCAACTCTCACCTCGCCATTCCTCGTCTATCCATTTGCCCCGCACGATTCCGCTCCGCTCTACCTTACGACACTCTCACTCCTCCCCGCCACGCCCCTACCTGTTCCGTTCCGCCCCGCCCTTCCGCATCCGTCTCCAAACCGCTCCCTGCCCCGCCTTTTCTCTTCTCGACGCGCCGCGCCCCGTCTCGTCCCGCCTCATCCCCGCCCTGCCCCGCCCTTTTCCTTCCCGCAACCTCGCAAGATGGATGAGCGCAAGCCGCCCGCTAACAGACCTCTTTTGTTTCTTCATCGCTGCTATCCGTCCGCCCCCGCTCGCCCTCCGCCGCCACCGCCTCCACCACCACCGCCGCTGCCGCCTCCTCCGCCACAACCGCCGCCGCCACCGCCGCCGCCACCACCACCACTGCCGCCGCCGCCGCCGCCACCGCCGCTACCGCCCCCGCCGCCGCCGCCGCCACCGCCGCCGCCGCCGCCACCGCCGCCGCCGCCGCCGCCGCCGCCGCCGCCGCCACCGCCACCGCCGCTACCGCCACCACCGCCGCCGCCGCCACCGCCGCCGCCGCTGCCACCGCTACCGCCACCACCGCCGCCGCCTCGCCGTGCGGCGCCACCGCTGCCGGGCCGCGCGCCGTCGACAGCACGAGCGATGGAGGCTCCGCCGCCAACCTCAGCCGCACTTCCGTCGCCCTCCCAGGCCTTCTGCATCGGCGTGAGCCTAACCGTTTTCGACGTTTTTTTTCCACAATTTTTTGGGGCTGGCGGAATATTTTGGTTTTGCCCTTTTTCGTCTTAATGTCTTTCACCGACAGGATTACCGGTTAACTTACGTCATCTCACATTATTACACAGTGGTCGTGTCAGTATCTTTTTCTATTGCAATTGCCACAACATATGCGTCACTATCAATTCTTGTCATTGAAACTATCGTAATGAGCACCAAATTTTCTTTATTACCAGAATTATGTTTGCTTGGAAAGGATACTGCGACTTTCAACATCACCAGAGCCTGCATCAAAGATTTTTCTTTCCTTCATGAAATCTCTTACTTATCTCATTCTTCAAATGAAACTCTTGCCTGTACAATCCGTCATTTCTAACGCCACCAGGGCGCTCGTCGCTTTATTCATAGCTGGAGCTTCCACTGTTCTTTTTACCTAGTTCTCCGTTGCACGGACAAAGACTGTTCCGCTAGGTGTCTTTCATTTTTGCCTAGCGTTAGACTGCTCTTCCCGTAGTGCCACCTTGGGTCTCCGATTTTGCACTTGCCTTGCATCTACATTTTTCAGTTGGTCCATTTATTCTTCTCCAACAAGCTTCGTTGTCACAAAATTGTCCTTTCTTCACTTTTGCACGTGATCATTCACCATGCATAAATATACTTAATTGTTTCTGTTATTCATTCCTCTTCCTTCTCCTATTCCTCTTCCACCCTCGCCCTTTATACCGGTATTTAACAAACCATCTGGAAATTCATCTAAACCAGCTGAATAACATTTTTTTAGTTTACTGATTATTTTGAAAATTTCATAGAAGGATGGTCAAATAATAATATTTTTAGGAAAACGTCTGATGTTGAATTTTGCGGCTTTATGAGATCAGCCATTATTCTCGAAAAAATACTGGTTGAAGAGAGTTGCCACTCTTGCCAGATCGATCACTTTTTATTTAGGGTCGCATCAACTTCAAGTTCATTAGCGACCACTATTGGATTTTTAATGTTATGATGTCTTTGAGGGTGAAACGACATTGTGATGATAGGGGGAGAAAGGACCAACACACACAACAATGCGCGAGGCGGGTCTCGTACCCGCGACCCTGCGGTCCGAGGTCTTTCGGCACTACTGCTTTAGCGTTCTCGGCCACCGGGCCGGCATCGCCCACTTTTCTATCAGTTCTAACTGCGCTTCCCGTCAGCTTCCTTCTATGTGTTCGCCTTTACTCCTCCGCAATCGTCTCGGCCTCTTTCGTCTTGAGCGTGGAGTCCGCGTCCTTGCGCGATGTAAGAGTCTCTAGATACAGAGAATAGCGCAACCACCGCCATTTAATATCCTCTCTCCCGATAGACCGCCGGGTAGCAATCAGAAGCTGAAGGGAAATTATGGCAATTGGTGACGTTATGGAGATTTGCAAGAATATTAATTTGGGTTACAGATAGATTCATAGATATCAATACACAGAATACCACACGGTTCCAATTCTCCTGAGAAGTGGGCATAAAATGGTGGGATCGGTGGAACAATGGAAGGTACTACTCTCTATATCAACTTCAATAAATCACAGCGGGGACAAAGTTGCTCGCGTCCGTGGTGTACCACACGTGTTCCCCGGGTAACGCTAAATGAGCAACTGTGATTCGCCACCTATACGCTTGACCCATGTGGGCGTGCGGATTTCTACAAGCTGAGGGGAAAATCTGCACGTCTATACTGATGAGCGCGTCACCAAATGGCTAACATGCCAAGGGTGGGCGTTGGCTAACAACAACAACAACAGCTACTCTCTGTATCTAGAGCCGCTTGTCGCGTCTCGAGCGCGGTGTCTGCGTCTCTGAGCGCGATCTCGAGCGCGGTGGCCGCGTGCACGCGCGATGAAGCATGTGGCGCCCCCTGCGGCGCGCAGTGGATTCGCCTCGGGCGGGGGTGGGGTGGGGTAGTGCGCGCTCCGGAGGGGGAGGAGGGATGAAGCCGCTCGGTGCGGTGGGCGGAGCGTCGATAGCTTCGGGCGCAGCCGTTCGTATTCAGGCGCAGCCATACAGGCTCACGGAGCGCAGCGCAGCGCAGCACTGCGCAGCGGCCCGCGGGGGCTGCAGGTCCGAGACAACGACCTTAAGGCGATCGAGCGGGCTACGAAATTCTGAGTGAAGAAACGAGAGTTGATGCAATGTATAGACTTCCGCGTCTATAATTGCCGAACCGAGTAATTTGTATAGTAGTGGTCTGCTGCGGCAAAAGTGATGCTGGACAAAACCACACAAAATAATTTTCCAGAAAATAGCACGCACACTTCTCAGGAACAAAGAATAAAATAGCAACCGTTTAGCACTGCCTTAATTAATTATTTTTAACTCACTTATTTTGATAATGCAGTATGTACAAACACTATGGGAATTGGCGGAGGTAAGACAATCAAATAGTAACATTTTTAGTCAAAATCAGATCGGTTTCATGTTTTTGTATTTCCCCACTTTCCTAGGTATGTATAGAAACCACAAACGCCTCTCACACGGCAGAAAACTGGACAGTTTCCCAAATTATCCGTGTATTTGAAATTAGTAAAATAGATTCTTCTAGAATGGGCAATTTATTGACTCTTACTTATTGAGAATAGTAAAGTTCTAGATTAGAGCTGAACTAGAATTGTAATGATAGAATAGAATATTGAAAATATGGAATGGGGAGTTACAGAGGTTGTATAATTTCTTCAAAATAGTTATAAATAAGTAAAACAGGAGTCTCTTACGCATGCGAAAAAGAGGGGGATAAAAGAACTTATGTTTAAGAAATTTCCAACAAGTTCTACGCGGAATTTTGGAATGAAATGCATGTTTTAATTTTGTGACGTGGCTGCTACGGGTTCCACGAAACGATCATTATGAATAGTTTGGGTAATAAAAGGTCAGGAGACATTTATTACAATCCGCAGAAATTAGTGTTAAAATAATTGGAGCTTCTCAAATGTGAAGAGTAGAGTTCATTAAAACAAGGCAGGCTTTAGAAATCAGTGGCCAAAGGATTGTCTTATAGATTAAAGGTCGGAATTGAATTTGATGAAAGAGGCGCATTGAATGGTATTCGTTCCCTCTAGTTCATACAGCGTGAGCAGAATGACGAGATCAGAAACGGATTCAGTGGTCTCGAATCGTCTCCTTCCGGCGCCAAATCTGAAGTCGGAGTTGGCTAATCACTTCCTAAAACTTGTCACTATCGTCTGCATTGGAGGAGAAGTCTCCGAACTTTGCCCTGCACAGAGGATAATGTTCCGAAATCAAGATATTCGTTTCTATTGTACCTCTCTGTCCTTCCTTTTTGATTATTTTAAGGGATTCTACTTTTACCTAAGAAATATACCGATGTAGTTTTGTTTTGTTTTCATTTTCACTTCGACAATGCAGTTGGTCTGTGCCAATCTTTCATAGATCCATTTCATTTGACATTATTTTTATCCAGGCAATTCATAGCATTCTGTTGAATGGCTTGAATGCAGGGCGACAAACATTAAGGGCGCGTAATGAGCAATACTCATTATATAAAACATATTGAGTGAAATAATCATACGTAAGGAAATCGAAATATATAAATAGTGCAGACGACCCCAAAGACTGTCATTTGCTAGGGTTACAGGTTCTGTTCAGACGCATTAATATAGTAGTCTAATGGTAATGGTGCCACGCAAATTGCAATATTTTGTACAGCCATTTTATAAATCCTAAGGATATTTTTTTCATTAACATTACACTTGTTCGACATCATCCTATTAGAATACGAATATGAAATAACTATACATATAGACAAATTGATATTTTGTCTATATATTTTGTAAATTTTGAATGCCTCTACAATGCGTGTTCTAGGCTCGTGGCCAAGAATATGCTGAGCAAGGTTCAATAAAGGAAAGAATGAGAAACGAAGAAGTAAAGATCTTTACAAAGAAATTAAGTAGATTTAGATCAGTGAGAGTATGTGTTTGTAAACTATGTAACTCCTGGTATTGTTTGGCATCAGCATTTAAATGCAGTTAATATTTACTGTGATTCTTTGGAAACCGATAAAATTAAGAGAAACCACGAATGTGTCGTAGAAATATGTCATAAATAAGTTTTAGAAAACCTCGAGAAGTCATGTGTACAAAAGCAAATGTATATTTTTTTTTGTTTTGAATTAAACTTTTTAATAAATAATAATGTGTGAACTGCATGCTGTTTTGAGACAAATGGATCATTGACACTCCCTTCGCAGTTTAGAACTTTATTTTCTACGCTCAACATTTTCATTTTCATGGTGATTTAGTCGACACGTAATTTCGCTATGTTTTGCTAGGTGAGCAAGGCGAACCATCTACCTCAAAACATCGTCAATATTTTCTCTTTGATTGACATGAATTATGGTTTCTGATTACACTTCTGAAATTAGTAGCAGTTGTTGAATAATGTAAACAGCTGAAAATGACACAAAGTGAAGCATAATTATACAGAATTAATACCATAATTCTGATAATCCTACTCTATATTAAAAATTAAAAATAGATATATTCAGTATAACAAATAACAAATTTCACATGAAAGTGTGGTTATTCATGTTATTGTAAATTTCCACTTACATTGTCAATGATAATTTACATTTTATTATGCTAGTACTTACAAAGTTGATGCGACTTAAAATAAAATTCAAAAATCTTACACTTACAATAAAGTTGTTACAGTAACATTTTATGAATATTTCAATATTCAGATCTTCGTTTTAATGTTCAGAGTAGAACAAAACATTAAAAGAGTATACTATATTTATTGAAGTCGCCGTAAGTGGCGTAAATTTAAGCTGTAAATGGCCTTTAACATTTTGAGAAAAATGAAAAAGCGAAAATAATGTATGTGAGATACGACTTGTGTTCTCAGATTATTCGAGTAAAAAAGTGGAAAAAATGAGAAAACCCTGTACTATAAGTGGTCGACATCAGAAAACGATGTAGCTTTTTCATCTCTCGGAGAAGAATAAAATTACAATCTTGCCAGGTAACACATGCATCGGTTTGGTACGAAAAACAAATAAAGCACTTACTCCTAATGGTTTCTATGATCCATAATGTTTAGAACTTTATTTTCTACGCTCAACATTTTCATTTTCATGGTGATTTAGTTGACACGTAATTGCGCTATGTTTTGCTAGGTGAGCAAGGCGAACCATCTACCTCAAAACATCGTCAATATTTTCTCTTTGATTGACATGAATTATGGTTTCTGATTACACTTCTGAAATTAGTAGCAGTTGTTGAATAATGTAAACAGCTGAAAATGACACATAGTGAAGCATAATTATACAGAATTAATACCATAATTCTGATAATCCTACTCTATATTAAAAATTAAAGCACTCCTAATGGTTTCTATGATCCATAATAAGACGCATACCTTGTAGTAAATAATATTGTAATTGATTTTCTTTCGAATAAGGCTTCTGAAACCATGAATAACTATACTTATGTACGTAAAATCTATAACAGTTTATGTGACACGAATAATGTTAAAATTGTGAAAATGCATTCATAAATCTGTATCACACAAACGCAATATTAAAAAGAATTATTTGCCATTCCACAAATCCCTATGTATAAACAGCCATGAAATGTACTTGTGTTGCTTTGTTGAAGCCCTGTTTTCTAACAGTCGATAAAGTGTATCATCTTCTAAATATAACTCAGCTGTTGCTTTGTTGAAACCCTGTCCGTTCTATTTGCCTGGCGGGGACCGAGAGCCTGGCAATTTATCCTTAGACTTTCAGACTGCCTCTTCTGAGAGTTTTCGATCATCGCGCTCCAGGGCGAGAATATTAGCAGAGGCGACGTAATATCCTTTCTGTAAATTTACCTCGTCAATTTTCCTCGTCTACGTTTTCGTTAAAGCATATCGCCAAACAAGATTTACGGAGGAAATCTTTGGACGTACACAAATGAAAAACAGGAGCTCTCCTTTCACCCTCCATCCCAATTCCTGTGTATTGCTTACGGGTTGGAACGTGAGCGACGAATAATTTGCAGACATCCGATCGCGTTTTTAGCGAGGGCTTGCTCCGGGGGAAGTTGGCGCCGGTAGGGAAAAGGGGCGAGGGAGGAAGGGTAGGGGGTGCAAAACTGGCACCGAGAGGCCAGCTCCCTCTTAACTACCTTCCCTCCCCTCCCCGACTTGCGCCGTGGCTCGGGTCCTTCAAGGGGAGCGGAGGGCGGGCGAGGGCGGGCGAGGGCGGGCGAGGGCGGGCGAGGGCGGGCGAGGGCGGGCGAGGGCGGGCGAGGGCGGGCGAGGGCGGGCGAGGGCGGGCGAGGGCGGGCGAGGGCGGGCGAGGGCGGGCGAGGGCGGGCGAGGGCGGGCGAGGGCGGGCGAGGGCGGGCGAGGGCGGGCGAGGGCGGGCGAGGGCGGGCGAGGGCGGGCGAGGGCGGGCGAGGGCGGGCGAGGGCGGGCGAGGGCGGGCGAGGGCGGGCGAGGGCGGGCGAGGGCGGGCGAGGGCGGGCGAGGGCGGGCGAGGGCGGGCGAGGGCGGGCGAGGGCGGGCGAGGGCGGGCGAGGGCGGGCGAGGGCGGGCGAGGGCGGGCGAGGGCGGGCGAGGGCGGGCGAGGCGGGCGAGGGCGGGCGAGGGCGGCGAGGCGGGCGGGGCGGCGAGGGCGGCGAGGGCGGGCGAGGGCGGGCGAGGGCGGGCGAGGGCGGGCGAGGGCGGGCGAGGGCGGGCGAGGGCGGGCGAGGGCGGGCGAGGGCGGGCGAGGGCGGGCGAGGGCGGGCGAGGGCGGGCGAAGGGCGGGCGAGGGCGGGCGAGGGCGGGCGAGGGCGGGCGAGGGCGGGCGAGGGCGGGCGAGGGCGGGCGGAGGGCGGGCGAGGGCGGGCGAGGGCGGGCGAGGGCGGGCGAGGGCGGGCGAGGGCGGGCGAGGGCGGGCGAGGGCGGGCGAGGGCGGGCGAGGGCGGGCGAGGGCGGGCGAGGGCGGGCGAGGGCGGGCGAGGGCGGGCGAGGGCGGGCGAGGGCGGGCGAGGCGGGCGAGGGCGGGCGAGGGCGGGCGAGGGCGGGCGAGGGCGGGCGAGGGCGGGCGAGGGCGGGCGAGGGCGGGCGAGGGCGGGCGAGGGCGGGGCGAGGGGCGGGCGAGGGGCGGGCGAGGGCGGGCGAGGGCGGGCGAGGGCGGGCGAGGGCGGCGAGGGCGGGCGAGGGCGGGCGAGGGCGGGCGAGGGCGGGCGAGGGCGGGCGAGGGCGGGCGAGGGCGGGCGAGGGCGGGCGAGGGCGGCGAGGGCGGGCGAGGGCGGGCGAGGGCGGGCGAGGGCGGCGAGGGCGGCGAGGGCGGGCGAGGGCGGCGAGGGCGGGCGAGGGCGGGTGAGGGCGGGCGAGGGCGGGTGAGGGCGGGCGAGGGCGGGTGAGGGCGGGCGAGGGCGGGTGAGGGCGGGCGAGGGCGGGTGAGGGCGGGCGAGGGCGGGCGAGGGCGGGTGAGGGCGGGCGAGGCAAAGTCGGTCGAGCATTTGAAGTAGCGTTGCCTGCTGCCGGGAGCACGCGGGTGTAGAAGGCTCCGTTGTGTGAGAGTGTGTGCTTTGAACGATGTTTACCCGATCCCGTAAGAGGCAGTGTTTAACCTGCAACTAGTCGCGCCTCTTTGAGTTACAAGTAAATGAATTGCAGTTATTTCTTCTGCTTGGCGCTATAAAAATATTCAGTAAATGCGAGTGTTCGAGCAATTATTAAGTTTATTGTTGAATACTTTTTATAGGAAACCGGCTGAAATATCTCGGCGGCATCATTGCTGTTTTTGCAATATATTTTACTGGAAGATTCTCTATTTGGAGTCCCTTCGAGCATTTGAAGTAGCGTTGCCTGTGGTCGGGGGCACGCAGGGTGTAGAAGACTCGAACTGAAGGGGCTCCGTTGTGTGTCCCTTGAACCTCGTTTACCAATTCCGTAAGAGGAAATGTTTAACCGGCAACTAGAAGCGCCTCTTTCAGGGAAAAGGAAATGAATCATAGTTATTTCTTCTGTTTGGCTCTATGAAATATTCAGAAAGCGTGAGTGTTCAAAGGATTATTATGTTTAATTGGTTAGTTTTTTTAAAGGGGACTCGGTGAAATACCTCAGCAATATCACTGCTATTGCAAGATCGGTGATTGGAAGATTCCCTTCTGTGTCAAGTCTCTTCGGTGGCGAATTTTCGACTTTAGATTCATATGTGGGACAAGAAGAACAATTGAGCAAATATTGTAGGCTGGTCTCCATAGGTAGTTATCCGTTATTTTTCCTGTAAATACTAAGTTTATGCTGGGGCACACACAAATAGATTCACTACATTACTAGACATATTCGGAGACCACTTGGAAGCTTAGACCTTCTCCCGGCTGGGGCGGAGACCCAGTAACAGAGATACTTGTAGGAGAAAAACCAGCTAGAAGACGTGTAGATAGGCGCCGCCTATCACGTTCTAGCTGAGGAGGACCATCGTCGATTCCAGGTACATAATTTTCACTTCACGTACGTGAAAATTTACGCACAGTTTCAATAAAGGCTCACCCACGTCTTTCCATACGATATAAAGCAATCCCTCCGCACTACAGGAGTTGGGAGCAACGCGTCGAGCCAAATTTAGCTGCTAGTGGTTTGGTGTAGTGCTAGTGGTTTATATCATCAAAACTGTTCCTGAAGAAAATCACAAAATTACTTTTCAAAAAGTATCACGATCACTAATCAAGGTAAACAATACAGTTTTCTCTAATACTGCAATCGCAGTTTTGTTGGATTCAGCTCCGTCCCGAATAGCAGAATAAGTATTAAAATATCTAAAAAATGGCGCTACATGTCGCTATAGAATAAAAAAGTAAATATACATATCAAATGCAACACGCTGCACTCGGTAGGATGTTTGGATCTACATCGTTAATAAACTCCTAAACGAAGCGTTCTAGAGCATTAAAAACTAAAATTTTTAGGTCAAAGATCTCAAAGCAACGTTTCTCAATCCCTATTCTACAGGATAAAGTATTGTTGAACATTCTATTACATTTTTGCTGGTTCGACGCTTCTCAATATTACCCCACTTGCTCAAAGACGTGCCGAACCTGCAACTAAATGTGAATGACAGGGAAAGATTGAGAGAGAGACAGACAGACTGAGACAGGGACAGATAGACGCAAATAGGGAGATGGAGACGGACGGAGACAGAGAGAGGCTAGGTGGGAGACGAAGAAAGAGAGAGACGGAGTGAGGAGAGACGGAGAGAGAAGAGACGGAGAGAGGAGAGAAGGAAAGAGGAGAGACGGAGAGAGGAGAGACGGGAGAGAGAGCCGGGGGGAGAGTCGGAGAGAGAATGGAGAGGGAAGGAGAAAGAGGGAGATAAAGGGCAGAACAACGTCTGCCGAGCTCCGCTGGTATTTATTTAATTTTACCTCCCATGGCCATTAGACCATCCACTTGTGCAGTGGAAGCAAAAGGGAAATTCATTGTAATCACCAGTTCAGGAATGCGAAGACATAGAGCCTTGTCTTCTTCATCAACTTCTTTAAAAAATTAGTACCTATTACACTCACCAAGTAACGTAAATTCAGCACTTCATTAAGAAGAAGAAGAAACATTTGTTATCGATGTCTAAACCCCTTAATCTTGCAACATGAGTCATATTCGCGTAATTGCAACTTAGTGCTTGTGTTTGCTGCCCAATTTGATGGAATGGGGTATCAATACATCCTTCATCGGACGCTTATGCTGCACACTGACCAAGTGAACTGTTGAAAGAACAGAAATAATGTAAAAACTGGAAATTTCTCTTCCTTTCGGTACTTGTATTAAAACTTTTTCAATTATCTTTGCCTGCACAATGTTTAAGTGTGTACAACATAATTTCCTCCGTCCCCGAGAGTGTCGTAAAGATTGAGCAAGTGAATCAAGATAGAAACTTGTGTGCTTTTGTTTTTTTGCATATGGTTACTTATCATTTAAGGATATGCTGCTCGAATGAAATGTTTTGTATGCAACGTCCCTATTAGCAATAAAGAATTATAAACAAAAACAAGCGTGCCGCTATAAAATGTGTAGTATGAATGATGCATGGTGGTAAAATGTGGTAGTTTCTGCAGCGCGGAATTCGGTTTCGTAGTTCAAGGACGTTCGGGGGTAAAATGTGTGTCAATCATATTTTGCACTTTTGTGCAGAAAGACGGCGCCGCAAGCACGCCCGGGCATTTGCAGGCCTTGCAACTTGATATTTGTGAAGGCAGAAGGATTACATAACCCTGGTCGCGACAAGCGGCAGGAATATACAACGAAGGTGATTAGGGAAATGTTACAAGATTTGAATTGTAAAGGGAGTTCCGGTTTCAACTAAATCCCCTGTAACAATACAGATTAATTATGAAGAACTTATGTCATGATATAAAAGTATTTTGTAAAAACAAATAAATGTGGAAATGGTAATAAAAAATGACAGACAGGAAACAAACGTAAAAAAATTATAACAAGTAGGCTAAGATAACGTATGTGCGATAAGTGGAAAGAGATACGATACACATACTGTTGACTTCTGACGTGTGTAAACTACTGTAATAAATGTGAGAACTAAATTCGATTCTTTCGTGGAACTGGACAACGATTGCAGACCAAACTTTCTTTTGGGAGCCCTTCCAAGGTCCCTGTGAAATCGTCCTCATAAAGGACCATGGCCCCGTTTTTGAGACTGATAATAAACGAACTCTTGAGTTGGAAGATAACTTAAATTTAGAATTAAAGTAATTGTAGTGTTATATTATTTAATATAATCAAGTTTTATTACTGGAGACTGATTGGGATCTGTCATATTTGACAGGTTCCTCCTAGTATTTATCATATTATGGTTATGGGAGTATTTTATTCGTACTCAATGGAATTGTTATACTGAACACATTTAGAAATATATATCATACTGGTAAAAACCGAAGTAGTTCGTCTCGCCCATACTTTCGGATTTTCACTCAAGCTTTGAAGCACTAGATTGGTGCTTCATAATAGTGATAACAACTTGCCATTTGACAGTATTATCAATAAATCACCTTTTGTACCACTTTTTATAGTATGATAACACTACTTTTTGCTAAAGATTTTTATCATACTGCACAGGGGCGGCTCGTCCTAAGGGGTCACAGGGGCCGGGCCCCACCAATATTTAATAAAGCACAAAACTGTTCATATATCTTTACAGTAATATTTTTGTCATAATTGTAGTTCTTCATTGGAATTCTTTATTCGTGAAGATAGACAATTCGTCCCTAGTACTCATTCCAAGTCCCAATAACCAAGAATTGAGGGTCATAGTTCGTTGCCTCACTCAAAGATAGCGTTAGCAGTGCTCAAGGGGCCCGCCTTGCTTAGGCCCCGGAACGGTAACCCCACTCTGTTTCCAAGGTCAGCCGCCCTTTCGTACTGGGCGCGATCACAGCTTGCTAATTTTGAGCTGTCCTATACTGCAATTTTTGTAGGAAGAGCTCTCAAGGCCACTCAAAACCCATCTTCGCGATGGAATATGTCACGGCATTTGGCGTCTTTTCTCGGTCTTGCCGGTAGAAGTCGCATGATCGCAAGCACTGCTTCATACGGTCGCGATCGTGCGAAATCTAGCGGAACGACTGTGAATGACACGAAATGCCGTGACATATCCCATCGCGAAGATGGGATTTGAGTGGCCTTGAGAGCTCTTCCTACAAAAATCGCAGTATAGGGGCCCGCACCAGCGGGCCCTTCGCAGAGAAACGGCAGTCTGAGCGCGCCGTTTTCAAAGTGCACGTGAAGTTCTGCGCGCTGTAAGATGAACTCAGTGGATTCATTACACTGTTTTCCGTTTTCTTCACTCAGATGTGAAGAAAAGAATTATATTAAACGGTTAGGAGCACATCAACTGATTGACTTATCATTTGCACAAGTTGATGCAAAGAAGAAACAAACATTCTGTATTTCGAGGTTTCAGAAAAAAATCATGGTTGACTGTGAGTGAAAACAAAGCTAATTTTGCTTTTATTGTTTATTATTTGGTGAGGGATTGTGGACAACAGCAGGCTGTAAGGATCTGAAACATTTGAAGGAAAGGATTAGGAAACACGAAGAAAGTGCATTGCATTTAGAAAATGCTTGCAAATTTGAAACATTTGAAACTGTGAACATTGTTATACAGATTGATTCGGCGATGAAAATTTCAATCAAGAAACATAATGAACGAGTCGCAAAAAATAGACATTTAGGTAGAATAACTAAGTGTTTAGTTAAGTACCACGGCACTCGTCATTCATGAACTAATAGTATTGAGAGGGCATGATGAATCTGAAGATTCAAAAGACCGTGGCAATTTTTTAGACTTATAGTTACTCGGCAATCTAGATAGTGTGTTAGATGATCATTTAAACAATTCTTCTATTTATAAATATAACTCACACATAACAAAGAAAGAGCTGCTAAATTGTATGTATGAAGTGTATATGGAGGAAATGTAGAAAGACATGTAGATGATTTTATTTCTCTGCAAGCCGATTAAACAATTGGCATAACAAGTCGAAGTCAACTTGTCTTAATTTTACGATACGTTCCCTTTTCGAACTTTCATCATTCCGAAAGATAAGCTATGGAATTAGCGTAATTTTTGAAAAAAAAATCTTTTGTTTCCATTGACATACCAATATTTGATTAAGTGACTTAATAAAAATTCCTACTTCTGTTTTTTGTAGAAAATTTATAGATTTAAATGTATAATTAACCGATAAATAATATTAATTAAACAATTGATTAAATTATGATTCTTTAATTAAATAAGTTATGGATTCTGAGATTATGTTCGTGCTTTTACACCTGGCCCCACCAGGAAAAAATGTCACGAGCCGCCACTGATACTGCAAATAAAACCAACAGACAAGTGAAATTTAATTCAAAAAGCAAGTCATTTCATAGCTAACTTTCATAGCCTGTGATAATGTGTTCTTCCAACATTTATAAACAGAACGTAGGAGGAAGCTCATGCATTGGCAAAGAATGTAGGGAACCAGAAAATCCTCCGTGCTCGGAATCCATACGCCTCGCCCTCGAACCCTCACAAGCGACTAGCCACGTGATCCGACTTCTCGAAACCCACACCGGCAACAAACTTCTTTTTGGTGGAGCAATTTCAATAACGCGTAAATCAGATATCTTCATATCAGCTCCCGGACCGTTTCCGCATCGACAGACGACGTCTCGCGGTACCGTAAGGACGCGACAAAAATGTGGAGGCATCGAGCCAGAAAATTCCTCTAATTTAATTACAGGCACGTTCCGGGCACCGCCCCGCGGCGGCGGGGAGTGGAGGGGGCGCGGCCGGGGAAAGGGCGGGGGCGGGAACGAAGGCGTCGGGATGATTACGATGTTCGGCGGCGAAGAGCGCGCTGTCATCGCGTGGGTGGGGAAGGGGGCGGGGCCGGGGGGGGGAGGGGCGGTGGCGGATTCCCTGCGGTGCCCCGCGGACCGTCGTCGGTCTCACAGCTCCCAGCGGGCGCCCCCGCGCCGCCGCTGCTGCTGCTGCCGGCCCCGATGAATTATTCATCTACGCGCCGCGGCAGCCGCCGAGCTCGCGGCCCCGACCGCGGCCGCCCCCGCGCCGCCCCCGCGCCGCCCCCGCGCTGTCCCCGCGCCGCCCCCGCGCCGCCCCCGCGCCGCCCCCGCGCCGGCCACCCGGCGCGCGCGCTCCCACGCCGCGCCTCTGCACCTTCGCCCTACCTTTGCGCTCTTAGCGGCTGCGCGCGCTGCCGCGAGGGGTTGAACCGCTAAATACCAAGATCGCTTCAGCAACCATTCAGTGTTCGCGTGCCGTGGAGTATCTCTCAAAATAAATGTTACAAACTTCTAAGGCGTGGAATAGGAGTCATTCATGATCACTTTTTGCTAATGAATGCCACTTTTTTAATTACCCTAAATACCAGAATCGCTTCAGCAACCATGAAGTGTTCGAGTCCCATGGAGTATCTCTCAGAATAAATGTTACAAACTTCTAAGGCTTGGAATAGGAGTCATTCATGATCACTTTTTGCTAATGAATGCCACTTTTTTCATTACCCTAAATACCAGAATCGCTTCAGCAACCATGAAGTGTTTGCGTGCCATGGAGTATCTCTCAGAATAAATGTTACAAACTTCTAAGGCTTGGAATAGGAGTCATTCATGATCACTTTTTGCTAATGAATGCCACTTTTTTCATTACCCTAAATACTAGGATCGCTTCAGCAACCATGAAGTGTTTGCGTGTCATGGAGTATCTCTCAGAATAAATGTTACAAACTTCTAAAGCTTGGAATGGGGTCAGTCATGATAACTCTTTTCCCAACGAGTGTCACTTTTTTTCATTACCCCCCTTGCTGGTAGACAACTTGCCACGCAATGGTATTCGTCGGGTACAGGAAATCTGCATCGCGTGTGAATATGATCTGTACTCAACAACGTATAATGAGTTGCCTACAAAGAAGAGACACATATCGCATGCGTAACTTCGTTGTTTGACATTTTCAGCCACATATCATTGGCCAAAGGTGATCAATGTCCTCTCTACATTTTTTAGAAATTTGTTACATTTATTCTGAGTCACTGTGTGGAGGTCGGAAATAACTCCGTTTTGTGTAGTTTCATACCTGAATCAAACGGCTAGATGCAAAATATTTTTAAAATGTGCGCGCACGTACAGATACTCCCACGCTGCCGCACTCCATCTGTGCGCTCTTAGCAACTGCGATCGCTGCAATGAGAAATTGAACCGCTAAATTCCAAAATTGCTTCAGCAGCTATGCAGTGCGGTTCACATGCCTATAGAGTATCACTCTTAATGATTGTTACAAACTTCTAAGGCTTGTAATGGGGTCATTTATGATCCCTTTTTGTCAATGAACACGTATTTCAATGTTACTCAATGAAGAGTCATTTCCCCCTTACTTGTAGACAACCCGTCACGTAATTGTGTACGCCGAGTTCACGAAATCGGTATGGGATCTCAACGTGATCTGTAAACACCAACGTATAGTGAGTTGCCTACAAATAAGAGACAAATATCTCATGTGTAACTTCATTCTTTGACATTTCCTCACAGGTTCATTCGCCAAGCGTGACCAACGACCACTATACATTTGTTAGTTCGTTATGTTTCTTCTGAGCCACACTGTATACAGGTTCCAAAAATTGCATTTGGTATTGTTTCATACCAGATGAAAACCGCGATGTTCAAAATATATTAGAAATGTTTCTATAAGTGCGAAACTCCCACGCTATATTTCTCTACTTTCACTCCACTAATAGGGTCTTCAACGTGGAAGTACTAAAATCACTTCAAGGAACCATTCAGAGTTTGCCTACATATAGGATGCTGACGATGGACTTACAGTACCTTCAGTACTTACATAGACTACTTACAGAGAAACACTACTTGCACAGTACCTGAAGAAAACTGCTCTTTTCAAAATAATCTACGATTGTTTGCCCACATGCCGACACTCCTTCTGTCGGGTATTCTTGCGCTACGCTCCATCTCTACCAACGCGCTGCTCCCTTATTGAATTAAACAACTAGAACTGAAAATTTATTGTCACAAAATTAACATTTCAAAACAAATATCAGTGTTGTAATTTACCTAATAAGAATAATACCAGTAAATACATATCCTAAAGATATTTGAGCAAACATTCAAAAAACAGAAAAGTCTTTTAACCGCTGACAAGAATATTCGAAGGAAAATTACAAAAAAGACCAGTCGAAATATATAATTATGTTCTGAGGTAAAGCTAGGGTGTAAATTAGAAAAGAAAGGCCACTGAGAGATGAAAATCAATCTAGAACTGTACATACAATAATAAAGTCCAGATGATTAGTAAGGTTGATCAGGGATGCGATACTAGCAGAAAAAGGTCAGAAAAGCCGAGGAATAGGAGACGGTATGTTGTTTGAAGAGAACAAGCGGTAATTGTGTGTGAAATGAAATTCAGAATGTTTCATTAACTCTGCAGCTGTTGCCAGTCCTATGAAGGGCAATACTGACCGCAAGAGATATTGCTTTATATCAAAATCGATTTGCAAAATATGTTTAAAATATGTGAATACATTTGCAATGTTTACAGCGTTTTTCGTTTTCAACTAAATCAACGATCATTACTGTATAATGCAATACAATTTTCTCTTCAAAGAGTCTGAAATTGAAATGTTGTTTCTATAAACTATCTGGGAGTGTAACTCTGCGATATCATAGAGTGTAACTCTATGCCGTAATTGTAGTGTACAGCATACGCATGTAGCATATACGAACTTGGTGTGTGAAACCTCGAAGGAAGCCTTAAAGAGATTTGCCTCGTAGATATAGTGGTGTGGTCAAAAAATTATCCTTTCCATCTGTGTTTTTAAATATGTTAGCATAACATATTTAATATATATTCTTATAACGTTTTAGTGTGTATAATATTCGTAATAAGTAAAACCAAGTGTTATCGTAAATTAAATAAACGATACTGTAGTCAGTTATTTGTATATGTATTAGCAAAACGCTTCGAAAGGAGAAATCGTTTTAAAAGTCTCGCATCAAAATAATCTTATATATATTCTTAAAATGTTTTAGTGTGTATAATATTCGTAATAAGTAACACCAAGTGTTATCGTTAATTAAATAAACGATACTGTAATCAGTTATTTGCATATGCATTAGCAAAACGCTTCGAAAACGTTTGAAAAGTCTCGCATCAAAATAATCTTAAGGAAAAACGGAGATAAGCCATACTCTCCGTGTTTGTTGAGTCGTGTATAATAATTTTTCCATGTGCCATTTGATCCCTCTGTCAATATTAGAACATTTTTGTTTAAACATGTACATTTGAAACATAGACATCAAGTAATTGAATAATAATTCCATTTAAATTACAAGGATTATTTCAATGTCATAACAATTGATTGTCTTAATTTCTTAAATATTGAAAATATTTTTAAATGAAGTAATGTTTTAATATTTTATTGACTGTTAAATGAATTAAATACAACAAATTCTATGTACAAAATATAATGAATATATCTTTATGTAATTAGCTGCCTTCTATTTAATTTTATATTCATCTGTAACAACTGTTGAGAAAACGTTCATTCAACTCAGTATTTCCTTCTAAATGAGCTTAAAAGAGACCCAAGTAACGAGCAACACAAATTTTAAAAACTCCTAAGTTGCATTTCGTTCCCACTCGAGAATGGGGCGAAGAATGCATAAAATACAGCAGAAATCACGAAAATGACAAACGAAACTCGCTGCCACGGTGTGAATCCTCCACTTGTCCCACGTCAGAGCAATTGACGCAAATCCTGAAGGAAGCCCCGAAAGAGAAAAACAGACTTATTTCCTCAAGCTGGCGCGCAGCACCACTTCGCCCTGGCAGCACTTCTCTCTCCCACCTCAACGTGGTATCGCCTTGCCAAATCCACAGACCTCCGCCAACACGTTTCTCCTCTTTAACACACACCGTCCTCGTGCCTTTTGAATTTTTCTTTGGGGTGTTTCTAGATACTCTATTATCGACAATTATTTTTTTATTCATCGCATTCTGTAAATTTATCTCTTTTCTTCTTCAATCCCTACATTTTTTCTATATATTCCATTAATCTATCTGTAGTTTCTACTAGTAATTATCACACGCCAGCATTTCTTACGTATATTTTCTTCTTCTTCCTTTGCATGCAGTCCTTTATGTAAATTTATCACACATGTCAGTCTACATTTAATTAAATTTTCTTAATTTAAGTGTTACTTTTGAGGTATGGTTCAATTTAATACGTAAATCAATTTCACCTACGCCCACTGCCATTTTTTATTCTTTGATATTGCTTTAGATATTCCATTTTACATCTCCCCTCTCTTTCTTTTTCCACTTAACCTTATCCGTCGATTTCAATACAAATCTATAGAGGTATCATCTTGCCGCATTCACCTGTCAGTTCTTTCAAACAGCTTTTACCCTCCCTCTCTTTCTTTCTTCTTGTACCTTCCATCTCCTTCCATTCTCCTCGATCACTCGCCTCCCGGGCGCTCCGCCAGAGCGCGCCGCTATCGGATGCCAATATCGGTCTGGATATTGCCGCGATTGGAGATGCAAACAGAACGCTTAATGCAGACGTTTCATACATGTTTAGTATATTGAATTTTTACGTTTCGCGGGCGCTCGCGCGCAGGCTGACACCGGCGTCGTTGCGGGCCGCTGGCGCCAGATATGAACTCGCATCCCATCTGCAGTGACGACCCCTCTCGCCACCGCTCGGCCCCGCTCACCCCCGCTCACCCCCGCTCACCCCCGCTCACCCCCGCTCGCCCCCGCTCACCCCGCTCACCCCCGCTCGCCACCGCTCGACCGTGACCGCTCTCCGCTTGCTCCCTCTAGTCTCCGCTCACCTCCGCTCTCTCCAGCTCGTACTCGCTCATCCCCGCTCACCACCGCTCGCCTAGCTCGACCTTGCTCGCACCGGGAGAGATGGCACAGTGCATCAATCTGATGTCACTGCAGTCCCTCTGACCGGGAGGTCGTAGGTTCGAATTCCGACGTGACAGAATTTTGGACACTAGGCCGAATTCTGTCACTGTCTGGAGGAGAATTCTAGCGGCCGGCTGCTCTAATCGGTAGTTTTTCGTGGTTTCTCCGATCAACACCAGGCGAATGCCGGGGCAGTACCCCAGCAAACGGGCCACGGACCGCGCGAAATCTTTCCTTCCTCTCCCTTGTCATATCCTCTCCTCTTACACACACACTTACACTACATGCACACCGGGACTGACAACACATGAACTACACTACCACACGCGCCGAGAGACCGGTCGGGAGCATACAGTTTGTTCCGGTCGGGGCGGTGCCCCGCTGGTGGGAGATACTTGGTTGAGGGGAAACCTCGCTAGTCGACGGTAGGTCGACGCCAGATCTCGCCATTCATCGGGAAAAAACGCGCACTACACTGACGGGGCTAATGACCAAAGTATTTGACGCGCCCGGAAACAATCAATCAATCGACCTTGCCCTCGCTCCCCGCTTGCTCCAGCTTGTCTCCGCTTGCTTACGCTCGGCCCCGTTTGCCTCCGCTCGGCCCCGCTCGCCCCCACTCGCTCCAGCTCGTACTCGCTCGCCCCCACTCGCTCCACGCTTGCCAGATTATGGCGTTCGCCTGGAGTGAACGCTTGGCAATCGCCTGCGCAGGTTGACGCTCGGATTTTGGAGAGGGAAAGAAAGAAAACGGGGAGAAGGTAGTGTGTTGATCCGGGTGATCTGGCAATAATCTGTCATCCTGGGCAAAAGAATTTCGACGTAAACGACGTGGATTCAGTGTCATTCAGTGTCAGATCGAGTGCCAAAAATGTAGGTTCTGACGGATCAATTCCATTTATTTGAATACGCCGTCTTTTGAAGAAACAATTGTATATTGACATTTACCGATCTCTCTGATTTCATTTCATTCTTGCTTTTATTTGGAAAGTATATTATTACAAAATAGTGTGTGACTGAGCATTCTAGGTGACGTTGGAATGGTTTCTTATATTATTCTGCTATCGTGAAATCTATAGATTGAATACTAAAGATAATGTAATTTGTATTATTGAACAAATGAATTCGCGCTGATTTTTGCTTTTCTGGTAAAAAGTATATTTTTCGTAGGAAAATTAATTTAAAAGCTAGTATATTCAGATTCTGACTTCAATTTCATTTGAGTGAATGAGGATTTATTACTGGCCTGCAGAAGAAAAATACTGCTGAACAAAACCACACAAATTGCTTTTTCAAAGCGTAGCATGTACACTGCTCAAGACCAAATAAAATTCTTTCAAATAATTTTATTTCTTAAAATTATTCGTTCTTCAATAAATTAAATTCTTCACTAAATTAAATATATTAACAAAAACAGTCATCACGGATTCATCAGGAACGTATAATAGTACTAGAATATAGGGAATCACTGTTACACAATTCTATTCATTGCAAGAACATAAGAATACGAATGTTGTTCACTTATGCAGCACTTGAATGGCAAAAATTTGATGAGGATGGCCCCTCGTTCAAGCCTTGCTCTTACATGACGTCATCTGCGGCGTAAGTCGTGAAGAAATATGTTTGACAATTTAGTCAGTTCTTTCAAACCTTCCTGTCTGAAACGTCAGGTCTGTCGTATGCAGAGACGCAATGACTATGAGAATTCGGGTGGCAAACGCAATAAGACGGAATAACTCTATCAAATATTGGCGTTTTGCAGCCAAAATCGAAACGGTTTCGTTGTTTATGGATTTCTTTTGGAATACTTAGCTGTCTAACAATATCGTAGGTCCCTCTCAAAAGACAGAAGGCTACATAGTTTTCTCTCAATTTTTGCGAGCATTGGAAATAAGCAATATTGATTTTTATAGGTGTCTCAAATGCTTTACTAATTAGTTCCACCAGTGTAGTCCATATTATATGCCGGATACCGACAGTGTTCCTCTGCCGTGAGTTTCGGTGTAGACCTACACGTCCGCTTTCAGGTTGTTTCCCTCCAGGCAACTTCACCAGCAGGACACGGTCTCATTCGAGACAAGCTGGAACCTCCCGACTGGTTTACCTTCATGTGTGGTAGAAATGCACGAAAAAAGGGCATGTGTTTGTAAGGGGAAAGGAAGGGAAGATTGTGAGAAAGGAAAGATTGTTTGGGTCCGTTCTTTGTTAAGGTACTTTTCCGGCATTCGCTTGGTATTGATTGAAGAAAGAACGGGAAAATAGCAATCAGAGGATCCCCAGGTCGGAGACAGCCTCGAACTTTTGGAGCAGTACTTTCGAAACTAGCTGCGATGGAAGTAATCAGTATCATCATCAGAACAGTGAAACAGGATTGTCAACTCACCATTTTACGACCATTCCAATATCTGCACTCTTCTGCATCATTTGTCAAGTAGGCTTTTGCATGCTAGCTTCATGCTAGGAGCAGGACTTATCCGCACTCCAGTTGCCTTGCCTATACTAAGCATCATCATTATCTTCATCATGACAGTTTAACATCAATCACCACCTCACGACTTCATCCACTAGAACACGATGCCGCAACATTTGTCAAGCAGACTTTTGCATTTACGTTCCACGATCTGTGCAGAACTTGGCGAGAATCAAGTTGCTACGCCTATGCCCAGCATCATCTCTATCGGCATCATGACAGTTGAACATCAATCACCATCTCACTTACCATCGCACGACCTCGTCCACTTGAACACAACGCCGCCACATTTGTCAAGCAGACTTTTGCATGCACGCCCCACGGTCGGCAGCACTTGGCCAGAACCCAGTTCCCATGCCTACGTCCAGCATCATCATTATCTTCATCATGACAGTTGAATATCAACCCGCCATTTCACGACCTCGTTCACTGGAATCCGCCGCCGCAACGTTTGTCAAGCAGGCTTTTCCGAACACGTCCGCACGTCCGCCGCTCAACACTTGACCAAAATCCAGCTGCGCGGCGCGGCGGTGAGAGATAGGCGCAGCAGCACAGATTTCGGGCGAACGGTTCCTCCGGCCGCCGCCGGCGCGGAGCGGCGCGGCGCGCGCCTCGAAGAATAATGACGAGCGTTCATCGCCCGCTGTGGCTCAATAAAATGAAATGTCCCATAAAGTCGTGGAAGCGTGTTCCTTTCCCGCGGGAAAGGGGGAGGAAAAATCGTTTCCGCGCGCCTACTCCCGTAAAAAACGTCGCGTCTGGAGGAGCCCCGCCGTGTGCGCCGCGCGGGCGCAGGAAACCCGTGCTTTTCCGACATGGCCGCGCTCGTGATGCGCGTTTTTGATGGTTCTTTCCGCTTCTTTCGACTGCAGGTGGTGGTTGTTTTGATACTCGTATTTTGTTACTGCGTAGGGGGGATGTGTTTGAAACGGAAGTTTTTGACGTTATTTTTTATTTGCCGTTTGAGTAATGTTATACTTGTATTACTCAACATCCTCCAAAATATATATTTTGTTATTAATTTACGAGTAATAATATTTAGATATGAGTTGATGTTTTAGACGATACTTAATATTTTCGCGGCAAGAATTGCGAAAGAGAGATAGTGTTAGGTAAACGATTCAAACGGAACTTTCAATTACGACTAAGTTCTCGTTGTAAATAAAACCAGTCTTATCCGATTATTCATGCTTTCTTTTAGCTTTAAAAAATGAGAAGTTGTTGTGCTTATAACAAAAAAAATAGGAATATGCTATTTTATCATAAGGAGGAAAAAAACATCATATCTGCATTCTCACTATTAACCGTCAAAAAACAGTTGTTCTTTATTACTTGTGACTACACGTTTACTAATTGTGACATGTATAAGGATACGGGTATTAACGATGAAGTTTCATGGAATGATTTTTATTCAGCTGCCTTGTGAATATTTTGACATGGAATGTTAATAAATAGCGTGATGTTTTCCTGTCAAGTTTTCTGATTGAATGTTATACAAAGCTAGATATATGTACTATGTATAAGTTCTGAGGTTCAATTCTGAGGTTCCCTATTATATTAGCAATATTCATTATGAAACGTGTATTGTAAAGTTTGAATGACTCGTACCGGAAGTGACAATGAATGAACGGATAAGAAAAATTAATGTAACCGGACGAATGCATTTGATTTCAAATTTATGTCGAAGAGTTCGAAAAAAATATAAAACATAAACATTTGATTAATTGTATTTTAAACAATAAAAATATTTACTACATATACCATGACTTTTTATTAATAAGACATTTTTATGTTCAGTTCTTTTCCAATTTATGGAAGCTTAAGTCAGCAACTATTGGAAAACCAACCTTTGAAGGAACGTTTTTATATTTTTTGTCACATTCTACGTTTATAGCCCCAGCATTAGTAATATTTTGTTAATTTATCACCAAAAACTGTATAACCAATTTAATGTAATTGAACGCTATCGATAAGGCGCTGAAGTAAAGAATCGTTATATTTTATTTGCTCAAATTTAACATTCTTATATTAGGTAGGAGAAAAAAGAAGAGATACTCGCAACCATTTGACATTGTAATGGCCCATTTACTGAACATACTGCTTTCTAAATTGCCTTCACGGAAATAGTTAAAAAGCGTATTGAAAGATACGATATGCGTATGAGCAACAAACAGTTTGCGTTCCCATCATTTTAAAAGTCCAGCCGTTTCACTGCCAGATGAAACTCCATCACTCTTAAAGCCATTAATCCGGAGTCGAATGAGATTGCGCCCCCTTATGAGGGCACGCTTGCTCTCTTCATCCACTCACGCGCCCTGTTTCGGGGGATATGTGCGCTTTCACACTTTGGCGTCCATCCACTCATTCATCAGTGGATTCGCGTTCCCTTCACGCTTTCCATCTGTACTACTGGCCTCGTTTATTCACGTGGCCGCGTCAACAGAGCGAAGCTTGATGATTCTTGGTATCCGTTTTTCTGCTCTTCTGTCTGTTATGTTATAAATATTTTATTTGGAACTCGTCTTTGCATTTGCTGATGGCGGGATATCTTTTGTATGAGCTCCTCTTCAACAATTTCAGCTCGTTTCTCTAATAATTTGTTTTATGTAGCTCTAAAATTATATAGTTTTATGTCGAACGTTTTCTCAATTTTGTTCTATCGCTTCTCGATACCCTTTGCAGTTTCGTGATGTTATTGTCTATAACAACACATCAATCTTCGTTTGAAAAGCTTCCACATCTTTTCCTGTTTCTTAGCTATCAAACTCTTGGCTCGATAGCGTTTACTATCTCCTAATTTTCCACACTGACGTTTCTAACAGTTTGTTATCTTCCTCCAATTCTCCTTGTCTCTCTCTCCTACACACTCATCTTTATTGTATGTATCTTCTAACTCACACTTTAATTCTCTTTTTGTCTCCCACTCCTCTCTCAGATACATTCTTTCTTTCTTTGTAGAGAGTAGTCTCTCTTTGCGTCACTTCATTTCTCGGTGTATTTTTAACCAGAATCCTTTAATGACCCTCAATTTCCCTCTCTTTCTTCCTATTCTTCTTCACACAACTTGACCTACTAGCACACTTTCCTTCTTGACGTCCTTCCCACCACCCCTTCTCCCGCTCTAACCGCAACGGTCGCTCGCGACCGCAGCGATCTCTCGCGGCTGCCGCCCATGAGCGCGATGCGCTGACAATCAAAACAAAGGGCAGTTGCGCCAAATGCGCGGTAATATATTCCCTTATGGACAGCCCTCTGCATCACGCGGGCGCGCGGCCCCACGACACTAACTCGCCCCGTCCCCGCCCCCCTCTGCCCCCGCCCCGGCCACAACCTCCGCTTTTCCCCGCCCGGACCCGCAGCGCACCGCGCCACACAGTGGGCCCAAGCGGCGTAGGAAAAGCGAAAAGCGCAGAGTGCACTGCAGCGAGCAATTCAAACAGCATAACGCACATTATAAAGATCAATAAAGGTCGTTAAGAGGGCGAGTGAATTAAGACGCCAGAATGTTATATTGTTCTTGTATTGCGTTTTCTGGCTGCTAATGCCGTGCCTCTTCAGGTATTAGAATGAACTACCAGATCCAGTATTACAGAATGACCTCAGGCACAGAGCAATGTTTTAAAAAAAGTTACAAAGCTAATATATCATTATTTTCAAATTTTGAAATTTTTAGAAAATGTTTCAAACTGATGATTACATATTTACAATAGTCTCATTGTTAAAGAATGTGAAAATACCAGTACAAGCTTGCATTTCTTTACTTAGATAATGTGCAATTTTAAGGCAAAAGAAAAGAGTAAATTCATTTCAATATTTTCATTTTCATCAACTGGAATAGCTCCTAGATCAAATCTGCATATCAACACACATACTTAAAGCACGCTGGGAAGTGCAGGTGCAATGATATTGAATGCATGTACGTATCAAGCAAGATTTGACCCTTAGCGATCTGACCAATAGAATCCTAGAAGAGATGAAGGAAGACACGACACTTGGAAGTCAGGACATTTGGAAGACACGACACTTGGAAGACACGACACTTGGAAGACACGACCCTTGGAAGACACGACCCTTGGAAGACACGACACTTGGAAGACACGACACTTGGAAGACACGACACTTGGAAGACACGACACTTGGAAGACACGACACTTGGAAGACACGACACGTGGAAGACACGACACGTGGAAGACACGACACGTGGATGACACGACACGTGGAAGACACGACGCGTGGAAGACACGACGCGTGGAAGACACAACACTTGGAAGACACAACACTTGGAAGTTACGACCATTGGAAGTCCGTCAACAGTTTTTTTACAATTTCGCAATCCTCCTTTCCTTTCAGTCATCGCTCTGCTTCCCTGTTGAGCGCCTTTGGGCCCTCGCTGGTCCAGTGTGCGCCGGAGCCGCGTCCCGGGCGGGGCGGCCGCGCCATTTTTCGCGCGCGTAACGCCCCTTAATCGGGGCGCCAGAGTGTCGGCGGAGTTTTAATGCCTTGAAATATGGAGATCGTTAGTCGCCCCGTGACTCCGGAGCGCGCGTGCCCGTCCGCCCGCCCGTCCTCCCCCTCCCGCCGCCCCCGCCTGCGGCCGCCCGCACGTAGCGCTCGCACCGCCGTCGCACGTGCCGAGCGGCTCTCGTTCGGGGTACTTGCGGGTAGGCTTTCCTTGACCCCCGACGCGTCGGCGCTCCTTGAGATTCAAGGAGCACATCTACGACGCCCAAAGCGAGAAAAAATGTCACTGGGGTATTCTTTAGCACACCCTTAATATCGCCGCTTTGAACTGGACGCAGATTATTCAAAGTTCCACTTACATTCCAGCCTACAAACAAACTAAGTCTTCCCTTGAAATATTCAAGATACGTACATAGTGTGTTTTCATGTATAAACAGCACACGAGTTTGATCTGCACATTGAAATCAACAATAAATTATATCATGTTGCTAAGAAAATGTCTTTGTGTTCAGCCAATCTCCGACGATTTTGATTCTTGCTAACAGGTCCAGAAAAATCTCTTTGCAGTTAGACTAATAAATATTCTTAGTTTCGGGCTTCAGTCGAGAGAAAATATCCTATCTTTGCATGCAGACGTAGAAAAACGTCTGAATTTATTATATTAATCGGAAATAACCTCTGTGGACAGGAGGAGCCAGAGATGAAAAAATTCCCTAATCACCCCAAACACTCTATCTCTTATATTTCAAACCGTTCCTGTAAAGAAGTAGCAAGGAATTTCAGAGAATGATTGATTGTTAGTGATTCTGAGCGCGTCAATTACTGAGGTCATTAGTTCCGTAAGTGTAGAGCGTGTTTTTCATCGCAAGGTGGCGGTGATCTTGCCCCGCTAGATGGGGGGATCCTGCGCCGAGCTATCGTCGACAAGCGTGGTTTCCACAACCAGGTATCTCCCACCAGTGGGGCACCACCCCAGCCGGGACAAGTTCTAAACCTCCGACATGTCTCCCGGCATATGTGTTGTGTAGTGAATATTAGTGTGTGTGTGTGTGTGTGTGTGTGTGAGAGTAAGGGGAGAGGATGTGACAAGAAAGAGGAAGGAAAGATCGTGTGCGGTCCGTGACCCGTTTGTTAGGCAGCAGGCATTCGCTGGGTGAAATCACGGGATACTACATATCAGGCAGCCGCCCTCTAGAATTCTCCTCCAGACAGCGACTGAAATCGACCTAGCTGACAAGCTAGTGTGAAAATCCTGCCACCGTCGGGACCCGGACCTTGGACCTCCTGATATGAGGCACTGCAGTAACATCAGTTGATGCACAATTTCAGAGAATAATCATCAAATATGTGAAGAAAAAATATTTATTTTTCCATTTATATCAAAACAAAATATCATTCCGAAGCAATACAATGTATAGTCCAGAAAATATCTTCAATAAATTGATTAAAGAATCATTATAATTTCACACATTATATAAATGAGTATATATAAAAAATCTCGAAAGGAAAACGCATTTAAAGAGGATAGTTTAGTGGAAATTTCTCGCCGTTCGTATGGCTTGGCAGTTTTTTTCTGTATATGTATATTTTATCTGTATATGTATATCTTCATTCTTTATATTAATTTTATTTCTTAGGTTAATACATATTTATTTAAGCTAACACATTATATATTTTTTATTACTTAATAGCTTATTCTAAACGTCAGGAGAAGGATCCCATAAAGGTCCTCTAGTCTGGTTCACTATTTGAGAATTTGATTTGGAATGTGTATAATCGGTATTTGCCGTGGATACTGGTTCTGTGGATAGAATTTTTTGTGAGATGGAATTTGGTGTGTGTTGGCATTTAGTGTATTTTATTATAAAAGTTTGTGACGAGACATAGATTTGGTAATCAAATGTTGGATAATTTTGTACTAACGTAGCGCGAACTTATCTACAGCTGGAAACAAAATGTTTCAATAATATTTTAGTAAACATATGGATTTGATTTAATATACCGGAAAGTAATTTCTTCTAAAGAAACCTTTTTCTTCCAGAGAATATTGGTTGTTTCCGATTACCTAGGTGAATGACAACTTTTCAGATGAAAGTACATAAATAATCCCATGATGCATGAACTGGCAATTATATATTGAATATTAGAGTGCACATGTAATACATAGAACACACACAGAGGTTTGGTATGTTCAATATTCAACAGAGAGACATGATTCACTATTAGTATAACGTATCCCTAACACTAATCTCGATAGAGTATACATTAGTAAAATTGAATGCAAATTTGGTTTCTAGAATATTCAATAATTGCTCTGCGGGATGGCTTGAGGTCTATTGTAAAAACTACTCTCGGTCTCTGTTGACATAATGGATGAATGGAATTGTTATCATGCAGGATTGCATTATGATTTTGTCCGAACAGAAATGAAAAGGCAATTTTCAGGGCTTATGAGGGAATTATAAATTGCAATAGTTAAATAGTTAAATTTTACACACCTTGATTGATACAATTTTAATACGTAAATTAATTTCGTTTTTACTTTCCCATAAACGTACATATGTACGGAGTAATATACGTAATATAGGGAAAGTTATGTAATGCTGCGCGAAAAAATGGTGAATATTTGACAAAAAAGTTCGTTGCCACGCCCTGATAACGAAAAAGTTGATAAATCCAGTTGCTAAATTTAAAAAACCTAACAGGTGTTGTAGCCAGAATCCCTGTTTTGTAAGTCATTAATACCGAAAAAAACAATTGAAAGCAAAACGTTCGTCTGTCTGTCCGTCTGTCTATCCGTCTGTCTATGCGTTTATCCGTCTATCCGTCTGTCCGTCTGTCCGTCTGTCCGGTGAATATGAACAATACTAGCGCCTAAACTATGCATACGATTTTTTCCACGTTGAAGATACCCCTTTCCATCTGGCCTGAGTCGAAGCTCTTAGATTTTGAAAAGCATTCATTAATTTTTGGGAGTTCTTTACGTGAAGCTACCCTGACATTTTCGAAATTTTCTCAAAAACTTCTCCAATTTTTTTCTTTAAATTTCTTGTAAGTGTAGAGAAATACACGTTTATTAAGATGACGTAGGTCCGATTTTCACGGTTAACTCCTAATTTTCATAAATTGTGAATGTTTGAATTTTATTCGGCGTCTCCCTCCAACTACAAAATTTACAGATAGAGGTTTTTTCTTCAAATAAAATTTTTTCTCCATAGTGATTTCTTTTCTAAGGTCATTGAAATTTTAGTACTCTTTGCGCAATATTGCATGCAATATGTGCAATTTAAAAAAAATACAAAAACAAGATTTTCTCAAAAAAGGCTCTAAATATTTACTTTAAACTTTTCATAGGGATAGTGCTAATTGTAGTCTATGTCACCGTTCCACTTGTGAATATGCAAACGCAAGGCGCTTGACTCTGAAGGCTAGGGCGGCGAGGTATCGACCACCTATCGAACTGATTGATTGACTTGTGATTCTGGGTGCGTCAAATGTTAAGGTTGTCCCGTAGTCCCGTAAACGTAGCGCATATTTTATCGCGGCTGATGGCGATGAACTTCCCTTCGTGGATGGAAATATCCGACGACAACCTACAAGACGGCTCGAGAGGTTTTCCCCAACCAGATATCTCCCATCAGCAGGACACAGTCTCAGCCGGGGCAAGCTCTATGCTCCCGCTATGAGCCGTTGTGTAGTGCATGTAAGGGTAGGTGTGTAAGTAAGGATAGGGCAAGGAAGAGAAAAAAAAGATGGCGTGTGGTCCGTTGCCCATTTGTGAGGGCATAGCTTCGGCATTCACCTAATAATGATCGGAGAAACCATGAAAAACTATCGATCACAGCAGCCGGCTGCCAGAATTCTCCTCCAGACAGCGGCTGAATTCGACCTAGCTCGGTAGTAAGTAATGCAGTTTGAGTCAAAGATCCTACCACCGTCGAGAGTGTAACCCTAAGACCTCCCGCTCAGAGGCACTGCAGTGACATCAGCTGATACCCTAAATCTCCTAAACCTGTCCGCCAATCTGACGACAGAGAGGATGGCCAGGTACGTTACGCCGTTGGGATCTTGCCACTTACCCAAACCAACACCGTCAGTCGTCTGCTGGGTGACAGCGACGCCACATGACGAACGAGACAATACCCGCTCTCACGACCGAATCCAACTCAGCCCGTTCTCTCCGCTGAGAAAGGCGGGACAGAATATTTAAAAGGGGCTGGTCATTAGTGCCCCTGCGCATGCTAGTATGCTAGAATGGCACGCATTTTACGCTGCCGTGGATACAACATTCTTTTGGAAGATGTTAATAAATTTGATATTTTGTCTAAAAACATAATCTCTTAAAGAAAGTCTCTGTAACTGTATGAAATGCCATTTTCTCATTCATGATTATTTATATCATCATTTTAATTTTAATTAAGTGTATTTTATTGCAGTATAAATATTTTTACTTTACCGTATACGTACGTATATACGGAGTAATATACGTAGTATAGGGAAAGTAATGTAATGCTGCAGAAAATTGATTTCGAGATTTCAACGAAAATACACGTTTTGGGGTCCCCTGATACCAAAAAAGTGGGTCATTTCAAAACGTCCGTCCGTCCGTCTGTTTCTCTGACTGTATGTCCGTCTGTCTCTGTCCGTCTGTCTGTCTTGTCTGTCTGTCTGTCCGTCTGATCGTCTGTGAACAACACTAGGGCGTAAACCACGCGAATACCATTTCTTCTATAATGGATATTCCCCGGTCGATCTGCGTCCACTCGTGTCGCATCGATTTTGAAAAACTTTCTTCATAATTCGAAGGTACTTTACATGAAGCCCCCCCCCCCGTCATTTTCAAAATTTTCTCAAAACGGCAGCAAATTTTTTCTTTAAATTTCTTGTCAGAATAGAGTAAAATACACTTATTAAGGTGGCGTAGGTCTCATTTTCACGGTTAACTCTGAATTTTCGAAAATTGCAAAAGTTTTGGAATTTCTTCGGCGTCTTCCTAGAACTACAAAAGGGAAGTTAGAGACTTTTCCTTCAAATAAAATTTGTTGTCCAAAGTGAGTTCTTAAAGTCATGTACATTTTTTATAAAATTTAACTAGATTTTGCGCAATATTGCGTGCAATATGTGCAATTTTCAAAAATTACAAAAAACAGATTTTCTCAAAAACTTTTCCAAATGTTCTCTTTAAACATTTTGTAGCGATAGCGCTAAATGTGCTCTATGAGATGACATTAACGTCATATTCCTCTATTCTTTTGTTTTTTCAAAAATTGCAAAAATGTAGTTTTTTGACGTCTCTCACGTTGTTAATATTTACATTAGCGGCGATTTGTTCACATTATTATATAAATGAGTATATGTGTTTTAAATAATGTCAATTAAAGTTTCTCGAAAATTGAATAGTTTTTCTGTGAAACTAGCTCAAAATTGCGCATTTTCAGAAACGCTCAAACGCCATTTTCTAAAAAATGGTTTCAAACTTTTTGTTCAAACTTTTCGAACGGATAGTGCTAAATGCACTCTTTAATATGTCGTAAAGTTCATTTTGGGGTATTTTTTGTTTTTTCAAAAATTACAAAAATGTATTTTTTTAGTTCTCTCATACGGCTAAAATGCACATTTCCAGCAATTTGTAAACACTATTGAATTTGTGAGTGTGCTTCAAATGACTTCAGATGAAGTTTTTGAAAACTCAAAACTTTTCTGTAAAAAATAGCTTCCAATTTCGCATTTACAGTAGCACTTAAACGCCATTTTCTTGAAACGGCTCCAAATTTTTCAACAAAAATTGCCATTTTCAGCAAGGTTTATTGTTTTTTTATATTCCTAAAATAATAGTTTTGTTCTACTATTGGAAAACCGAAAACGTAAGAAAATGTCGAAAAAATGTAGTTTAGATGTAGGAAAGATGGCTGCTGCCAAGAGTGTTGGCAAGTCCGAAAAGCTAGCCGAGACCAAACGTAACACAAAACTAATACGGGAAAGTCTGTGCTATTCTGTAACACGACTAGTTTATTCATGCAACTCTTGCTCATAAGGCCTCCAGCAGAAGTGGGAATAGGCTCAACAAGCGACCACGCAACGACAGGTTATAGTATGAAAATATAAAAGATGTATTTCAAGTAAAGGAAAAAGAAAATATTTATTTTATATGGTATGATACAATTACATTAATAATGATTTTTAATTGTTATTAATTGGCGATTATTAGCAATAATAAACTATGATAATTTGTGTAATAGCAATTTTTTCTATTTTGATGAAATTCTAACCAGTTTGTTTATTCCCACCAAATTTCATTTCATGGTAA
Organism: Acheta domesticus; assembly: GCA_031308135.1. Taxonomy (NCBI): domain Eukaryota; kingdom Metazoa; phylum Arthropoda; class Insecta; order Orthoptera; family Gryllidae; genus Acheta; species Acheta domesticus. Next base: position 18,540,804 of record JAHLJT010008756.1, on the reverse strand, counting down.
AAATAAACATTTTCCAAGCCAAACAATTTTTATGATAAACTATTGAGACGAAACGTGTGCTTTCGTAGCACTAATTACAGTGGCGGTCGTTGTGGGTCTGGAGCGCCGAGGTCAACTATCCATTTTCCTCGCTCTGCTGGCAAAATAACCCTCCCTGCAGCGAGTTTCGCGAAGTATGTAATTGAAATGCTTCCGTTGGCGAGACAAGGGACAGGAAAATGCCAACGTGTTCGTATAGTAATTCGCATAAAAACAAAAGAGATCGTTCGAACAGAATAAACAGCCGGGAAAGCTTTTCGCTCTCACAGGTGGGGCTGCCTCTCTAAAAATATGTCCTGGTTTTCTGGCCGCATTGTATTCTTTTGTTTTTTATCGCAGTTAAAAATAACGGGAGAACCTTGCATATAATTGTTCTTTCCACGTTTGTAAGCAGTGAATCGAATGCATGTAAAATGAATATCCATTCTTAAAAAAACATTGAAAATGAGCCCCCTTGTAAAGTTCGATAACTTTTAAAGAGGGTATTTATTGTTTTATTCGGAGAATGTAGCGTCTAGTAATATTTAAGGAACAGATACATTCTTATTGCGCTTTAAGTAGCATTTGAAGGGAAGTTTTATTATTGAATGTGTCGTAAGCATAACTAATGCAGTTTTGACATTTAGACGATACGGCATTTAGTGTGAAAGGACGAGCATATTAGTCAGGATTTATGATGTCTGACCAGGCAAAAGCAAACTGAATGTAAGGAAGTTGATTAGAGAGCATGTAGCGTATTCAACAGAATAATACAAAATATTACTTCACGGATTACTCACATCGGCGCTTATATTTTACTACAAATGAAATTCTGAGATGCGTGTAAAGAAAGGAAAGAAATGCCTTTTTTTAACACAAATAGTTTTCAGCAATTGGAATCTCTAATGCTTAAACGGTTAAACCAAAAATGATGTATAGTCTCCATCAATTAGTCTCCATCATTAATCCTTTCTTCAAAAAGATGTACCGTAAACCGAGGCAACTTTGCCATATTTTGAAAATTATGTTGTTCGTCCTCCTGCAAAGTTTTCGGTTCAAAAAATACGGCTGTCAATTGTGCAGGCAAAACATTGGAGAAGAGGATTTTCATATATTTTCAATATTATTACTTGTTTTGAGGACTTTAACGGTGTTTTTGTAACTTTGCCAACGCTTATTTTGTTTTCAGTACAGAAAATTGGACTTGATTTGTCATTTTCTCAATTGTGAAATTAGAGAACAAGTTAAATTGTTTGACATGAGTTTGAAAAGATTGTGTACATTTTTACTGCGGAAATAAGTTGAAAGAAGAAAAAAGTTGCAAAGTTTCCCCCGGTTTACAGTATCTTTTTCAGTTGCTTCACGCAGACCATACTTAGGTATGGCGCCAAAAGCAAAACGAAAATACCAAGTTGCTGCAACTGGAAAACGGTTCGAATATAAATTAAGGAATGTGTTTCACTGAAAAATTTCTCTAACAAGAGCTACCTTTAATACTAAAGTCCCTTAGCTGATACCAATAAGGGTAATTGTTGATGCACAAAGTGAATATATGACAACTCAGCTTCTGTAGAGGTGTTGAAAAAAATGTGCACAAAACCATACATTTGTAGCAATCAATTTATTTTAAAATTTTGGTAATGTAACAAAAGTATATCAACTATGCGCTAACCCAAAATATTTTTTTCTAAACGAACCGTAGAATCGTTCCTAAAGAAAATAAAATTAATTACACTATTTCACAATAAAATAAGACAAACAGCATCCTCTTACTCTTAGAAAAAAAATGTAACTAAACCTTCTGCTTCCTGGAATTTGTTATGAAAATAATTAAACATTTTAGATTCAATTGCCTCCTTATGATGCTTACGACTAGATGTGGCAACAAAGCCAAGCCGCCGATTACGAACTGAAAATATGCTCCTCCTGAACCGGGAAGCGGTCGGATGGGATTCCCCTGTGGGTTCCCGAAGATACGAAAGAACGTCGTTAGGCGCGCGCGCGGCGCTGGGGAACCCCCAGGCGGGAGCCGAGGGTGGAAATTAAGTCCCGACTTAATTTTATAGCCGGAGAGCTGTTGCTGCAACTTAATCACGGCGCTGAACGCCCGGAGCTCTGTCGCGGGTGCTGGCTGCGCGGGGGGAGGGGGTTGGGGGAGATGAAGTTTGCGAGGGAAGAGTGCATTTTCTATCCCCGGAACCCGATTTATTTTATTATTCGCGAAGAAAATGTGTCTTCTATTCCTCTGTGGAAGTAATTAGTAAATATGTTTGCTAGAAACATACCGAGAGTTTGGGAGAAGTTGTCCTCAGGTAGTTTGCTGGGTTTCCTTTGTCTTACATAATAAATGGGTGACATTAATATCTTAACAGTGCTTACTGTTTGTCTGAATGAATGTGTTTAGTGCTGCACGAAGTGTTATGAAGGCATGGAGAAAATTCAAGGACAGATTCTATTTATATGGAGGTGTACTGAGGAAACAGTATCCAGAAGGTTGAGAGCAAATAGGTAAAAAAATATTTGAAATTGTTAATCAAGCTTTGCACTGAATTATTATTTTTAATTAACAGGGGAAATCTGAAATATCTTTTGGAATTCTTGAATTTGAAACTAAGAAGATAGTTTTCAGCAGAAATTTCCGAGAGTAAATAGTGTCAGTAACTCATATTATGTCAAATGATGAACAAGCTACATTTTCATTAATAAAAGATGACGGTGTGACAAGTTTCTCTGTCATCTCTCAGTTATTTGCCATTTGCCAGTTATTTGCCCTTGATACAGGAGATACTTGTAAATTCTGAGAAATACAAGAGATTCTCAGAAAAATGTTGAGGCGATGTGTAGATTTGTTAGGAATATGGAACAAGGAGGTCAGTGACTCTATATAAACACCGCCAACAGACCCTTTCATTTATAATACGTACGTAAAATATTCGAATGTGATAAAACATTCTTCTATTGAGCTACACGAATATAATAGAAGCTTCGCCGGATAAACATAACTGATAATCTTGTCGACCCAACCGAAAGCGTGTTTACCCCAGCGCACCTTCATATATTTCACCTGACACCCTCTATCGCATATTGCGACCGTCTCTCTGATGCACGAGGCGCCACTGCTTGCGCTCCTTCTTTCGGGGCCTCCTCCGCAGCTTGTCTCTTAATTCACTCCCGCCTGACGCCGCAGCGGCCGCAACGAGCTGCCTCTCCGCGCGTATTAATGCTCCGAGCTCATAAATCGCCGAGCAATTTTTGCGCGAGCGGTGGCGCGGGGAGCGTCGCGGGTGGGAGCGGGGCCTTGGGCGGGGGCGGGAGCTTGGGCGGGAGCTTGGGCGGGAGCTTGGGCGGGAACTGTGGCGGGAACTGTGGCGGGAGCTTGGGCGGGAGCTTGGGCGGGAGCTTGGGCGGGAACTGGGGCGGGAGCTTGGGCGGGAGCTTGGGCGGGAGCTTGGGCGGGAGCTTGGGCGGGAGCTTGGGCGGGAGCTTGGGCGGGAACTGTGGCGGGAACTGTGGCGGGAGCTTGGGCGGGAGCTTGGGCGGGAGCTTGGGCGGGAACTGGGGCGGGAGCTTGGGCGGGAGCTTGGGCGGGAGCTTGGGCGGGACTTGGGCGGGACTTGGGCGGGAGCTTGGGCGGGAACTGGGGCGGGAACTGTGGCGGGAGCTTGGGCGGGAGCTTGGGCGGGAGCTTGGGCGGGAGCTTGGGCGGGAGCTTGGGCGGGAGCTTGGGCGGGAGCTTGGGCGGGAGCTTGGGCGGGAGCTTGGGCGGGAGCTTGGGCGGGAACTGGGGCGGGAGCTTGGGCGGGAGCTTGGGCGGGAGCTTGGGCGGGAGCTTGGGCGGGAGCTTGGGCGGGAACTGGGGCGGGAACTGTGGCGGGAACTGTGGCGGGAGCGGGGGTGTGAGTGGATGTGGGGGTGTGAGCGGAAGCGGGAGTGAATGCGGGGGCGTGAGCGGGGGCGTGAGCGGGGCGTGAGAGGGGCGTGAGCGGGGGCGTGAGCGGAGGCGTGAGCGGGGCGTGAGCGGGGGCGTGAGCGGGGGCGTGAGCGGGGGCGAGAGCGGGGGTGTGAGAGGGGGCGTGTGTGGGGCGGAAGCGGGGGCGGGAGCGGGGGCGTGAGAGGGGGCGTGAGTGGGGGCGGGAGCGGGGGCGGGAGCGGTGGTGGGAACGGAGTTGGGGGTGGAGGCGTGAGCTGTGCAGAGAGACAAGTGGAGGGGGCAAGAGGGTGGACGGGTGGTGGAAAGGCGGCAAGAAAGAGGGTGGGCGACTGCGGTGAACGAGGTGGCGGGGAGAGGTGGGGGGGAGAGAGAGTGAAGGCGCGAAGGGTGACGATGAGGGAAGGGAAAGGAGAGAGGAGAGCGGAAGGTGACGGAAACGAATCTGGACGCGAGGAAGGTTATGGAAGAAGTCGAGCATGCGAACATGCAGGAACAGTAGGTGATGGAATGGGAAGAGGAAGCCTAGAAACCGGGAAATGTAAAGGCTAAAGAGGTTAAGGTGAACGAACCTTACGCATAGGAGGGAAATGAGAGAGAGGAAATAAAAGTGAGACATCAGAAAGAGAGGGAAAGTATGAGTGAAATATTGGAGGTCGAAAAAATAGATAATGTGAAACAGTTGCCATAACGCAAGAAGTGAAATAGGCAGACAGACCAGAGAAGACACAAAAGGTGGAGGAAGTGACGGAAGAGGATGATATAGAAAAAAAGAGGATGTGAAGTCCAGAAATATAGAAAAAGTAGGATTTGAGAACAAGAAAAACAGTGAAGACAAGGAATGAGGACGTTTCAGTTAGTGGTAGAGAAGCATGCGTAGCAGAGAGCCGGTTATTATGGAGGTTGCAAAGGCAACGTCGATACTGCTAGCAGTGTGAGAGACGGCTGGCAGGGCAGGGAGTTGGATGATGTGTCTGATATGATGCAGGCGAGCTGGTGAGGCGGGGCGCGATGAGGCAGCGAGAGAGTGCCAAGGGTGTTGCAGGGCGCGGCGGGGCGGGACGAACAAGGCGCGGTGACGGGGCGCGGTGGGGCGGAGCGAGGCGGGGTGGGGCGTGATGGAGTGTGGCGACGGGGCGCAGTGGGGCAAGGCACGGAGGGGCGGGGCTCAGCGGGGCCGGGCGAGACGAGGCGCGGCGACGTGGCGCAGAGGGGCGAGGCGCGCCGGTGCGGGGTGGTGCGAGGTGGAGCGTGGCGGAGCAGGGCGTGGCGGGGCGTGGCGGGTAGAGACGGGACGGAATGGGTGGGGTGGGACGAGAGGAGGCGGGGCGGGACGGAAGGAGGTGCGGGCGGGGCAGGCGGAGAAGGGCAGGGCGGGGCAGGGCGGGGCAGGGAGGGGCAGGGAGGGGAGGGGCGGGGCAGGGCGGGGAAGGGAGGGGCAGGGCAGGGCGGGGAAGGGCAGGTCAGGTTGGGGCAGATCGGGGTGGGGCAGGTCGGGGTAGGGCGGGGGGGGACGGGGCGGGGCGGGGCAGTACGAAGCGAGACAGGGCAGTACAGGGTGAGGCGAGGCGAGGCGGGGTGAGGCGGGGTTGGGCGGGGCGGGGCGGGAAAGGGCAGTACGAGATGAAGCGTGGCGAGGCGGGGTGGGGTGGGGCGGGGGCGGGGTGGTGGTGGGCGGGGAGGGGGTGGACTCGGCGGGGTGGTGTGCGGCGCGGCGGATGTTTCTGGGAGCGGCGTCTTCATCGCCGGAGAGTTACGGGCGCCGAAGCCCCTGCAGGTGGCGTCCAATGCGCGCGCCGCCTGTGATTTACTCGCGGGCGGTGATGAATGCGGGGCGCCCCTTCCGCCCAGAGCGGTCAACGCGTAATGAAAGCCCGGCCCCCGGAATAAGAAGGCACCTTCACTTACTCGGAGGCGAGGCTTCACCAGTTCCACGTCCGCTGTGGTAAGACTGCAGATTAAATTTCTCAGAAAAGAAAACGTTTAATAGGAAATTAATTGCTGCTCTGATGAAAGGAATTGATTCTGTCTTTTACTTTCTCACAGTGTTTCGTAAGAAGAAAATGTATTACAACCGTACGCTAGAAATTGGGGCTTTTTCGACAGAAAACTATTTTTGCCGGGTCTTGTTGAAGAAAAATTAGGAAACCATCATCTTTCGTATAAATTATATAAAAAGTGCATTCTCTAACACGTTCTATTCTTAGAATTGTTTATGGATCCTTGATGCCGAAAAATCAATAGATGGGAAAACGTCATTCTGTCCGCCCGTCCGCCCATCCGTCTATTTGTCGCTACTTATCTGTCTGTTGTAAACGCTAGCGCACCGACTTAGGTAACTCAAGGTATCACTTGATATATCAGCACGATCTCTTACCGGAAGGTCCTGATTTCGAGTCCAAGTGGCAGGATTTGTGACACTGGCGACTCAGCTATGGTTTATTTCGGCTCATTTCTTTTTTTGTCCCATGCCATCATTCGATTTTAAAAGTAAGGGCCAGTGTCTAGTGAGATAATTGAAACTCCAGATAATGTGCGTCGGCTACAGAATGTGACAGGCGAAAAATATTTATTGGTATCAGAAAAATATCAGAGGTTTTACTCAAAATTCTGATTTACAGGGTCTTGGAGATATTTTCAAAATTCTACAAAGAGACATTTCAGTTGCGGAAATCTATCCCTCTGATCTAATGTGTTCACGATTTGCTTAAGTAATCTCCGTCGATGTTGAGAGATCTTCCTCTCAGTCGTATCTGTTCCTCTAAAAGGTACAATTTAACCACAATACATAACGAAAATACTTAGTGGCTTTATGGGCACCAAGGAAACAAAAATATTTCGAACCTTAGAATATTTGTCTTAAAATTAATTTATTTTCGTGTAGGTTTTTTCGTCTTATTTTTATTAAAATATTGTGAAAAAATGTACTATAGCGTTGAGTTAAACTGAAATCGTGAATTTATTATTAAAAACAATGGACTTATTTTGTCTATTTTAGCAGTTTTAAGTGCCTTTTTGCCTCCCTATTTTGTAGATTTTTAGTGTCCAAAGTTCACATTTCAAGTGATGTTTCGTATTTCGTGAAGAAATAGTGATAATGTATTTCGTTCAATGATATGCCATATTATGAACAATTTTGTTCATCGCAAAAGGTTGTTTATAATGCTGATATACAAAAAAATATAATAACTAATGTACTACTTTTACATGTTGATGTGCTTATTATCTACCTTAATCTCTTTCGAAAAATTATCATATGTTTAAATGAACATAGAAATGAATATATGTAAAAGGTTAGAGTAGTGTATGTGTGATAGCGGAATCACTTACTTAGTTTTAGGAACCTAAAGCGATCAATAGTGGAAATCGAAAAGTGATTTGGAGGACGGAAGTTATCAGATCAACATTTTTTAGCGGAAGTTGGGAAAAAGTTTCCACTCCTCGCTTAGTTACTTGAAGTTAGGAATCGAATACTTTTTTTTCACGTGGATTTTCTTATCTTAATAGATTAGAATAGACAAGACAAACGTAGGTGACCATTGTAGTACGAGTCATAAATTAGGATTTTCCTTTATCAAAAATCATTCTCTAAAACCATGGAAAGTCTATTTCAATTTGTAAAATTGTGGTGAGTCTTACGGCGTGTTTCATTTCCATGGTCGTGAAGAATTTGTTGTAAACAAGTTGCAAGTTTAAAATTTCTTTTCATGTTCTTTTGAAGTTAATGTTTTGTTAGAATCACTATTGTGTACTGAATGAGAAGTAATTCAGCTTTGAGAACAACAATTTTATTTCCATTAGCAAACATGAATAATCCGTATGAAAATGGCAATTGTCAGTGTTTTTCGCGAGATATGCAAAGTTGCCAAGTCGTTTTATAACGCAAATGTCCCAACCCAATGTCAAAGTCTGTAGGTAATGCCAGCAACATAATCTTTAGTCGGTTCAGCGTATTGCACCTTTCAGTATTCCCAGCTGCCGATGGCGTCGCGCCGGTCGTTTATATCTATCTGCGAGGGGCGGGCTGACGGCCGGAAAGGGTGACCCATAGCAGCCATCTCGTTCAAGGATATGAGTGTGTTGCTCCGCCGCACCGATTTTTGCTCATTCCGCGCAGCAACAGATACATCACGAACTACGTGACCACAACATGTTTGTTCACAACATGCATTGTTTATGCATGTCAACAACTTCGTTTGAAAGGTCGGACCAGATATCGCTCGCCACCTAGCGGCATTGGAAGCGAGAAATGCCTATGAGAAAAATTTTAGAGGCATAAAGTGACAATTTTCACCGGCGACCAACCCAAAATAACATAATGAAAGTGCAGACAAAATAAATGATGCAATATAAAAAATGCTTTGTATGTTTCCATGACTTGTAACAAAGTAATGATTGTTATTTGCACATTCCCTTCAATACAAGTGAAATTGTGTCGATAATTCCTCTACTGTTCGGCAATGCGAGATTAAATGGTAGTAGTAATCGATTTGGAAAATAAATATTTATGTGCGTTCGGTTTCCCCGAGTCGTTTCTATTTTGACTGCATTTAAAATTCCAGCTAATATGTGACGAAAACTAGGGAATGAAGCTCATTGGCTGAAGCCTCTGCGCAAGAGCACAGCCATGGCCTTGCATCATGGCAGCCGCCACCGTGCTCCTCCTGGCTGCTATTTTCCGATTTAATCTTATTGGCACTTGAAGACCATGAGCTACAGAAAGATGGGGACATTATCATACGATAGGGAGCTCCAGTTCCAAAACTTTAAGCCGTAACGAAGCTCTTGATTGGGTGACAATGTCCCCTCTCGGTCCAACCTGTGACCTGGAAATACCTCAGGTTTTGAATCACAGTATAACAACGGAATTTGTACATGGGCGGCACTCCGTGGTTTTCGATGGCGCATCTCAATTCTACAAATTGATTCATCCCCACTTCATCTTAAGATATTAATCCAGCCTTATGTGAAAAAAACTTATGGATTATTATTTGAATTATTATTATTATTTGAATATTGAAGTATTATGCACTTTCACAATAATACAGCTGTATTTCAGATGCAGCCCGTATTCTGTTACATGTAAATGACACTCTGCTTGGACCCGTGCAGAGAGAGACTGACGCGACCGGAGCAGTGTTCCATTGATCGTTTGACTTCCCTAAAAAACAACAACAAACAAACAAATGGCGTTTTTAATTAAAGGAAATGAAAGTTCATAACGCATCTAAAAATCCAGACTCATCTCCAAGTTCCCTTTGGGATGTCACAAACATATCATGTTTGAAATTGAAACGTAAAAAATGTTTCAATAATTAATTTCATTACTTTGAATTTATGTTAAAGGTTGTCAGAAAAAATTCAAATAAATAATGAGTTATCCTGTAACTCTGGGGTTTATTCATATTTTGTAGATATTTTTGTTCTTTTCACAACTGCTTCGTTTAGAATGTTGCTTATAGAACGTTAGAACCTTGCTTATTTATCATTATTTACATTATAATCTCAATTTGTCGCTACGGATAAAGTTCACCCTCTCATTTCCAATATGTATTTCCTTTGTGTCTCGTTTCTTTTCTCCTCTTGCTTTTGCAAGTAAAACCTGTTTTTCATTCATCAGTCACTTTGCCTTTATTCTTACAGTTCAGCGGCCGTTCTAGGCGTTTGATTTTGTGGCACTTCCTTCCAAATCTCTGGTGAAACTTGCGAGTTCCTTGCTACTTTTTTCCAGGGCCTCGTCCCATTCCATTCCTTTGGCAGAACCCGCCGTCACCAAACTCGCACAACCCTCCATATCACCGTTTGTCCACCCCCACTCTCCACCTCCAACCAATGACGCTCCCGCACACAACGTCACTTACCGATCCGTTCACAAGCTTCGAATCCGGTTCTCTCTCGTCCCGCTCGCTGACGCGTTGCCCCGACCTCTTGTCGCTAATGCCTCCCATGCGCCCCTGCCACCGTCACCGCCGCCACGACTTCCACCTCCGTCTCCAACGCAACAGATGCGTCGCCGCGCCGCCTTCACCATCGGCGCTGTCTCTGCTCTCGCTGCTGGCGCCGCCGCAGCCGCCAGCTTAGCCTTGACAAGTGGACGGAACTTTTAATGGAATGAATAACGAGGGAGAGCGGCAGGCTGCCGGGGGCGACAGGAGAGTTAGCGTGGGGGGTTGGTGAGGACGTGGGCACGGAGGGAGGATACTGGGCAGGGCACGGGTCTTGGTTGGCAAAGCGTGGGCGTGGCCGGGCGCGTGGGTGATGCATGGGAGAACGGGACCAGGGGGCTGGGGCTGCGCGGGGATGGGCGTGTTGGCGGACGCGGTGGCGGACGCGGGGGCGGGCGCAGGGGCAGGCGTGGGGGCGGGCGCAGGAGGCGGCGCGGGGGAGGGTGCGGGGACGGGAGAGGGGACGGGAGAGAGGACGGGGAAAAGAGCGTATGCGAGCTCGGGGGCGGGCGCGGGGGCGGGCGCGGAGGCGGGCGCGGGAGCGGGCGCGGGGGCGGGCGCGGGGGCGGGCGCGGGGGCGGGCGCGGGGGCGGGCGCGGGGGCGGGCGCGGGGGCGGGCGCGGGGGCGGGCGCGGGGGCGGGCGCGGGGGCGGGCGCGGGGGCGGGCGCGGAGGCGGGCGCGGGAGCGGGCGCGGGGGCGGGCGCGGGGGCGGGCGCGGGGGCGGGCGCGGGGGCGGGCGCGGGGGCGGGCGCGGGGGCGGGCGCGGGGGCGGGCGCGGGGGCGGGCGCGGGGGCGGGCGCGGGGGCGGGCGCGGGGGCGGGCGCGGGGGCGGGCGCGGAGGCGGGCGCGGGAGCGGGCGCGGGGGCGGGCGCGGGGGCGGGGGCGGGCGCGGGGGCGGGCGCGGGGGCGGGCGCGGGGGCGGGCGCGGGGGCGGGCGCGGGGGCGGGCGCGGGGGCGGGCGCGGGGGCGGGCGCGGGGGCGGGCGCGGGGGCGGGCGCGGGGGCGGGCGCGGGGGCGGGTTCTGGTCGGGGACGGCAAGCTGTCTGGCGTGACTCGCATCGGTTCCCTTTCCACAACGCCCTGGGCTTGCGGCCGTCGAGGCGGGAGGCAGAGCCACCGACTGCAGATGCCACTCTCGTCGACGAGTTTCGCAATTATGTCAGAAGTCTCGTGTTGGAATCACTTTGTCGCTTTGATATCCACTCGCCTGCATTTCTAAACGTGAAGTACTGCGTTTACATTATCTTTTCTAACCGGAGAATTATGTCCTTCATTCGCGTCAATGAGATTCTTGGAATTAATAAATAGATGTTCTCAATGACGACGTAAAAAACGATGAAATGAAATATCAGAACAAATTCCTAGGTATTACTTTAAATTACACAGAGAAATTATAAGTATTTGATTACAGTTCTTGCATAACAATTCTTGGAATGAGTAAAATGAAAATACCAGAGCACGAAGCATTAATATTGAGGGTAATGCTGATTATAGTGACTGATTTGAAAATAAGCGCTTTATTACGTTGCTTTATAAATTGTGTAATTGCAGAAATTATGAAATGGCACAAAATGACTATTGCTTATGATGACACATAGATGTAAATACCTACTTCATAACGAACTATAAAATCAATAGTCATCTGTTACGATGTGTTTAAGGTATTCGTTTACTCAAAACTTCATGAAAATTGCTAAACAGATTTTTTTTCAAAATCTATTACTTTTGTTCTTTTTGCGGCTTCAATCCGTTTTCTTCTAGTTTTCAACGTTTTGTGATATTTGGTATTTTCTGTGCTAATCATTAAATTCTATGTACCTGTTTTTTCTGTCCGCAGCTGGAATATTTAGATTTTGAAGTAAATTTTCTAAAACCCTAATTTTCATACACATCGACCAAAAATATTATATCTTCTGAAATAGATGTATTTATAAAACCTTTTTTTGATGACCAAATGTTCTCTCTATTAAAGAACCTCTAACTAATGATGTTATACAAATAATGGAAGAAAGTAGATATTATTATATTTTACATTTTCGAAAATTTAGACTTTAACGAAAACCGGACCTGCGAAAATTTCATCATCCTCTGCGCTATCGGAGAAAACATTTCCACAAAATATTATAAAACCATTTTTGATTTTTTTTATAAACTGCAATTATTTCGAGCAAAAAATGCGTGAAAACAACTCGATTTTCAAAAATATGCATGAACTTAATAAACACCTAATTCTTTAGAACGGATTTTATTGAGGAAAAATATCTATCATTAATATTGTATTTTTGCAGTGTTAATTTTTTTCGATTTTCGAAAGTACAGAGCAAGCAAATGAACAAACAGGCCACATAAACTGACAGGCTGCCAGACAGGTGAAGAATCTGAAATTAGACCGACTGGCAGTCAGACGGCCAGATAATCAGGCGGTAAGACACTCAGTCTGCAAGACAGACGCGAAGAGATAGACGGACAGACAGACGAACAGACTGACAGATGTACCCACAGACGAATATGCATGTAGAGGTACAAACAGACACACAAAGACTGACAGGCAGACACACACCGACACGTGCATTGCCGTCAACCGATTTATCAGTATCAATGACCCACTAAACGTGAATTCTAAACAATCAAAGTTTGAGGAAATAATTTGCTTCTATTGGGAACAAAATTTATCCTCCCTTTCGATAGAAGAGTCACACAATACGAGTTTGTCGTAAAAGTGCACGTTTTTGCCACATTATTACAAGGCTCTCTCTTTACTGGATAAGTACGTAGAATGACGAGAAATCAAAAATGAGGATATTGCATCAAACTGCTTTTACATATCCAAGAAATATTAAATGAATTTCTATTTACTGAGGTTCATGTGATACCGTATGGTTTGAGAAGCATAATTGTTTTCAGAATTTTTCTGCATAAAAATGTCCTTGAAATCTACCAATTAATCCTCGGAGTACGGTCAACCCATCGAATTTATTCATTAAAACAATTTCAAATAATGATTTTGTTTAAAATTTGCGTTTTAATAATTATTTACCAATTTTAATATTATCTATTTGAATATTTGGAAACTACTTAAGTTTGCAAAGAACGAATTCAATGCAATACTTACCGATTTATTCCCTTTGAGTAGTCGCGTACCTTTACTGTAATAACACAGCGAGGCTTTTGGAAGGAAATTCCTGCTGACTCCCGGAAGTAGTTCACTGCGTGACGTGAAAAACAGGGCATTCGGAAGGGCTTGCCCAGACTCCGGAAATACGCGGGCCGCCATCTTTTGAATTGGGCTACTTGTGTTTGAGGTGGTTACCTCAAAGGCGCTGTAGGTTTTGTTTATTTCCAGGACGAAAAGCTTCGCAAAGGCAGGAAGCGCGCGCTCTAGTGGCTTCGAAACTTCCGTTTGATTCTTTGGTTGTTTATTTTTGTACTCGAGGCGCTTTAGCGCTGTACTTCTGGACTCTTTTGTTCGCAAACCAATTATTTAGTTTCTGAGCGCTTGAGTTGTGAAGGGATATTCCTTTCTGAGGATCCACCATTGTAGGCTCGGTTTTTCTTTTTTGCGGGTACTCTGTACTCTTTGTTATCAGCTCACAGTATTCTTTCGAAAATTATCACCCTCGTGATGTGTTGAATTTTGGAAGTGTTTATGTTTCATTATGGTTCCGAATCTCATTAATACTTAAGATCTCGTTAACATCTGTTAAACTGATGGAAATTTATAATAAGGAAAGTGAATATATTACTTTTGTTTTGAAAACTTCTTGCTTAGTACCTACGTATTATGATTTCCGGTTAATTACTCTAAATTTGCTGATAAGTAATTAAGTTTTGTACAAAAATATTCAATACGATTATTCAGTTGAAAAAACATACAGAAGGGTATTCGATATGGACACACATTTAATGAGTAAAACATGAGCAGATTGAAAATTTGATTTTGCGCTTAATGATGAAACTTTCCTAACTTTGTGTTTTTCGTTATTTCCCTTTCAACTTTTCCCTAAAGGCTAGATTTTAACACAATCGATGCATTCTAGTGAAGCAGTACGTCTTTGTGCTGCATTATACATGCCTAATTAAAAATAACTGACGAACACTTTATAACAAATAACCTTTAACCTTTTATATCAAATAACCAAAAAATAACTGTAGCTTCTAAATATTAGCGGTATAATCAGTTTAATATAAACACAAGGTGAAAAACAGAAAAAAATAGTCGTAGCCTAGAATACAGGCAAAGTTTCAAGAACTTCTTTCCTCGAAATAATTGCGTAAATTGAATATTTCCTTGAAAAAAATGAATTCCTTGAAATAATTTTTTTTACAAAACGTAATGAACTTTTAAAGAAAGATAATTTAATCCATTACATACGTTATTACAATATTAATAAATTACTTATTTGAAATAAATTGATGAACTCCAACATAAATAATTTGATATAATTAATAGAATTAAAAGAATACTATGCAGCAATTTTAAATTTTTGCTACAAGGTTTATTGGGAAATAAGATACTTTGCAACCGAGTACTTTCTCAAACGATTAAAGAAGTCGTGTTTTGTAGCCGCAGAAGCCAATTATATTATTTTATGGAGCAAAAACATCATAATAGGATCCAGACTAAGAAGCTAATTATATCTTAATGAAATGGAGAAAATAATTAAAATTATTTTTGAATATAACGGGTTCCACTCAATCCCGAGCTTCCTCCAACAGTAGTTTACCAACCACCACAGATATAGCCTCCCTCCCTCCCCCACATTGAGCCGCTCACACCGACTGCTTCCCAACAATGGCGGCGCCGGGGAACCCCCGCGGGCCGCGCTTCCGATTACCGCCGCCGAGAGCGCGCTAAGGTGCGGCGCGGCGTGGCGTCGCTCATGCACTGTCACACATCCATCTTCAGAACGGCCCCCCTGGGCGGCAGGCGCGTCCCGGGGGCCGGGCGCTATCGCTGACTCGGCGCGGGAGTCGACGCCCGGACTCCAGGTCGCTGACACCCGCCCCCGCGCTTCGGTATATAATCCCCGGAAACGACGGCGCAATTGGGCGTAGTGCATTTCTTGGTGTTTTCAGCTAACGAAAATGCGGAGTCGGGTTCTTAGTGTATTTTGAAAACAATCACACAATAACAGTAGTTATTGAATATTTTGTTCATTACAAAGCGGATCCATTCATACAAGGTTAATTAGATTTTCAAATTCCTATATAATTTCAAGACAATCACCCAATAGTTTTCACCTGAAGAAGGAGATGTACTAATAAACGAAACTCTGTGACAATGCGCTTGGTAATGTATCATTATAAGTGATGTATACAATAAGAGCAGTTATTGTTTGATTGTGTTGTAAAATTGATTTTGCATAAACAATATTGTCAATCGGTAAGTATAGAAATAATGATATGCTGATGGAAGTAAAAATTATAGATTTTGTTTTTGATTTCTCAAAACAGACAACGAAACTGTCTTAATAGTTGTTTAACTATTAAAAAACCCACTTAGATGTTTGTATTACATTCCTCTATTTTGAATCACTGGGGGAAAGATCGTAGTCATTGAATAGCATACTGAAACACGGGATCCTCCTTATGTCATAGTAAACGTTTCTGCTGGAACTGAAATTAGAATTTTGCTCAAAGGCATATAGCTACGCCCCTTGACATCTGAACTGGACTGGAACTAGACATCTAAAAATATATGCTTTAATTTTCATTGTGTGTAAGTTTGTGTTGACTGTATAAATACTTATTTTAATTATAGTTTTTCAACGCGGGTCTGACGATCTCAAGGTGTTGGTTTGAATGTTTCTTCTGGAATCACGAATATTTTTTAGCGACGACATACTCGGCGTCAAAATTTTAGGAATAAAGTTAATTTTTGGGTTTACTTATGTATTTGTTTATCATTTAATAAGCTTGTTATACTTGCTATATAAAGTTTAAATAAAATTTTCATCTAAAAATCCTTCAAGGTTATTATTTTTCTTCAAAGAAAGGCTTCTGGAAGTACATTTTTAAGCAATAGTATTTTATTGTTTGACCGTAATGTCAGTCGTGAAAATCCTGAAAAGTAGCGATTTGATCCGTACAAAAAATAATCTTAAACACACTAACTTTATATTTTGGTGTTTTTAGAATCCTATTTGTTTTATTGAATTAATATTATTTTAAATTACCTTTTTAATGCTGTTACTTTACAACTTGTCTTTGTACCTTTTTTAAGCATTACATTTCTAATATCAACCTGATTACTGAAACATTTTCAAAGAGTAAACTATGACAACACACAATAAACAATTTAAAACATACCTGAGAAATTTTCCTGAATTTCATTACTTTACATGAAAGTGCATCAAGTAATTTGTTTATTAAGTCCAATCTGTAATCAGTTTCGAAAGGAGCGCCTTCTCTTTGACAAGCTACTTTTCTATTTTACAAAATCCACAATACTATCTAGTAGTTAGTACTGTTCATTAGTCTTCCGTTCTTTGTTACCACATATTCACATTCACGCAGCATTCTCTCTGAGATCCATTTTCCCTTTCGCCGAACCCGACCCATGCCGCGCCCTTTGCACGACCTCCGACACTCCTCTTCCGCTCGGTAACCTCTGTTCCCGAATATGCTGCCCTTGCGTCCCCGATTCTGCCAGGCTGTTCCTGAATCCGCCCACGGCGACCTCACTGCCGTCGCCTCTGCCGTCACCATAGTCACTTTAACGAAGATCTCCCATTTCAAGCGCCGCGGCCGTTAGCCATCACCATCCCCACCACTTTCACAGCCACCTCTCCAGTCACTGTCTCACTGTTGCCCTTCCTCCATCCCCATTTCTGGCGCCGCTGCCTCTACTAGCACCACCGTCGCTATTGGTGTCGTTACCACCATTACCGCCGCTGCGAGCTGCACCGCCACCACCAGCACCAAAATCACTACCACCAGCACCGCCCCCGCCTACACCCCCCATCGATTACACAACCACCATCGGAATCGCCCCTTCCAACACCTCCACCACCATCGTCATTACTACCATCACCTCCACTACTGCCACCTGTCACCACAACCACCATCGCCACCGCCTCTGCCACTACTAACACCATCACAATCACTAACGCTACCACAACGACTACCACCACAACCACTACACCACCACAAACCCTAACACCACCACAACCACTACCACCACAATCACTAAGACCACTACAACCCTACAACCCTTAACATCACCACAACCCTTAACCTCTCCACTACCACCACCACTATCACCACAACTACCACTACCAACACCAACACCATTACCACCACTAACGCCACCAGCTACAACATAACCACCAATAACAACATTTCCGAATCCTTCTCACCTACCGCTTCCGCTTCTGCCGCCACCACCTTGATTCCCAGTTGCCATCGCACCCCGACACAATCGCCGCCCCCACCGCAACCGCCGCCGTCGCCGCCGACCAATTTTCCGCGCGAGCGAGCCTCGGGCTATCGCCCACCCGCCCACGCCCCGCCTGCCCCGCCCCCTCGGTGCACCTGCCGCCTAATCGCTCGCCCATTACCCTCGCGCCGGCTAATAGTCCATCAGATAGCGCGGGGCGCGCTCTCGCCTAATCAATGTTTACGGCGATATTAGCCAACTTCGTTAATAGTGGGGCGAGGCGCCCCGCCCCACCACGCCCTGCCCCGCCTCGACTCTGCCGCGCCGTGCGAAAGTGCAGCGTGGGGTAGAGCCTTCCACGGAACCCTTGCACCGTCTGGCCATGCACCCTTTGGCCCAGGGCATGCCTGCGCCCAAGGAGAAATTTGGCTAGGGATGGAAGCATATTTCAAAACGCAATTACCTTCTTTTATAACTAGAGACCGAATTTTATGTAATTACATATTTTTTTGTCTTTCTACTAAGCGTTCTCAAAATTATAATCTTAGTGAATCATAGCCCTCCTAACACAATATCAAATTTTTTCGTTACATATTTTTACTTTCCCGTACACGTACGTATACACGGAGTGATATATGTAGTAAAGGGAAAGGTTATTTAATGCTGCGCGAAAAAATGGTCAATTTTCGGCGGAAAAAAATTAATTTCCGAGCCGTGAAAAGGAAAAAGTGGATAGAACCAGTTGCTAAATTAAGAAAAAAAATCCCCTAACATGTGGTGTAGCCAGAAACCTTGTTTTCTAGGTTCTTGATACCGAAAACCCAATTGAAAGGAAAACGTCCGACTGTCCGTCCGTCTGTCTGTCCGTCTGTGAACACTGCTAGCGCCTAAACCATAAGTACGATTTCTTCCAAAATGGATATTCCCCGATCGATCTGATTCTAGTCAAAGCTTTGAGATTTTGAAAAAGATTCTTCAAAATTTGGGGGTACTTTGTGTGAAGCCCCCCGGGGAGTTTCAAAATTTTCTCGAAAATGGCTCCAAATGTTTTCTTTAAATTCCTTGTATGAATAGAGTAAAATACACTTATTTACATGGCATAGGTCCGATTTTCACGGATCACTCTGAATTTTTGAAAATTGCAAAAGTTTAAAATTTTTACGGCGTCTTTCTGGGACTACAAAATTGAAGATAGAGATTTTTCCTTCAAAGAAAATTTTTTCTTTATAGTGAGTTCTTTCTTTAAGGTCATATAAATTCTCTTCAAAAATTTTAGTATTCTTCGCGCAATATTGCGTGCAAAATGTGCAATTTTAAAAAAATTACAAAAGCAAGATTTTCTCAAAAACGGCTCTAAATTTTTTCTTTAAACTTTGGTAGGGATAGTGGTAAATGTACTCTATCAGATGACAAACGTTTTCTGTGAAAGTAGCTCAAAATTTCGCATTTTCAGAAACGCTCAAACGCCATTTTCTCATTTATGACTATAATTTTTTCTTGAAACGTTTGTAACGCATAGTGCTAATTACACTCTTTAGTGTAGCGTAAAGTTTATTTTAAGATTTTTTTTTGTCTTTTCAAAAATTACATAATTGTAATTTTTTGAAAGATCTCTCACATCTTTAATATGCACATTACCAGCAATTTGTGAACATTATTATATATGTAGTGTAAGTGATTCAAATAACTTCAAATAAAGTATTTTGAAAACTCAAATATTTTCTGTGAAAATGAGCTTCAAAATTTGCACTTTTAGTAGCGCTAAAATGCTATTTTCTCTTAAACGACACATAATTTTTAAAAGAAAATTGGCATTTATGACTAGGCTTTTGTGTTCTTTAATATTATAAAATTAATGTTTCCGTTCTACCAATAGGAAACCGAAAAATTAAGAAAATGACAAAAAAATGAACTTTTGGCGGTGATAGATTACAGCTAGCAAGAAAGAGTTTGTGGCAATTCCGAATAGCTAGCGAGGACCCAAGGAAATAGAAAACTAATACGGGAAAGTCTGTGCCATTCTGTAGCACCACTTTTTACATATTTGGTACTATGTTACATATGTTACATATTTTGCTGTTTTCACATTATATTTTCTTATTTTATCAATTTTCTTCAATTTAATTTAATATTTATTAAGAAAAGATGTATTTTTTTTTAAATCTGCATTTTTTCTACATTATTGGGGAAATCTGCGTGTCCAAAATATAATTGACACCACATTTTGTGATCTGTAAGCGTAATTTCCGAGAAAAATGTATTACCACCGACGTGTAACACTTCGATGAAGATGCTTCAGTGTAAGTTTGCTGGTCGTAGATCTGGCCAGTTTGTGTGGCGGCTTCTATTGCTATTAGTCTGGCTGCTAAACTACGGTCCTGGATTACAATAGATAACGCTTTTTCTGCTGACGAGAAAGTTGTTTGTAGGAAAGTGAGGTTTGATGTAAAGGGAGCAGTTTTTCTAAATATAATTTCTTACTATGTAAATTAATTTTAATTAGAGAATCTTAATATTACATATTATATCCGATTTTACATATTTATTACATATTCTGTTTTCATTACACATTTATGTACATATTTTGACGTTTAATACTACATATTTTTCCTATTTATAACTGTGTTGTTCAACTTGCAAGGTCTCAAGGGCAACAACTAAACCCTTTAATATGCCTGTAGGGCATATAACCTTTATTCGGGCAGTCCACATGCGACCCAGTATTGTTGATCTCGGCTGCTCTGAAACGGGGGGAAGGGGGATGGAACCATGCATGACATCAGGCCGTACCATGCAGAACGCAGTGAAACACATTGGGATGATTTCGAATTCGTGAATTTTCTAGAAAAAATCATTAAATCTAAACTTAACCCGTTTTTTACATGAAGGGGATGATGACTTCGGTAGGGCGCGTGCGATAAACGCACAATATCCTCACCCAAAAAGGATTCAAGGAACATTCACGTTTGGCTAATAACCGTCGACGGGTCACAATAAATGGCACCCCGGGCCATCAGTTGAACAACCCTGTTCTAAACATAAAGAGCGTCTCGGGGGAAAATGTGGCCATTTTTCAGGGGATGCAGAGGGGTTCAAAATGATCGCTGAATTCACGCTCCTTATGCACAATAATGAGCATAAGGAGGGAAATTTTAGATAACGATGTTAACACATGTGACATTTTATCTGATTGTTAGAAAATTTCCCATGTACTGGTGTTCGCTACGTCAGGTTTTCACGCAAAGCCCTTTCTTCCGAACAATGAAGCATACGCATCTGCTGAACAATGAAGAGGCTTAGGTTAAATATAATAATATTATTATATAGGATGCATCAAATAATCTTAGTGCAAAACATTTAGAGTTTTGTAAATTATGCTGTGAAGAAATCATCAGGCGCACTGAGAAAATTACAACACACGTTATTGAAGTGCACAACTAAAAAATGCAGCGTTCCGGGCCAATAACGAACGAGTTAACGCTCTTAAGCTATGAATACAAAATGACTTCTGTTTGAACCTTCTCTTACAATTCAGTTCTTCTTGGTATCCTCATTACTTACAATGGTTGTCAGAAACGTGTAAAATTATGAAATCTCCGAAAAATTAAATTTTTTGACATTGTGTCATTTAATAACACGGTAAAGGTATTTTTGTTGGTTAATAATTGCAAAGAAATATTAGGTTTATCGCCACAGAGGAGGATCTGCAAAGTAATTCGCCATCCAGAGCCCGGCAGCTGGAAGTCGGGTTTCGTCTTGAACCTGTTTTCAACTTTAAAACTATGATCTTCAAAGTTCGGAAGTTCAATACAATTGTAAAACTAGTATATGTCTTTTCGAGTCTCTATTAAAAAGTTATCCCGCTACATAGCGAAGCCATTGCTGTATAATAAGTATTTTGTATAAAATTAATTGATTTTTCCTACACTGGGACCGCGACAGTAAAAAAGAAACATGACAAAACAGTAACTACAAGAAAAGAAAAATAATGTTTTCAAAATACGTTTGTAGAGCTTAATTGATTGAATACCGTTCATTTGAAAATACATTTCTTTTCTCAATGTGTTTGCTGTCAACGCGATTTAATAAAACTAATCAGGAAATTGATGTTTTCTTCACTTTAACTAAATGCATATTCACAAAATTATACGCCTTATTGAATGCACAAATTACTCGTTGTAATATTCAAGCAAGTTTTTTATTACAAAATCACTTTTAATTTCAAAATAACAGCTCAACATATCTTACTTATTTTTGTACACACTCTGTGATATTTCAATGGTCAATGTTATCAATAATATCGAGACAATCGGAAAAATGTGATCAACATGTTATAGCGATTAATGTCCATTAATTTTCCCTCCTGGTCCTTGAGCTTCAAGAAAATCATGAACTATAAGAAGAGAGTTGTACAATGGAGGGATGATCGTGGATGCGGAAGCATGCCATTCCCCTGCGGAGCCGGAGACCCGCTTATCCCGGGTAGGGTTCTCTGACGTGCAGACCCTCCCCCTTCCGTGGCCCCTACCCTCAGTTTCCGACGCTCTCAGCTCCTCCATCGCCGCCATGATCACCTTCTTCGTCCCCTATGCCACTCTCCACACCGCTCGTCCCCACGGCACCATTATCGGCACCTCCCCAACTCACTCCACCGCCGTCCCCGAGGACTGTTTCGTCTCCGCCTCCGTCGCCATCCTCGTCCACAATGTCATCCTCGTCCCCAATGCCATCCTCACCCCCTATGCCATCCTCGTCCCCAATGCCATCCTCGTCCCCGTTGCCATCCTCGTCCCCAATGCCATCCTCGTCCCCAATGCCATCCTCATCCCCACTGCCATCCTCGTCCCCAATGCCATCCTCGTCCCCAATGCCATCCTCATCCCCAATGCCATCCCCATCCCCGTTGCCATCCTCATCCGTGAGCTCATCCTCCTCCCCGACGCCATCCTCTTCCCTGCTGCCATCGTCATCCCCGCCGCCGCCATCGCCAGCACAATCCCCCGACACAGCCCCCGCCATCTCCGCCCCCACCGTCGGCGCCAGCGCGCCGGGGGCTTAGGCGGGCTTATAGAGGGGTCTCGGCCTAGCGCCGGATCCTCGTAAGCGTCGGGGATGGATGTTGGCGCCTCCGGGAAGCGACAGGCTGGACGCGCCCCTTCCGCCTCCTCCCCCTCAAGGTAGCGTTTGATCTCGCGCGGGCCTTTTCACTATTAGGTAATCCTCGCCTGGACAGCGTTATTACGTTCTGCAATAAAATGCCATAATCAATGTCACATTTGCTTTCTGTGCGATGATTACGTACTATTCCTGGTATTATATGTCTGAATATTGCAATGGCAATAAAGAATATATTATTATTACTATTATAACTCTTAATTTGCTTGGATATTCAGTTAGGGACCCCTTCGACTAGATGATGCCTCCAGGCAACCCTGCATAACACATTTGTACAGCGGGTTGTATACGTTCGAAGTGTAAGACTTGCATTTAAAACGTGGACATATAGGAATCTGTAGCATAAGTTCAAAAGTGAACAACTTACATAGTCTTAAAATTGTATTGTTATCATTGCAAAAACATTTCATTATTCCAACATTAACTTGATTTAGTGTAAATGCATTTGTTTCATACAAGTTTCTCAAATTTTCAAAAATACTTCATTGTACGTTTTTTATTTGAATCCCTCAAACTTTTGTCTATTTAATATCTGCTGGAATAATATTAACTTCCATATTTTTCACCATTTTAAATTAACTACGTTTAAAATAATTATCCAATTATTTAATATCAATATTTAAAAAAAGTAAAATCCAATTATTCAATATCATTTATATCGGTTATAAAACTAAATATTATAATATTTCAATATGAAGTACTCAAAGCAATAATTAGTGACTGAAAATCTACTTTGCATATTGAGTTATGCTGTCATTCTTCAAAACAAAATTTTGAGCTTATAATCACGGAAACATTTTGAATACAAAAATACCCATTGATTGAGAGCAATGGGGAAATCGTTTATAACCAATGACGTCAAATGAGGTATCATTGCATCGCAATGCAGTAATCTGCACACAAAAATGTATAAACAATGTCAGAGCATTTTTCCATCAATCTGATACCGGAATATAGTCCATGAACTGCGGAAGTCAATTTTTCGGTTATCTTTCTGCCCTCCAATGAGTAGGCTTTTACATTATCGCTCCATTATGTATTTACCACCTCTTGCGAGTTTTGAATCTCTTTTCCATTATCCGTTCGATGTGTGTATTCGCGATTCGGAACTTCGGGGTTTGTGATTTTTCCGCCGTGTAAGCAAATCATGAACGCATTCTGTATACAAACAATCCGGGCGAATAGATAACACGTCGTTGGCTTTGTCACTCGTTTGTTTGATCCGTGGTGAAGGTGATCATTACACTTCTTTACACAAGTGAAAAACCTCTCTTTGATGGTTATCCAGTTTGCTAAAATTATTACTGAACGGACAAAAGCTTATCATTTTAGTTCATTTGTTATTTAAAACTTACTCCATTATATTACTTTCATTTAGATTTAATCTACATGCAACAATTTCATTCAATTATACTTGCGTATTATTGTAACTAAAATCATTCAGACAATTATTTAACAAATGTTTTGTTTTACTGACTGGATTGTTTGAACTACATGTAACATTTTAATGGAGTATGGCTGCAGGGACGATATTATGCAAATTACCATTTCGTATTCAGTTCAAAAGTCCATCGCATAGAAATTGGAACATCAACATTTCGTATCGTTATTAAATATGGTTGTGTGTTATAAACGAATAGTTTATTTTATTGAACTAGCACTATTTTAAGTGCGTGTCGTGTACAACTATCTCCAAATATGAAATCAAGTCCGACGGGAATTGTAGCATACTAATTTGGATTGAATGTAAATAGAACGATTATTTGGGACGTAAATAAAGGAATCTGACATACGCAAAGCAAGTGAATCTAGTGAGAACTGTTCTTTGCGGTACATTCAGTGTACATGTATTTTAAATTATATGACCGATTTAGATGTCTCAGCGCTTCAAATGATATCACTATAGTAGTGCCTCTGACTCAGAGGTCATAGGGTTCGAGACCTGGTGGTAGCAGGATTTTTGACACTAGTTACGTAGATAGGTTGAGTTCATGCGCTGTCTGGAGGAGAATTCTAGCGGGCGTTTGTTCTGATCGGTAGTTTTCCGTCG
This sequence comes from Acheta domesticus, assembly GCA_031308135.1. Classification (NCBI taxonomy): domain Eukaryota; kingdom Metazoa; phylum Arthropoda; class Insecta; order Orthoptera; family Gryllidae; genus Acheta; species Acheta domesticus. The sequence goes on along the minus strand of JAHLJT010008756.1, from coordinate 18,516,309 downwards.
TTTCTCCGATCAAAATCATCAGGCGAATACCGGAGCAGTACCCTAAAAAACGAGCAGTAGCGCAACCATTCCTTCCTCTTCTATGTCCTATCCTCACATCGTACTTACACACTTACACTTCCATAAACTACACTATCACACTTGTCGGGAGACCAGAGCTTCCCGGGCGGGGCGGTGCCATCCTGATGGGAGATACGTGGTTGGAGAAGATCCCCGTAATCGACATTGGATCTCGCCATCCAGCAGGAGAAAACACTGCCACCTCGCGCGATAAAACATGCTCTACACGAACGGGAATAATAATCTAAGCAATTGACGCGCCCGGAATCCTAATAATCAATCAACTGAATCCTACGTAGATCTTTCCCACTCGTATTTGTAGTGTGGAAGACAGTAACAAACCAAAGCATAGATATTCCATTAAATCACCATCTTAAAGGTCTAGGCCGTTATGCCTGTTCCGCCACCAAGAAGATCTTTGCTCCATCTTCCTCTGGGTCTGCTCGACTTATTCGAGTGCATAGTCGAGCATCTCTGGTTGTCTGTCACGTGCCATCCTTTGGATTTTATGAAACTATTTCACCACTCGTTCTAGAATTTTCATATTGATGTTCAACATTTTCAATTCTTTCCTCATGTATTCGTTCACATAGTGACCCATTCAATAACTAATAATTTCTTAGTGATGTAAGCTGTCAATACAATTCAAAGATTAAAAATGTATGTAACAAGTAAGTAATAATACTAATAATTATAATTGTAGGAAGGTATTTTGGCGACCAAAACCTTATATGGCATCTGAAAATCAATGCTTAAGAAGTTAAATTGTGTTAATTATTTCTCTAATTTTAGCTAATATATTCACGCTCCTGTTTATTACAGACTTCCGTATTTTATCCAATGGCGTCGACCACAAAAATAATCGATCTGCCTTAACCAGCAACAATGTCACAAAAATATACAGTCTACTCTTAAGTCTGTTTTAGTAACAATGATTGCCGTTTACTGCGTTTATACTGATTGTTATCTCTTCCAACTTACGTGAAGGACTTCCAAGGAATAACGGCGAGTTTTTTGTTTACTTTTCAGATGCACATACGTTAGTTCTCCAGTTCGTCATTTGCGCGCTAGTGGAGTGATTATCTTAATTATCGAGGCATCACAAGGATAAGATATCTGATATAAATAAGAATACTTAGTTCCCGAATCGCTCGGGTTAATTATATGTCTGTTCTATTAACACATAATTTCTGCGGATATTTACAAGTATCTTACTCTTTGGCAATTTTATTTAAGTTAGAAACCTCAATATATTCAAAAAATATTGTTTCATTATCTAATTTTTAACTTGTTTGTATAGAATATTCACTTTTATCTTCACTAATTTTACCACAGACAAAGAGTTTACCTGCTTCAAATGTTTGTTCCTTATATCCATTTAATTTATGTCCTGGCATCTACCACATTGGGCTTAGAAAGCTTTGTCTAGTCTGATACCTTTCCTAAACGCTAAACAATTTTGAATTAGTGTTATATTTTAAAGTGATTGTGTTATGTATGTTTTTAAGTCCATGGTTGCTACACACACACACAACTTTTTCACTGTTGTTGACGTGCTATATTTTTGTGATATGTCAACAATTAATTCAAACAGTTATAGTATTGAGGTGGACGCAAAGATCCATGAAACATAGGATACGAGAATAAATCCTACACATCTGGTATTTACTACTGTGATAAAATGACTTGCTTCCAGTAGGCAAGACGTGCAATTTGTTTGCAAAATTGACAATTAAAAATCTCAGGAACAACATTAAAGGACAATAATAATAATAATAATAATAACAACAACCACAACAACAACAAAAGTCGTTATATAGAGTTGATTGTTCGGAAAGCAACACTCACACTGGCGTCGTAAAAGTAGAGTACTACTCCCTCCGTACACTCTGTAGGCGGATCGATGGCATTCTTCAAAAAATTCCGAATCCATTGTTTTCATTAGCGCGCTATCAGTCTCTTCCCTTCCGAACGGAGCAGGGAAGGAAAATCTGCGCCACCGCGGCTGATTTCCACGCAGCGGCCGCCCCCTCTCCCGCGGTCCGGGCGGCGCTCTCCGCAGTATTTGCTTAGCGCGAGGGAATGCGACGCCGCAAGCCGCACCCACGCCCCACCCCCTTCCCCTCGCGCCCTTCCTCCCCCACTTCCCCTCTCGCCCTCCCCCCCACTTACCCTCGCGCCGCTCCACCGTACCCGCGGTTCCCTTCCCTCGGTGTCTCACATCGCCCCACGCTGGTCCGAAATCAACGTTTAGGCGGCGGAAATCCAACATTCCACTTTTTTTTACATTTTTTGTATTTTGTGTAGTGAAAAATATGACATTATATGGAGCAGAAATGTGTCCTTTTAACAAAACGCCGTAGAGACAGAATTTGGCCAGTATATCTGGGCTTTATGAGAAGATCTTTGAAGATAACAAGGCTGGACAAGGTAAGAACGAAATGGTATGAGAAAGAGCTGGGGTGAAGGAACCACAACCAGAAGACCAGAAAATAAAGCTCTTCAATGATACGGACATGCCCAGAGGATGCAAAATGAAAGATGGCAAAATACAATTTTAAACTGGATACCTGAAAAAAGACGTAGAAGAGGCAGATCTGTTTTGATCTGGAAGGCCGGATACAGGAAGTAATGGAGGAGAAAGGAGTAGAAGAAGGTCAGTGGAAGGGTCGAAAAATATGAAAATCGAAAACGGCAAACTCTTAGGGGTAAAAAACGTCGAAGAAGAAGAAATCCAATATTTAAAGTTCAATTACTGATTGATGAGTCAGGCAGCGGTCACTGCTAAGTTTACTAGTCCCCTAAGTTTACTCCACAAATTTACAATGTATTAACAGAATGGGCTAACTGCCATGCAACTGCAATATATTGACATTACTTTCATACAAAATGTTTGTTTAGTTATGTGCCGTGATAGAAACCATATAAAATTGAATTTCTGTATCGAGTTTGTTAGACATCCACACGCCGTGATTGTTCAAAGATTTTCATTTTAATAAAGCCACTATTCCACATACATTTCATTGAATATGAGCTTGTGTATTAATATATCTATTTTCTTTAATGGCATTTTAATGTTTTTCAGGTTAATTCCCCATACATAATACTTCCACCATGTTGGTATTTAATAAATAATAGGACATTAATAGATCTTTTTTTCAGCCTGGAGAATTTACGTACGTATTTTTATGAAAATGAGATTCCTTGTGGGGCTTCTGCTGTAGATTGCAGACCACTGTGAGCGGAGAGAGTTTTTTTATTATTAAAATGTTCTTGTTGAGTATTACATAGTTCAGTGGAACTTACACTATACATATGTTTTTGTTGCTTATAACTAACTTACATACTAAACTGAATCTAATACATAGGTGAGGAAAGCATCATTGGTACCTCTTAACTGTCAATTTCGGCGAATTTTTGTAGGAAAATGTGGAATGGGTATTTATTTTTAATTCGGGTTGGGTTACGGCCGAGGTTGAGAGCTTTTAGGGTGGGGATGCGGAGGGAGTATTCGCGTGAGACATTTCCGGCGCGCGCGATGAGTTGGTTGGCTCGTGATCGGCAAACATTGACGGCTCAAACTTCGATTTAGTCATCGCGCGGGCCCTGCTTTTCCGAATAGCGGCTTGCCGACGAGCGGCGTTTGCCCCCACCTACATTCCTTCTCTTCCTGCTTTCTACGTTTATTCGTTTTTGCAACTGTGTTCTCTTTTCTGTAACTGCGAGAGTGAATAATATTTAATAGAAATTAATATTTTCCATTCCACAAAAAAGTTACGAAACGTCTATATGACGACACAGTACAAGACATTATGATGGAAAATAAGAATGTATTTTAAAGGAGAAAACATAAAAGAGCAAATAGAATAATATAAAATCGTAAAACAAGAGAAAAATGAGGGAAGAAGTCTAAAATGTTTAGCCTTCAGGAACCAAAATCTTCTCAAATAACACCCCTCCCCCCAAAAGGAATTGGAAGTCAAATAAAAGGAAAACATACTTTGTTGTAACTTGTATAAGACTCTTTCAGTCAGCTTGAAGGTGAATATTTATTATTCAACACGCTTGAAACTGAATTCACATATCTGATGACAATTTCAATGATTTGAGGTAAAAGAAAAGGTTTACTTACTACAGGTTTTAGTAATAATTATTCAACAAACAAAATCTTCACAAAAAATTACACCACATGATAATTCAATTGAATAAAAATTGTAATGCAGTCAGGAAATAAATGAGAGTAGGTCTAATCTGGAATTTGTAGAAATAATTTCTTCGTTATATTATGTTGTTAAATTTTGTAATTTGTTACTGCTCATTGCGGTTGCTGCATCTATCTGTAACCAGTGCAGTTAAAGCGATATTTTCAATAAAGCAAATAAAAAAAAACAATATTTTATCGTGATCTTATTTCCAACCAACATGTCATATATACGTGTGTCAAAGTATCTATATCCATCCATCCATTCGTTTATTCATCCATGAATACAGTTCACACTTCTTCCAACCGTCCAACTATCCAGTAATCTTCCTCTTCATTGTAATAACTAGTATCTAATCTTTTGTCTATTCATTCATCCATTCATAAATCAATACATACAGCGCATCGCTCTACCCATACAATTACTCATCCATCTATCGATTGGTTGTTCTACACGTATTTACTTCTTCAAATCGTCGGCTTCTTGGTCATCAATTATTCTATCAACCACCCGTCCATCGTTCTATTAACGCAGGATCTAAGGCTGTCCTATATGACGCACATTTAAATCTCGTCTAAATTAAGTGTAAAATCGTAAACATTTGTGAAAATAAAAACTTCTTTGGAATATGTATTGTTAGTATAATTTTGTTGGCCTGACAACTTCCTTATTACTGATTATATTGCCCAATGCACATGGTATCAATATTACACACATGGCATCATGACATTCGGTCATAAAATAGAAAGTTCTTTTTATTCCGTGATATGGCATCATAAATATTTATTCCCTCCAATTTTACACATACTTACACAACATACATTTCCCCATGTATCGCTCTTATAACTTCCAGACTATCAATTTTAATTCTATTCAGCCTTATAGAATGCGAAATTAATATTTCTACCACCTCCCGAACAAAATTGAAGAAAACATTTATTTTACAAGTATTTGACGGGTACTATTTCCCGTCACATTCAATTTTTATTATAACTAGTCCAATCACTTGATAAATCGTTATTTTATTTACAAACATTTACTACATTCATTCATTCACTTCCTTACTTCTCTGTTTGATAAGATCCTCTCCTTACCACTCCATGTGTGATCTCCCTGAGCTACGCAGGTGCTTTCCACGTTTCAATCGAGAACCATCTTACTCTGTAAATACTGCTGACGCTGACAAAATTTCCAGGAAGAGTTATTTGCCGTCAGACACGTTCGATTTGAGGAGTAGTTGAATAATTCAAAGATGACTCATAGATTTCATCGCCGAACCTGAAGCTTCCATACGTCCCTTTCTTGAATTATACTGTAGCGATCCTGAGCTCGCTCAGTCACTATTTGGCGATAAGAAAGACCTTGTCTGCGTGCTTCGCCGCGCGATTACGTAACCCGTCGCCTTATCAGCGGTCGCTGGAGGGGTGGCGGGGGGAAGACAGTTGTTCCCTCCCCTACGCGGAAAAGAAGGGGTTGTAACGGCGGTGTCTGGAAAGTGCGCAGAATGTTTCGAGAAGCGGCAGCGTGAGGTAGCAGCGTGAATTTGGAAGCTGATGGTGTGGGGCCGCGAGCTCCAGTTAGCGAGAAAGAGGTTTGGCCCAGTGGTGGCTAAATTCACACCGCAGATGCGCATTCGACAGAGGCATCTGGTTTTGGAGTAAGACGTGGTTACAGAGAGAACCCGTGCTTAGGCCCAAGACAGAGCGTCGGCAGCCGCATTAGTTCGCTGTGAGTTGTGCGCTGGTGGCGAACGCCACGGCCACCGAAATAAGGTCGGTGTTAAAGACAAAACAATTTTATATGTGATACTATAAAAAGTAATGAGAATTTGGAAGCAATTGACTGTAGAATGCAGGTTGAAGTGTTGTTCCTGTAGTTCACCGTCAGATTGTTTAATATTTTTTTTGGCCATTAACACTCTTGCATAATGTATGATATACCCGACCACTGGTATTTCCATAATCATTGTGGACTATTTTCAAAAGATATTTGAAGTAGTGTGTCTTTCTAAGGGGAGAACATCACTTATTTATGATAGAATCTTGTCATGTTAATACACTACAAGTGCAGTTTCTGTCTTTAAATCAAAAAGAACATTTTGATGATAGTGTAAAATCCAAATCAAGTTAGAAACAATTTGGGTTATTTATGAACAATTAAAAGGTTATAAAAGTATATTTGCTATGAACTGTTGAATTTAAGTGAACTTAAATATCTTGAAATATTTATTGAAATTTGGATGCCTGTTGAGTAAAAATACAACATATTTTTAATTTCAACCAAAGGTGTAGGTTGTAATAAATGTTTCACATTTATGGTGCAAACACACATGTTTAGTTTTTTTTGCAATTTCTTTTGAATATTCTGTGTTTTCAAAACTATGTTTATTCATCTTAATTGTACACAACATATGTCTTTGTAATTGAAGTGAATTGTTTTGCAAGAAACTACTATGTATGCTAATGCAGTGTATGTGGAGGAAGGGTTAATTGCAACTTTTGTAAACAGAAAGTGCTGAGGCATTTTGTCATCCGAAATGCCTGTGCTCTACCCTCTGATGTACTATTATGTGTACTCATCTCCCCAGAGATATCTTTGATTCAATTTGTTGGATTTCAATTAATTTTTGTCACAGAAGATGTTGCTGTGATGCTAGTTTGTGCCAACTTTGAAATTCATAATTTCTGCAGTTGATTTTTCCTCAAAAAGTTTTTTTTTTTATGCTGTTCAGTGTTGTATTTTTCTTTGTTCATTTGTTTATTTGTGCATGTTAGGTAATTTTGTAATTTGTGTTTCTTTTTTTTGAGATTCAATTATATTAATGTTTGTGGCTTTCAACTTTGTGTTTTTTTTTCAAAATTTCAACAAGAGCCAAATTACCCACGAAATTTCCCCACGGCCGACCTACACGAACGGTCACATAAATGGCGCCCAACTGGCTGGCTTGAAATTTTGAGAAATTTACACTATAGCCAAAGCTATTGGTGGTTCCAGCAGTGTTTTTTTAGTATCTTTGATGTTTGACAAGGTTGTGTTGTGTTTGTTAAAGGTATGCATTTCTATAGATATTGTAGGTGGTAAAATACTCACTGAATAGTTAATATTAATTTTTTGTCAATTTGAACTCAAATTACGACTGGTTCATTTTGTTAGATAAAATGGCTGATAAATACAACCAAGCTAGGGATTTGGGAGATCTTTCTTCAAATGAGGATGATGGGGAGACTACAGTCAGGGAATTAGTTCAACAGGTAGAATCACCGGTTGCTACCGAAGAATATGCTACTCTTGGTACGTCGGGAACTGAATCTGCGTCTCCTCAAGATCCAACGACATCAGAAACTGACATTGACAGGGCGAATAATATGATGATAAGATTAATGTCGCAGTTTATGATTCAGATAGATGAGAAACTTAGATCCTCGAATTCGGAATTAAAAGACAGTTTATCTTCTCAATTAAATGATAAATTAGCGGATCAATCTAATCAATTAAAAGACAGTTTATCTTCTCAATTAAATGATAAATTAGCTGAACAGTCCTGTCAATTAAATGATAAATTAGCTGAACAGTCCTGTCAATTAAATGATAAATTAGCTGAACAGTCCTGTCAATTAAATGATAAATTAGCGGATCAATCTAATCAATTAAAAGACAGTCTATCCGCTCAGTTAAATGATAAATTAGCGGATCAATCTAATCAATTAAAAGACAGTCTATCCGCTCAGTTAAATGAAAAATTTGCGGAACAATCTACTCAGTTGGAAGATAGATTAACTGCTAGTTTTAATGCAAGACTAGTTCACTTAGAACAAGCCATAATAGAAAAGACTTCGCAACTTTCATTAGAAACAAAACAACTATCTGAAAATATAGTACAGATGGAAAAGAATTTTCAAGATAGGACGGAACAGTTGTCAAGAGATCTTTCGGACAAAACTTCACAATTGGAACAAAAGTTAACCGATACGACCTCTCAAATTAGAACTGAATTAGAAGAAAAGCTGGAGGAACAGATGTTACGTTTGAATATTAATTTTGAAACAAAAGTTGATAAGGTCAAAACAGAAGTCGACAAAAACGTTTCTGATATAAGGGCAGAAATAGTAGACAACGAGCACAAAATTTTGTCGCAATTAGACTCAAGGAAACGGGAATTAGAAGCTAAGGTAAACGACCTCCAAGAGAAGATTGATGGTTTACCTGCGGGCCCTATGACTACACATCCTATGATGGTTAGCTTACCGCAAGGTTTAACTTTTGGAGCCCATGGGAAGGAGAACCCCTGCGCATTCATAAAGGCAGTAGAAAATTTTTTTACATTGTATAATCTGCCTGAAAGCAAGAAAGTCAGATTGGTTTATCAGATGCTAGTGACTACTGCAAAAATTTGGGCGGACACTCTGGATCCATTACCGACTTCAATGGAGGGATTTAAAGAAAAGTTCTTCATGAGGTACTGGAATCACGAAACCCAGGTTAATTTTCGGTTGAAGCTTATGTGTAGTACCTGGAAAAAAGGTCAGAGCATGCAAGACTACGCTACGGAAAAGCTAGCAGGCTTCAGATTATGCTCTCCCACGATTCCAGAAAGTGAAACCGTTTGCCTTATAATTAGACATTTTCCAATAGGCATTCAGAATTTGCTAAAAAGTCAACTGCCCATGACAGCAGAAAAGTTAGTGACGCAGTTAGGTCTGTATGATGCAACTTATGAGATGTCGGGTAAGCAGGATACAACAAAACCGACAAGCATTTCATCAGCAGCCATCATACAAACTTCTGGCACTAATATGGAAAATGGAAATGTGAAGAAAAAGGGAAAGAAACACGAGATATCAGGAGATCATGAAGACACTTCTACTCCGTCGAAAGTTGCTAAATCGGCTTATTATCAACCTGAAGCAGCTGCACAACTGTACAACGCAGAAAAGGGAAAGCAGAAAATGGGCAAGGATAATCCAACACCATCTACTTCAAAAGATCCTGGACGAGGGTTAAACTAATGAGGTTTGTCTCGTGTGGTCACCCCGAAACAAACCAAGAAATCAAGGAAGTAGAAGAGGTGACAATACAGTCTGTGACGTGTTTGCAACCATACTCAGAATCTGAAAGGATGCCGTTTACCAGTGTCAACGCAACCAGACGTAGGTGCCCGATGATCAACATAATATGCGAAGGAAAAGAAATCTCAGCATTGGTTGATACAGGGTGCACATGCTCTGTGATTGTAGAAGATCTGTTAAATGAAATCTCTAAATTGAATCTGAGTATACCGCAATTCCCTATGCACAAATCATATATTGTTGGAGCGAACAAAAAGAGGTCGCGTCCAATATCTCGACAGGTCCTATTGCAGTTGACAATTGGCTTAAAGATGTATGATGTTGTCTGCATAGTAGCAAAGGAATTGCTGTATCCACTCATATTAGGGATGGATTTTCTGCACGACTACGGAGTGGTGATTGACCTATCTAGGAATGCTATACAATTCCCGTTGGACAACACTGTAAACTGTAATCCAGAAGACGACGAGCAGTGCATGGATCTTCACATCAACTGTGTTACTTCTACTAACTTATTAACATCCATTGAAGATACGATTAACAAAAATGAAGAAAAAACTATCAGCAAGGAAGAAGGGCGTTGAATTTCAAGATTATTTTTTTCTTACCATTTCAAGACGTTGATGATGCGAAAAAAAAATCTTATTCATTGGGGGGCTATGTAGCGATCCTGAGCTCGCTCAGTCACTATTTGGCGATAAGAAAGACCTTGTCTGCGTGCTTCGCCGCGCGATTACGTAACCCGTCGCCTTATCAGCGGTCGCTGGAGGGGTGGCGGGGGGAAGACAGTTGTTCCCTCCCCTACGCGGAAAAGAAGGGGTTGTAACGGCGGTGTCTGGAAAGTGCGCAGAATGTTTCGAGAAGCGGCAGCGTGAGGTAGCAGCGTGAATTTGGAAGCTGATGGTGTGGGGCCGCGAGCTCCAGTTAGCGAGAAAGAGGTTTGGCCCAGTGGTGGCTAAATTCACACCGCAGATGCGCATTCGACAGAGGCATCTGGTTTTGGAGTAAGACGTGGTTACAGAGAGAACCCGTGCTTAGGCCCAAGACAGAGCGTCGGCAGCCGCATTAGTTCGCTGTGAGTTGTGCGCTGGTGGCGAACGCCACGGCCACCGAAATAAGGTCGGTGTTAAAGACAAAACAATTTTATATGTGATACTATAAAAAGTAATGAGAATTTGGAAGCAATTGACTGTAGAATGCAGGTTGAAGTGTTGTTCCTGTAGTTCACCGTCAGATTGTTTAATATTTTTTTTGGCCATTAACACTCTTGCATAATGTATGATATACCCGACCACTGGTATTTCCATAATCATTGTGGACTATTTTCAAAAGATATTTGAAGTAGTGTGTCTTTCTAAGGGGAGAACATCACTTATTTATGATAGAATCTTGTCATGTTAATACACTACAAGTGCAGTTTCTGTCTTTAAATCAAAAAGAACATTTTGATGATAGTGTAAAATCCAAATCAAGTTAGAAACAATTTGGGTTATTTATGAACAATTAAAAGGTTATAAAAGTATATTTGCTATGAACTGTTGAATTTAAGTGAACTTAAATATCTTGAAATATTTATTGAAATTTGGATGCCTGTTGAGTAAAAATACAACATATTTTTAATTTCAACCAAAGGTGTAGGTTGTAATAAATGTTTCACATTTATGGTGCAAACACACATGTTTAGTTTTTTTTGCAATTTCTTTTGAATATTCTGTGTTTTCAAAACTATGTTTATTCATCTTAATTGTACACAACATATGTCTTTGTAATTGAAGTGAATTGTTTTGCAAGAAACTACTATGTATGCTAATGCAGTGTATGTGGAGGAAGGGTTAATTGCAACTTTTGTAAACAGAAAGTGCTGAGGCATTTTGTCATCCGAAATGCCTGTGCTCTACCCTCTGATGTACTATTATGTGTACTCATCTCCCCAGAGATATCTTTGATTCAATTTGTTGGATTTCAATTAATTTTTGTCACAGAAGATGTTGCTGTGATGCTAGTTTGTGCCAACTTTGAAATTCATAATTTCTGCAGTTGATTTTTCCTCAAAAAGTTTTTTTTTTTATGCTGTTCAGTGTTGTATTTTTCTTTGTTCATTTGTTTATTTGTGCATGTTAGGTAATTTTGTAATTTGTGTTTCTTTTTTTTGAGATTCAATTATATTAATGTTTGTGGCTTTCAACTTTGTGTTTTTTTTTCAAAATTTCAACAAGAGCCAAATTACCCACGAAATTTCCCCACGGCCGACCTACACGAACGGTCACAATACATCATTGTAAATATTTTCGTATACGAAAAAGTAGTCGTAATACTTCTTAACCGTATCCCTTAGGGCTTTAATAACAACATACATTCAGTAAACATCAACTGACTCTCTAGTAAATGATAACCAGTTGTATGAAATACTGCACTGACATGCGCGTCGAATTTATTGAAGTAAACAAAGGTCCTCAAACAGAAGAGCCGCTTTCTAAAATTTCCATACAGGTAGTAGAGCCGTCCGACCTCTCTGTAGGACCAGAATTGAAAATCCGTGGACACGAAGGCTTTACCCAAGAGTTTGCAGCTTACGAAAACATAACATGTGCTCACGCCCGAGGTTAGCACACAACTACTTGTACTTCTCCGTAATCCACCCCAATCATTACCGAAAATCAGTTCCTTTGGGAAACAGTTTCTGATTCTCATTCCCTTTCGTCAACCGTACATGACACTCAACATTTATATCGAAAACTTTAGCATACCTTTAATAATCCCCATCAATTCGCTCTATCTCTAATCTGTCTGATAAATGAGCGTGGGGTAGCTAGACACGGGCAAGCATGGGTGTCACACCGTATCAGCCATGACTGGGACCGACGTCTGATTGCGCGAAACAGCGCGGCTTGAAATGCAAAAGGAAGAAACGTGCGCAGTTATTCCAGATATTACTGCGGACCCCGCCTGGAACTGACGATAAAGAAACACAATTACGATCAATCCCTACAGCTAGACTAGTCCTGTTTTGCCAGCGGCAACATAGAACCCAGAAACTCAACCCTTCAACGCTGAGTCTAAGGTGGAAGAGTAGCATACTAAAGCTGTTGAAGGGAAAAGGACATTGGCGCCACAACAGTTGCAGACAGCTAAAGGCAATGTAGGAACCAGCAGCTTAATCCTTCAACACTGAGTCCAGGGAGGAAGAGTAGCAAATCAACGCGGATGATGCACAAAGGAGATTCGAGACCTGTGGTTGCAAGTAGCCAGATCATTGGTGTCCTAACGATGCCTTCCGTCTCCATAAGTCATCTCGCAGCTTAGCAAAAACATTCACGACATCTAGGTATGGATACCCGAAAATAGAAGTAAACTGAACTTATTGTATAAGGTGCCATTGCGCCTCGGTGAATGTGGAAGGTCGAATATTTGCCACCGTTGAGATTACAATCCAAGATCAGGTTTTCTTCAACTTTGTCAGAGCATGAAGTTTCATTTGTGCACTTGTAACGACGAAGGCTACCTAGAGACCCGGCCTCTACCCTACTAGTAGTACCACTAGTTATTATTCAGTGACGTAGCGTGTCTCGTGCGTTTGAGGATGCTCAATAATAATGCGAACTGAAGACATCGTAATTCTTAATGTTCTCTAGAATCTAGGTTAGTGAAACAAATGTTACACTACTTCAACAGATTTATGTCAGGAGACTTATTGATAGCAAATTATGAAATAGCTCCGCTTTAGTTCTCACGCGATTGACAATGAGATCACTTGTGAATTGATATATTTCGAACCAATATAAAATTTAATATATTTAAGTCAGAATTCAACTTCTTAGATATTAATTGAGAATTAGTAGGCAAGCACTATATCTACTATTTGTGCTCATTACCAAGCACGAAATCACGAGTGAGAAAGAAAAATATTTCTCTGACAACCTCAAGTGTGCTGCGCTCTCGTGCACAAACGAGCAACTTATTCTCATAAGCCTTTGTCACCCGCTGTATGCTGCCCGTATGCTAGCTTTTCGGGACTCGAGAATTCTTGGGCAGGGGTGAAGAAGGGAGGGGAGAATCTCACCGTCTGCGCATGCGTTATTGCTCGTCGCAATCTCGCGGCAGACGCTAGAAGCATTTTAGCGTCCAAGCAATCAGATGCCAGCTTGTATAAACGCGCGGAATTCAATCATAGGAAATCGCTTTAAAATTAACACAAAACGTATTTCGCTGAATGTGTTTCACTCACTTGGAAGATTATTAATACAATATTTAGGCTTCTTTGATTAATATTTCACGTGGGGAAGCTCAGCATCTTAGCGTCCCCTGACGCTACGCCGCTGTTATTATTCTGAATCAATCGTCGCCACTTTTATCCTTTCCTACCTGCCACTCTCACCACGTTCACACAATGACCCGCTATTCGACTAAGGCTACCTAAAGACCCGGTCTCTACCCTACTACTAGTACCACTACTTATTATTCTGAATGAATCATCGCCACTTTTATCCTTTCCTACCTGCCACTCTCACCACATTCACACAACGACCCGCGCCCGCGCTTTAATCATCACCACCACCCCTGCACCCACCCTCGAGCCCATCGCCTGAACAAACGAGCGTGCGGCGGCGAGCGCGCGTGCCGTGGCATTTGGCGCTGTGCGAGCGCCGCGACGCGCCGTCCGTTACCGCTCCCCTCCCCCCTCCCCCACTCCCTCAACCGCGGCTATTATTCGGACGCCTGTACCTGCGTCGCGCGGCTGAAAGGCGTCGCTTGAAAGGAGCGGGACGCCGCCCGCCGCGCATTGACGTCCGGCGTCGCGACGCTGCCGGCGCGGCGGCCGCACGACGCGTGTGGTGCGTCGCGTCCCACCACAATATCGCCGGCCGCGCGCCCAATTGATTCCCACGCGTCCGTGCACGCGTGCGGTTGAGCGGTGGCGGAGGCGCCGTGCGGGCGCAGTGGGGCCGAATGGCCGGGAACGTGAGCCAAATGTGGGAATAGAAGTTCGTTTGTTTTTTTTCACCGGGAACCGGGAAAGGTGGCTCATGGTGGATTTTACTCTTTTTTTTTTTTTTCGACAGAAGGTCGACGCCGGATCTCGTTATCCAGTGGAGGATGACCATCGTGTTTGAGAGAGAGAGAGAGAAAGCGAGGGAGAGCGAGAAAGAGAGAGTGAGAGAGCGAGGACGAGAGAGAGTGGGAGAAAGAGTGAGCGCGTGAGTGTTTGTTGCATATTTGTTGTTGTCATGGTTTAAGAGTAAATATGTGAGTGAATGTATGTGTGTGTGTGTGTGTGTGTGAGAGAGAGAGAGACAGAGAGACGGAGAGAGAGAGAGTGTGTGTGTATGTTTTTGTATATTTGGATGAGGCTGGTGCCCCACTACTGGGATGTCACTGCGGTGTTTCTGACCGGGAGGTTTTAGGTTCGAGACCCCGACAGTGGCAGGATTTTAGACACGCAATCATTCCTTTCTCCAGATTTGAGACCACACGCAATCATTCCTTCCTCTTCCTTGTCTTATGCACTACCACACATGCAGTTATTTAACTCATAACCACTATGAGTTAAATGGCTTCCATTTAACTCATAATTGTTTATTCACAGTTCCATCAGTAAACACTATTCAGGAATTACGTATTTTAAATTCCATAACGTAATATTTTAAATGTATTTTTCTGAAACCATTATGGTCAGGAAAAATGGGATTTACATCTCAAGAGAGACCTTATTTTTTGGTTATATTGTTTTCTTTTAATAACAATAACAAAATCTTTAGTCATCTGAATGTAATCAATTCCAAAATAATTACATTATCTTTTACAATATTATAATATTCAAATTAGAAATTACGAGATATATTCCATCCCGCTCCAAATGCTTACATGGCTATGAGTCATATGTTACAAATAGAGTCCATATTGAAAACTTACAGACAATTGAAACCTCTCCCAATGAAAAGTATTACATTACGTGTGTCGGTTTTCCTTGCGACAAATGGCTAGAAACAGTGTCGTACTTTCGCGAACTTCTAAACTTCGCCTCTAACCTGTTTCGAAAATGTAGGCCAGATGGCGTGAAATATGTAGCGAAGTACCTCCGAACAGCATTGTTATTTATCGAGCTATACCCTAGCGATGTGGTGGGATGCAACGTTTATCTTGACCTTCATCCTACGCTCTGGCGTCTCAAAATGACTAAGCAATGCAAAAAAGGAATTGCGTTCATGTCACAATGTGATCAAATGATATTAAACAGATTTCATTTTAAATATTCGTTTCTAGAGATTTGCACAATCAATTAAGTCGTTGAAGTGAGATGAAATCACACGTGGCAAAAACCTGCTAGCAGTGGCAACAAATATGTACCACATAACGTGTGAGTATAGAAGAAGAAAGACGTGGCTTTGTCCATTTACACGTAGTCTGTTTTTGCTGATCAAATCCTTTCTGCAAGTGTCTGAAATAAATGTTGATGCCGATTTTTGCTTTAAAATTTCATGAGATACACATTTCCACGAACATATAACTAGCATGGCGTCATATGTCGTCAGCGGCTTATAAAGTTTGTTTTCCGTTATTTTAATATTACAGTTATAACCATCAACCTCAAAAACCTTCCGAATGAGTTGGAAATTAAATGCAAACCCATTTGAGGTTTCGGCCGCGCGTTCGTGCTGTGGTCTCACTGCGTGGTGGCGCGGTGCGACGCGCTGAGCGTGCGCCAGCGCTGACAAATCGCGCGTCCGTATTGTTTCGCGACGCTGCTGCCCCTGCGGGTCGTAGCTCTTTCTCCCCCCCCCCCCTTGAGACCGTGAGCACAGATTGCGGATGTCTCTCGCCATCGTCGAGTGTTTGTTCTATATTTGTTGTTGTCATGGTTTATGAGTGAGTGTGTGAGTGAATGTATGTTTGTATGTGTGTGTGTGTGTGTGTGTGTGTGTGTGTGAGAGAGAGAGAGAGAGAGAGAGAGAGAGAGAGCTTATGAGTGTATAAGTGTTTTGGTATATTTGGTGTTGTCATTGTTTATTGGTGTTTGAGCGTGTGAAAGAGTGAGTGAATGTGTGAGTGTGTTTGGCTGTTCTTCTTTCAGATAATGCCCCCCCCCCAGTGCACCGCCTCAGCTGGGACAAGCTGTAAGCTTCCCATGGATCTCCCGATATGTGTGGGGGTGTAGTGCATGTTTTTGTGTGTGTGTGTGTGTGTGTGTGTGTGCAAAGGAAAAGGAGAAGGCAGCGATGAAGAAAGGAAGCTCCTACATTAGTTATCTGTGTCATTTCAGGCAGTGATTGTTTACGAGAGCTCAGATTAGGAGGTATTTGGAATCGATTTGCATGTAAAACACAGGCCAACGACCAAAAAGCTTTTTGTGTGTGTTTACCTAATTATTATCATTTCAAATGTGCTGATTCCAAAGTTCTTTACCAACGAAAAATACCCGTACTATCAAGCAATTGTTGCCAATATGCTGAATGCTTTCAAGAAATTGAGATGATTAATGAGCCTCAAGGTTTACTTTTTAAACAGTCATTCTTTCTGGAAGATTTAAATGATGTGAGTGAAGAACAAGGTGCGCGTTTTCATTAAAATCTGAAAGTGATGCAAAAACATCATCAGGAACGCTGGAACACCAATATGATGGATATTACTGTTGGTCACTTCATCGAGAGACTCAGCAAATGGCGCAGAGGAGAACAAGCTATATCAGGCGATTTAAAGAAAAGAGACAAAGAAAATATACGTCAATAGACCCGTAAAGACTTTGTAGAATGTAATGTTAAGAATATAAAGCCATTTTCTATGTTTAAATAAAATTATCTTGGTATTTTAGAGGCCGTTTATTTTTCATTTTATTTGCACATATAGCATATTTTCCCATACATTAATAGATCAAATTATGACTAAACTGTGGGTGATGGAAAGAAATAGAGTTCAGATGCTGATTCAGCACCCAAAAAACTATAATAATCAGCTATTAAGATTTAAAAAGTTTTTTGAAACCTTTTTTTGTTGACCACTGTAATTGACAAATTATTGAATTGGTCGTTTGTGTTATTTCTATGTTATTGGAGCGGGGCTCTTGCAAATGACTTTACAGGCCATATTCCGCAATGCACTGCATTGCAGAAAATCTCGTAATTGACACCAAGGAGGGTTCGGAGCTTTAGCTGCTAATTTGCACTACTGCATTCGTCGCATGGAACCAATAAAAATCGGTCACATTATTCGTGGAGACTGTTGTTTTTAAAGTTTCAGAAAAGTCGTTGCATTTTCCTTTACAATTATGGATTATATTTGGAAATAAAATATAAGCGTTACGAAATTGTTCTAGTTTATTAAACTACTTTATAGCGTTGTTGGTTCGTTTCGTTTTGGTGTCTCCTTGAATTGGTCTGATAGCCGATAACTTACAAAACTGTCGGAAGAATACAGTCTTGAATTTACGTTATATTTCTTTACATTTGACACCTTGTTTCAAAAGTTTACTCACGTAATTTCATTTAAATTCGAGGAATGATTAATACAGGAATTAAGCTATGTTGGTTTTCTCACCAAAATATCCCATGTAAGAAATATATGTATTATCGCATGTCATAAAAAAGTAATTATTTAATTTGAATTTTACAGAACATCGATTGAACAAAGTTCGTTGGACATATTGATAGATATAGCAAGACGTGATTTGCAACATGATTTTCCAACATTCAAAAGATACTTTTTACTTATCTCAAAAAACAATATCTTATGTGAGGCGTTTTCTGCGTTGTGGTTAGCTGCATCCTATTATTTCATTTTATGTATTAAAAGTGTGGTAGTACTTGAAAGCTTTCTGGAGGTGCTTAAAACCTTTTCTCATTAAAAACCCTCTGCGCTGCGCAAACGAATCTGTATCCTCTTTGCGGATGCGCTTTTGATTCTTCTATTCCCAAAGCTCATCGCCATCCCTCACGCAGCTTTCGTTGGCAGGACACCGTGTTCGCTTTTCGTTCTCCATTCGCCCTCGTTTCGCCCAGAACCCTGACCCCTCAATGTGTACTTCACAGAAAGTACAAATACTCGTTACAGAATGTTTGCGTTGCCGGTAAATTATCTGGTATACGCACTGCAAACAAGTCAATTAAATTACTGTTGTTGATATTTGTGCAGATTCTGTGAGAGTACTCGACTTCTTTTTCTTTGAACTGATGCAGATGCGCGTATGTGTACAATTAAAAATATAACCATTCGTCAAATTAACGCTCTCAGACATCAAATGATTTGAATATAAAATATCTTATTACGACGCAAAAAATGAGGGGCGAGTCCTGGTTTGAACGGTTGTATTAAAATATTTACATTATTAATTTATTTCACGTGTAAGCAAACAATATATGCTCATTTACTGTTATGTTTAGATCGTAATTTGCTAGATTCTCCTATTATTGAAAACTTTTATGTCGTTTACATTACCAAGGATTTACTTTATTACATTTCAAGGATGACACTTTATTCTACTATTTCATTTATCTTCTTCAATAATTATTACTTGAATGGTTTGCACGACACAATATTATGTATAAATGTCACATTAATACTTAAATTGTTATTTGAGACACAATTATTTGAAGAAGTACAAAAATATTAGATAATCTGAAGAAAATTTCCAAAGAGAATAACCATCTTGTATATTTCCGTCTTATGTATATGTCAGAATCGTTGGATATGTAATGAAGATGTAATTTTCTGTAAATTATTCCAACTTTACGAAACACGATTTAACTGTAGTTACTGCTAGCCCATCGTCATACGAAAGCCTACACATTAAACTCTCATCCGGCCAGTGAGAACGGGCCAAGCACCCCCCCCTTTAGGGAGGAAGGCTAAACAGCCGAGCAGTGATCGTTTCTTGAGCCTCTGTCCGAGTCGCTTCTGCATGTTCCAACTCGGGCGTGGAAAGACACGAAGGCCACGACCGCCCACATTATCTCTGAGCCCGTCATGAACCTCACTGAACACTATAAATAGAGGGGAGAATGGAAGGAAGAGTTTTGGATGGAATTGGTTCAAGACAAAAGGGGCGTAAACTGATTTACGATGTTTTGAATGGGGAATGAGGTGATGAGATGGTGGAATGGAAGGGTAGGAAAGAGAGATAAAGGGAGAGAAAGAAAGAGAAAGAACTGCATTTTACTGCGGAATAGTGGAAAATAGAAAAATAAGGAGCAATGAAATATAAAATACTGAAGAGATAATGAAGAAAGAGGAGAAAATGCGGCGAAGAGGGACGAGGTGAGATGTCAACGAGTATATGAAGAAATTGTGAGAAGAATTGCGTGGAAAATGGGAAGACGAAGGTGAAAAACGTACGTAGATGTGTGGAAAGAATACAGATGTGAAGGTAAAATTCAATTTATGCGAAGGGAGACTGGTCATTAAGAAGGGTAAGTAAGAAGGGTGAAAGCGGAAAAGATGATCAATGATGGCAAAAGAAATGAAAGAGATACTGCAGAAAAGGGTACAGGAGTGAAGTTGATGAAGTGGAGGAGAAATGAGAGGGAAATGAGAGAGTATTTGGCTGAAAGGGAAGGGTAAAATGAGGGGTAGTGAAGGTGGAGAAAGAGAGAAAATGAGCAAAGAGAAAGACAAAGAGCGATAGAGGAATACAGGAAGCAAGAATAGTACTACTGAAAAGTGATAGTAGTGAAGAACGCAGAGAATAGCGAAAACATTAATGTAAAATAAGCGAACTACTCAATCGAAGGGCATAGAGGTAATGGAATTTCGATGTTAAGGGAAAACTAGATGACAACTAAGAAAGAGGAGAGGGGAGGACGAGAAAGAGGGAGTAGTGAGAACGCAAAATAGGGAGACGAAAGGTAACGGCGAAGAGGGGAAAAGTCCTTAGAAGTCGGGAGAGAGGCTAACAGTGAAGGTTGGGAAATGATACCGAGAAGGAAGGGACGAGGGACTTGGAGAGTGAGGGGTGGGGGTGAGGGAAGCTGCTTCCGCCTGCTGTTCGGTGGCAGCCCCCCGCAGTCGGATCCACATTAAGCTCCGGGGTTCTCGGAATGAAGTATCAGCCCATAATTCCCTTAGGCAGGAATTAAACGACGCGCCTCCCCGCCTCACACAGCCCCGCCCCCTCCCCCGCCCCGCCCCTCACGTTGCGCCACGCCACGCCGCGCCGACTGAGGGAGACGAGGATGAAAGTTAGCCGCGATCTCCTCGGCGGAAGCGTGCACACTCGCGGTGCAAATTTGCTCGTAATTGGGTCGCAGTCGTAAACTGGAGCCCCGTGCGTCTTGATGGAACTGTGTAGGTTTACATGAGGTCCACAAATATTGGCTGTTTGCTCTATCTCCCTCGCGTTTTGATAAGCTAGCTGAATATTACGTGAAAAATTAGCAGCAAAGGCGGATTTTTAAACGTAATTTTTGCAAACAAACTAATTTATTTCGTGAAGCGTAATTACTACGAGTCTGTAATCATTTCATTAGGCGTTCCCCGACGAGCTCGTGTATAATTATTTTTTGAATAAATCATTAAATTAAGTTATATTAGAATTCGCAATGTTTTTCAAATATTCGGTTAGATACTTAAAACTCAACTCCTGATGAAAGGAAAAGTCAAGGAAAAAATTTCTATAACTAAGTTTAGAAAGGAGACCTAATTTTTATTGCAAATGTTGAAAATTTAATACTGAGTTTAAAACTTGAAAAGCACAACTATGATTTATAATTCATTGTTACGCATATATTTACATATGTCCTTTGTTTTTCTAGCCCGTGTATTTGAAAGGTAAAATTTTCTCACATTGACTACGTTCAATTAAATTATATTTGTAATAACTTGTCAAGCGTACATACGCAAAATTGAACGGAAATAATTCGTTAAGAGTATTTTATGCTCATTTTCATTTAGAGGGACCTTTAATGTAATGTGCACCCTACATCATACAATACGTATCAGACTAACAAAGGGAAAATACGAATATATGTGTTATATCTACAGCCAAATGTCGGGAAACATAGGGCGATAATATTTTAAATAATTTAAATATTTGTTCTGTTTTAAAAACAGTGAGTACGATGACCGATTAGTAACTATATATTTACGAATAAAGAACTAAGGAAGTAATAACACTGATCAACAAAAAACTACTTTTTTTCACTAGCCCACGATTTTGCAACCAATGTACAGTAAATCGGGCACGCGGAATCCAGATACGTCATTAGTTTTGCTGAATTGGCTCTAGTTTTTGTGCTACGAATATTGTAATGAATGATACTATCACTGAACTCTCAGCATCTAATGCAAATATCTATTTTTATACAAACACTATTTTTTTATTTTAAACATTGAATATCGCATTATTTTCAGGATACTTTAATTGAGATTCGTTTTATTAATACATTTTCTTTTGTTGCAAAACAATGAGTTTTTCAGGAAGACCTTGTTTGAACGACTTTAATGTGTTTGATTACATTTGTGGGGAATTTGCGCTACAAAACCAGAAAAGAAATATTACAAACTTTGTATAAAAATATATGAAACATATTTTGGTATTAAACTGGGTGATCAAGATAGGTCGTGGGCTTCGGATGTGGTATGTAAAACTTATGTGGAGTGTCTCCGTCAGTGGAAAACTGAATAGTTTAAAATTTGGTAAGCTGATGGTATGGCGAGAGCCCTAAAATCATGATGATTGTTATTTTTTTCTGTAAACGTACAAGACTTCAATCGTTACAAGAAAAAGAACAGGGAGTGCCCTGATTTGGAATCAGCAAAGCGACCTGTGCTACGTGGACCTGATGTTCACCACACTCACTGGAAGTCCCAAGGTAAGCTCAGTGATTTAATACGTGACCTCAGTTTGACAACGAAGCAGCTGAACTTTTCGCATCCCGACTAAAAGAAAAGAAATATTTAACACTTGAAGCTAAAATAACACTTGAAGAGAAATAATTGATTCAAACTATTGCCAATTCCATCTTTTTATCAGAAAAGAAAAATATTATAAAATTTTCCAGTCAATATTATTCACACTACGTCCATTTGTTTTCCTTTCGAGGTCAAATATATTTACTCTGTGAATATGTTCAAACACTATAAGTATTAAAGAAATTAAAACGTTTTGAACTCCGAAATTTCAGGTGCTTCGCAGTTCAGCTGTGAAAGAAATTATGAACACTCATCACGAAAATCAAATGGGGAAACTCAGGCCATTAGCTCTGCTCCTTCGCCCAACTGTGTTCATTTCTTATTTTATATTAAATATTATAACAAAGATAGAGGAGGACAGAACTTTACTTTCCTCCCCTCTTCCTTCTGATTTACCTTTTCTCTCTTCCTCGTATTTTCTATTGCTTTCATCACCTTCACCTTCATCTGCTCCGTTGCCCACGGTACCAAGGTTTTTCCTCTCGCACTCTCTCCCTTTCCCCTTTCTTTTCCTTCCACCTGCTTCTTTTCTCCCGCACGTGTCGCCACGTCCAATTATCTCCCTACCTTCTTTGCTTCCCTGCCTCACACTCTCCCCACCTCCTCTCCCTCATCACCTTTCGTCTTCGTCGTCTGCTATCGCTTCCCGTCTGCCCTCTTCCCCGCCTAATCCTCAGCCCGCATGCTCCGTTATTCTGCCTTCTCTCTTCCTCAACTGCTCCTACAGTCTGAGTTTGGTTCAGAGCAGTTTTTCCGCTCACTCTCTAGCAGACATCATTCGGGTGATCCTAGGATTTCAGTCCGGATGGTGACGGAATTTTGACACTATCTACAAAGCCGACTGCTCTGATCGGTAGTTTTCCGTAGTTTCCCCGATCAATACCAGGCAAATGCTAGAGCAGTATCCTTACACTAGTGCGACAGTCCGAGCGCAATGTTTCCTTCCTCGCTTTTCCTCGCCCTTTCCTCTTCTCTTATACGTATGTTCTTACTCTGACACACATGTCGGCACACCAATCGCCAGGTTAGAGCTTGTTCGGACTGGGGCGGTGCCCACTGGAGGGAAACATCTGGAGGAGAAATCCCCAATAAGCCAGCGTGTACGTTGGCGCCGGATCTTACCATTAAGAGGGGAACGAATCATTTGATTCCTCTCAGAATAAGCATTCACTATACTAACGGGACTAACGGCCATAACATTTGACGTTCACGGAAACATAAATCTATCAACCAATCAACGCAACTGCTGTCTTCCTCCCTGCTTTCCTCCTCATTTTACTCAACTTCTCTGCTTCTCCGTCTGCGCCACTTCCACTAAAGCTCCCTGGTGACCTGCTGTCCTTTCACACTTTGTTTTCATCCTGCATCCTTTCTCACATGTTCCCTTGCCCGTCTGCTCTCCTTCACAGACTGCTCTCCTAGCTGACCAGCTGTCCTTCCACATCTCCTCCATTTATCAGCCTGCTTTCTTTCCCCACCTGCTTCTCCTTTCCGCTTACACCCTGTTCCTGCCTCCCTGTCGTCTGTTCTTGCCGAACCCCGTCCCAGGCTGCTTCTCCTTCCCTGCCTGCTTCCCCTTCGCATCTGAGAGACTCCTCCCCCTCCTCGCCCGCTCAGCCCGTCCTACTGGCGAAGATCCATGGGGGGCGAGCGTCCCAAGCTGCTACCGCGCAGCGCGACACTCGCCATGTTTCAACTAGCGACGGATGATATATAGGCACGCGTTCCCCCAGCTATCCTTTTATCTACGGCTTCTGGAAACGTACTTCCCTTTCATTTTATTTCCGGGGTACAAACGATGTGCGCGCACACTTCAAGAGTTCGTGGCCGTCTATATATGTGTTTTATTTGTTGCTGGGCCGCTGCCTACACCCGAGACTACAGGCCCCCCACCCTTCCCCGCTGCTTCGTAGAGGGAGGTTAAATATCACTGCATTTGCACCTGTGGGTAAATCGATTTCTCTAGAGGCAATCGCCGAGTGAATGTGGGGAAATAGGAATAGCTGAATAGTATCAGACGTAAAAAGCTGTATGAGGGAAAAGAAACAAGAAGGAAATCCGTTCTCTCTGGTACATTTATCTAATGCTGGAGGGGGATGGGGCTGTCATAATTTTTGCACTTATTGATACCTGTAGTACAAGTATCCGCGGAAAGGGTACAGTGAATCTATTGATCATATTTGTGATTCTTCTCTGCATTTTAATATCAATGATTAGTTCGTAAATGAGAGAATACGTCGGTCAATATACAGAGCAACCATTGGAAACTCAGTGGAAGTAGTTTACCACACATCTCTTTCCTGCTGTACTTTTCCTAAATTGCACTCTGTTGTATGTGAAATCGTCTGCTGATCGATGACTTATTCATCTAGATAATAATTAATGGATTTTCGAATTCCCAATTTAACAACCAAATATTTGCAATCTTTTGTATGTGTTCTTTGGTGGACATCAATTGCTTTTGTGAACTCTACCATATTTTTTTCGGCGAATCCAACGCATTCAAAAAAGATCGTGACCCTGTTGTTGTGGCTACGGTTCTCGAAACGTATTTGTCTAAAGAGTATTGCTTATTATAACGACAATATTGGTCTTGTCCAGGGAATTCACTCTTTCTTTCCTCGAAACTCTGCTATCTACATTTCGCATTTCTGCTTCATTAAGTTCGTTTCAATGATTTAAATTTTATGATCAACATTCTCGCCAACTTTAACCGTTATTGCCTCGTCTAATATTGTTTTGATAATTCGCTATTTCAATTGTATGTATTTCTCATTTATTACCGCTTCTAAACACTATAAAATTACTTTCAACTACTTACTTAATTTAAATAATACTAATAACATCACCAGCTACCCCAACATCATTTTTATCATTCTCTTCCCTTTTATTCTCTTTTCTTCTGTCACCAATACCACTGTACCACGCGTAGCGTCGCCGCTACCGTATTCGTTAGGCTCCCACCCTCTGTATCCTTCTATGCGTTTTTTCTTTCCTTTTTTCAGTCGTTTCGTGCACCTCCAGCAAAACCCCTACCCCGAAATAATTCGAAGTATACGAGATAAGTAGGCTCACAATCTGCGGGACCTCTCCTATTCGTTACAGCCGCCCCAACTTTTAATTTCGTTTTATGGCCTCCTCGGGCGTGGCGCCGGCGAGCGGCCGTGGTCGTCGGAGGGTTGGCTGGCCTGCGCGCGCGGCACGCGTGACTATCCGCGGGGGTTCCCCGGGCGATCGGGAAAGTCCCCTGCCGCTCCCATTAGGGAGATAAGGAGCGGGCTTGGCGAAGGATGGTCTCAGGGCGCAACTCGGTCGTTTTCCGGGGGAAGGCGTTAGATACGATAAATGGGGTACGGGATCAATTCCTTATTGGCACTGGCCTGGGAGATACCGTGTTTCATTGCTCAACAAAAAAGTTGCCTCTTAGAAGAAAAAGTAAATAATTTTCAATCTCGCTTTGAAGGAGAATTTTAGAAACCTTGAACATGAATATAAACCTTGAACCGCATTGTAAATTAATGCACTGAAATAAGTACGTACAACACAGATATTTATTTAAATTTAAATATTTAATCTTGTGTCGAGTTGTATATTTTCAGTTTTATCAACTGTAATTTGTCGAATAGCAAAGGTATATTCGAGTTCAATTACTATTTTAGTTTTATAATTTTATTTTGTTTTTAAAATAATCAAACACAAGAAGATGAATAAGAAAAGTAATTGTTTTATTTCACATTTCCACATTTCATTCAACCTTTTGAATTCATTTTTAATCTCATCTTAAGGTAACATTAGGGAATGTAATAAGCAAGAGAAAATTTTGAAAATGTTCCTGGGGCTTCGTGTATAGTACCCCCTAAAATTAATTAATGTTTTTCAAAATCTCAAAGCTTTGACTGAGGTCAAAAAGACAGAGGTTTCTTCAATTTAGACAAAATCCTGCACATGGTTTACGCGCTAGTTTTGTTCACACACCCTAGACGGATGGGCACACGGACAGACGGACGGACGTTTTTTAAAAAAGAACAACACTTTTTCGGTATCAGAGTCCCCCAAAACGTGCACTTCCGTTGAAATCTCGATATCGATTTTCCGCAGCATTACATAACTTTCCCATTACTCCGCATATACGTATGTATACGGAAATGTAAAAATCAACACACAAGACAGATAATATTGACTCACTTTGCACTCACTTTAATTTATTCACAATTATTGTGATAAACATCTGAAACTATGTAAAGTCACATCAAAGTATTCTATATTGTAAGTTGACCTATCAGGCGTTTGTTTGGTGTTAAAAAGACGCTCAAAGAACTTTGGTAATTTTGGAGGTTTGAAGTCCACTATCGAGTTAAAGATATCTCGAGGACAACGAGATAAGGGTGTAGAAAAGGGAGAAGTGGGGGAAAATGAGAACGTGGAAGAAACAAATATAGAATTTTATGATATTATTGCTAATTGGAAATAGAGTTACACTTGTTTAATTTTTGATGTAATATTATCATCAGCATTAGTAAAATACTTTCTGTCAATCATTATATGCATGATTTTTTAATCTATATGTTGAAGCTTTCTGACACTATCTGGAATACTTTTTTCGGTTCTTTATAGATTATTTAATACCCTTCTAAATCTATTGTGGAGCTTAATTGAACTCAATATCTGGATATTGAATTTAGTTTGTTTGGTACCTTCCTTGTATTATCAGAATATTCCTTGAATCTACAATTTATACTACTTTAGCTTCAATAAACATAGCAGCCTTCACAATCTTCAAATTGTTATATAAAAACATTTTGCGTTCAAAATATATTATAAGAAATGGGACCAATAATGATAAAAAATTAACGTATTCTCTATTTTCAATGATCTACTAGTTTGCCTGTGTCAGTATAGTATCTCGTATGGGAGTACGAAATTTGACAAATGTTGAAACATATCGCGTATAGTCTTACTAATATCAACGTGGTATATTTAAAACAGAGAACGCTTTTGTTTTTGAAACTCATTGACAAGATTCATATAATAAAAAGCGAAATAAATGCGTTGAATGCTTTTTCTTTAATTGTTTCATACAGTTCTTATGAATTCTTCTATTTACATTGAAAAAAAATACGCATAACAAATTAACTGTACATTTGAATTGAAAATGTCTTACGTCAATTTCAGTAAAGTTCATAGACATCTGCCGTGCAGAACTGACGCAAAGCAAGGGTTCGTGAGGGCAGAACAAACAGAGAGTCCTAATTCTGCATTAGCGCCCGCATGTTGACCCTCCATTTCACGTGAGTGACGCGTCACAGTTGTACGGGCAAGCCTTTTATGCCACAGAATATATCCTACAAAAGTACGCAATTTGCAGAGGAAACACTTTAAATTATCCTGCTCTTCTGGCTAATGCTCTTCCATTGAAATTCAATTCCATTTAGAAGCGTCATTTTGAGAGTACCCAGAAAATGTCCATGTGTCGATTAATAAGTAATGGAAGTGCATACATAAATGTAGTATGGATTATTTTAATATTAAAAAGAAAATACCAATTTTATTTATTATAGATATTTTAGTTCGAGCTTTCAATTAATTTATGAGAGGTACAGAATACAACACATACATAAAATATATTATTGATTAAACTACTCTTTAGCATGTTTTCTGTTAGCTGCTTTAGATCAACTTCACGGATTTTATATCACAATTGAAAACAAATTTTTCAAATTTTTAATAACCAAAATTTTTCGAATTTTTTTTCAAAACATTCACATACAATATTTTCACATTATTTTACAACACATTACCAGCTAACATTAAACGATGAAATTAGACACACAAGTTTAAGTGCCAAGTAAAATATTTTCTGTTCCAAAACCGTTTCTGTACAATTAGAGAGTATAATAAGCTTCAAAAATGAAAGTAATACAAAATTTAACAATGATATTGAATGTATTTATGATAATTTGGACAGTATAACTTCTAAACAACCTGTATTGTACCTCAGCTTCTGGGTCAATAACCTCATTTCAATTTCTTGTTTTGTCCAGTTTCTCTGATCCTTCGAACAAATATTGATATGATCCTTTGTTTGATTCTTTACATAAATGTAATTTCACTAATTGTGAACGTCTTCTAGAGTTCTGTGGGTAATGTAGTTATTCAGATTATCGTTCTTCATGTTCTCACGATAGGAAGTTGATTGCTACACGAAGGGCACGGGGAGACCAAAATATATGGCTGATTTGCCTTTGCAAATAGTTTTTATAACACTGGACCGAATTTTTCTTATCAACTCTTGCCAAAAATGCTCATTTCATCTGTATTAAGAATTCACCTTGAATATGGGTTAGGGTAGGGATCCCAGAATTTCAGAAAACGTATACTGAATACACTTCCTCCCGCAGAATGCCACACACAGTTTTAACTGTTTTTGATATTAAGTAAATTACAAATTAATAAACAAGTCATACATTAACAATTCGCTTGAATGAAAAGAGAAAACAATATTTTATATGCTCCTGAAATTAAGATTTTTAGTTGTTATTTTTCGAATACGATGTCGTTCATTTATAAGAAATGTACATAATCCAGAATTAACTCAACAATTAGTGAGAGAAAGATAAAAGTTGATATTTTCCTAAAAGATAATGCATGTGCTTGCTAAACGGTTTTCTGCGTTTATGATAAAGGAATGAGTTCACAAAATAACCTTTGGCGAAGGTCATCAAAATTATTCTCATAAAATAGAATATTCGCATTCCATTGTGTTCGAGATGAATTTTTTAACAGTCACCTAACAATGATACTCCGGTACCTGGAGAAACAGTATACGAGAACAATACCGGACCTCAGGGCCACAGGGCAGAAATAATTGGGGGAAAATTTATATATTTAAGAACTGCTGATACATTTATTAATCTGTATACTACGAAGGTTTTCCAGAAGTTTGGATCAAAATATTTTCAGTTTCTGAGGTATATCAAAGGCTTATACACATTACGTAATTCTATATATTTTGAACCTTTTCTCTATTTGCAGTCCTTTCCGTAGGGACAAGAAGGTTCTCCAAAGTATTCTTTTTTGGAGAACTACTTCAACATTTACAATGTTTCTCCGATTACACAACTGATATTTATATCAAGAGATAATATAGTATGATTGCTGCCGGTCTGTGGGTTGCAAGAGAAGTCGATGTTTTCATGTAAATATTTCACATGGCGACGGTTTTGATTTTTTCTAAACATCCAATAAGCGTGCAAAGAAGCAACTATAACTTACGTAGAGTTAGAATAGATTGTAATAAAAGTCCTAAACAAAGAGACAGTACTTCTTGCCTAAAAAAGATGGAAAAAAATTAACGCTGCGATTGATTCTAGATCCCCCACCTGCCCCAATTCATATGCATCTGTTAATAATGATTACTGACCACAGACCAAGGAGCCCGTCTGTGTGTCTAATGTAAAAAGGTTAACACGTGTCCCCGTGAGCGACCTAGTGAGTATCCGGCACGGTCAGCCGAAATCGACATCTGAAGCTGGAAAAAACCCCCTGAAGAGAAAATGTTTGCAATGTATTGTTCGCGTAAATGGTTTTCTCCAGGTACCGGAATAGCGTTGTTTGGTGACTGTTAAAAATTCATCTCGAACAGATTGGAATGCGAATTTTGTATTTTCTGAGAATATTTCGATTATCCTTTGCCAAAGGTGTAGTGTTTTTTGAATGACTTCATCGGAAGACGTGTAGTTTTGTAAATTCATTTATTTTCCATAATTGCGGGAAACCGTTTAGCAAGCACAAGCACTATTTTTCGAAAAATGTCAATTATTATCTTTCGCTCACCAACTGTTGAGTTAATTCTGGATATTTTATGATGTATATCTCTTGTAAATAAAAGACATCCTATTCGATAAATATTCGACCCGATTCGAATAACAAATCCTGGATTCTCTTCACTGCCGAAGCCCTGCAACCAACCGCAAATCACCTTGCATTCGCCGTTCTTCCGTGGGTGCATAAATTGTCGCGCTAGTGTTCCATCGTTACGCCGCGTCGAAAGACGGCACCGCATTTTCCGCGAATCCGGCTCTCTGTCGTCGCGCAAGACGGTCCCTTCCTGGGGCGGCGCCGGGAGGGGCGGGGGACGAGACGTGCAGAGGAGGGCCCTATGCGTCTGCACATATTGACGTGGGGTAGTTGGATCTGAGAGGAGGGAGGGAGGCGGGGGAGGAGTTCCGTTCAAAAACGCCCGCGTCCCCGGGGCCGCGTGCGCACTGGGGGTCGTTAGGGAGGCTTGTCAAACAGCGCAGCGGCTGAGGAGGGAAAGGGGGAGAACGTGTGGGTGGGTGAAGAGGGTGGGGAGACCGCAGTGGAGTGGGACCGCAGCGGGTGGAGAGGAGTGGCTACGACCAACTGCTGAGGTGGGTGCAGGTGGAGACGGCGTGATTGTAGGAGGAAAAGGCCGGGAGGGTGTTTGGGGGTAGGGAAGGGTTGTCGGGAGCGGAATGGCGGGTGAAGTGGAGGGGAGAAGGGACGAGATGGGACGTGGCTGGGAGGGCAGTAACGGGTTGGGGTGGGGCAAGACGTCGGGGAGTTGGGAGCGGAGAGGCACGAACGGATAGCAATGGGTGGGTACCGGGTTGGCAGACGTCTTGGGGAAGATTAGGCGAAGAGAAACTTGTGGCGTAACGTGTTAGAAACAGTGGTGTGCAATGACATGGTGGAAATATTATGTGTCGGAAATGACAGGCCAAAAGTAACGTGTCGAGAGAAAGGTTTTTGGGAGTGACGTGCCGGGAGGAACGTGCCGGGTGGGACGTGCCGGGAGTGACGTGTCGGAGTGACGTGCCGGGAGTGACGTGTCGGGAGTGACGTGCCGGGAGGGACGTGCCGGGAGGGACGTGCCGGGAGGGACGTGCCGGGAGTGACGTGCCGGGAGGGACGTGCCGGGAGTGACGTGCCGGGTGGGACGTGCCGGGAGGGACGTGCCGGGAGTGACGTGCCGGGAGGGACGTGCCGGGAGGGACGTGCCGGGAGGGACGTGCCTGGAGAGACGTGCCGGGAGTGACGTGCCGGGAGGGACGTGCCGGGAGGGACGTGCCGGGAGGGACGTGCCGGGAGGGACGTGCCGGGAGGGACGTGCCGGGAGGGACGTGCCGGGAGTGACGTGCCGGGAGTGACGTGCCGGGAGTGACGTGTCGGGAGTGACGTTCCGGGAGGGACGTGCCGGGAGGGACGTGCCGGGAGGGACGTGCCGGGAGAGACGTGCCGGGAGGGACGTGCCGGGAGGGACGTGCCGGGAATGGCGTGCCGGGACAGACGTGTTTGGAGTGACGACTCGGTATTGACGAGTCTGGGGTGTCGAGACAGGAGAAACATGACGAGAGAGACTTGACGGGAACACTTGACGGTTTTGACGGGTCAGGATTGGCGAATCGGGATTGGCGAGTCGGGATTGGCGAGTCGGGAGTGATGTGACGGAAGTGCCATCACGGATTGACGTGATGGTAGGGTCTTGGACGGTATGGACGTGACAGTATGGACAGTGTAACGTTTCGAGCAATTCCAATGTTTATTTACATTTGTTTACATTGTTATTTTATAAATATGAATCATATGATGTACCCAGATTGTGATAGAAAGAGGTTAGCAACGGATATATTGATGAGATATAGAGAAAGAATTGAACAAAAAACGTGTTCTAGAGAAATATGTGAAATCTATTTGTACAAAGTGAGAAGATACAATATTGAAGTACATTGTACCAAAAAATGTAAATAAAAACGAAAATACAAAGAATTGAAGTGTTACTACTAAAAAAAAGTAATTACAGTAATTGTAACGGAAGATTCTACAAAAAAAGTGTTGACAGAGTCTGACGTTACAACAGGACTGACGTGACGGATCGTGACGAACAGTTACATAAGGGGGACGGGAAGAGTTGATGGTGTGGGACGAAGCGACGCGGTTGCTGAAGCGGGGGAGTAGTGGCGAGACAGACGGAGACAGACGACTGTAGGGCGTGCAAGGGGGCGAGGAGGGAGAGAGTGCAAACCGCGGAGACGCTTCTGCAGGCCGCCGGGACCTCCAGGCGAGCGTTGGATGTAGTGAGGACGGCGTTGGAGAGCTCACAAGGGGGGATGAGAGAGGGAGAGACATTGAGTAAATGATGTAGACGTAGGCAGACTAGACAAGTATGACTAGACAAGGCGTTCAAAGCGTCTACGTTTCTTCTAATTACATGTTTCGTTACTTTTTCAATTCCAGGAGTACGTATGGGATTGATCGAAGTACTTTAAAGCTCTTAATATCTCATTTTCATAATGATGGCTCATTTTACATCAATAGTAAATGACTACAAGTATGTTATGGACGAACTTGGATAACGATTGTGTGAATATTGTATATGTGCTTATAGTGATATTTTGTGAGAAGTGTTCTTGTGATAGTTCTGTATACTATTCCTTTACACGTTGGACGGTCTCAAAGTTGTCTAACATTAACTTGAAAATAAATAAAATATAATTAGATGATTACCACCACATATAATTTGCTTTATTAAGATTATACATCTACCAAAATGTAATTTTAGATTTTAAAATCCTATTTTGGCTACTTTTACCGAAGTTTGCCTTACAGACAAATGAAAAATTCCGCGTAGAAATAGATAATTGTGAGAAAGTTTTGTGCTCCTAGTTTCAGTATTTTTTCTAAACCGTTTTTGTAATGTGGGAAAGAAAACTGGCTCAAGAAATTGGAAGTCATTTTTCTTATGTTACATAAATACGATGCGTATTAAGGGAGATGTTTCGTTCATTTGTGTTCTATTTAAATGCAGTTTATACAAATTATTCCCGACATAATTTAATTCTTCGAAATCTCTATTTGTAAAACGATTATAGACACTGAGATTTCTACAATAATGCATTTAAACGCAGTATTTTGGGAGACGATAAATGTTCTTACTGAAACACATATGGGAACGGGAGGGGATTTGGAAATGAAGATTAAGTGATCACAGGCACACACAGCGCGTGCAGTAATGGCTCCCAACAGAGCCATTAGTTCCATAAGGAAACAAAGCACCGATTGCATTCAGTCTTGCTCTCACTGGGTAATTTATTCCCATTATATTTATTTTCATGCGGAGAAAGGATAGTGTGTACAAGATACCGTAATCATAATATTGTGCTGTAATCGCTTTATAATTTAGTGCATCATATTTATTTACACTGGTATTCATTATCCTTTGACTACAGGGCAATGTTTGAATAATTTATTTAAATATTTCAATATGAATTATAAGCATTTATGCACATTCGTCGGCATTCAGATTCTAGATTAAGTTGATGTTTAATTTTGGTAGTTAGACGTAACATGAGTAGGGAAATTTAAAGAAATCGCAATATCAATAGTTATTTGAAAATATACAGCACATCCAAAAATAAATATTCCAAAACTAGTGATGCTGTAGAATGGCACAGACTCTTTCCTACTCGTTGCTTAAAATTACATTTCGGCCTCATGTCGCAAAATGAAATGTCACTTTTGCAACTAATAATATAAATAACTATTTAAATTCATTTATTAGAAATGCATATTTCGACGGAATTAATAGTGCAGTAAAAGACCAGAATATGCACAGTTTCTGAAGAACATTATTTTTCGAAAACATAAACAGGAAATTGACGTAGGATCATTGTAGGATCCCGAGGTTCATTGTTGGCGACCTCGCAGTTGAGAAGGAATGACAGGTAGAGTAGAATATAAAGGACATCTAGTATGTAAGTATAGAGTGCAATCATATGTGGTGAACTGCAGTGAGGTTTTTCAGGATATGGAAACGCCGACAACAGTGCGGGTAAAATACAGAACTTATTAGACAGTTAATGAATAAATTCACTATGAAGTAGAGAAGGAGTTTATTTCACCTACATTTTATATTTATTTCTTTGTGTTTAATTTTATTTTTGTTTAATTTTATTCTGCATTTTTGTTTTATATTTTACGTACTGTTTTATTAATTGTTGTTTTTGTAATATTTATTTTATTAAGTGCCATGCGTCCATTTTCATAAATACGTTATAAATGTTTACTTTTACTTCATATTTGTACATACTAGCTTTAATTGGGACGATCCCTGTTCATTCCATTTGAATTCAAATACCAACATCTTATCAGCTTATTAAGGTGAGGCAGGTGGAAAGTTGCCCTTCGATCAAGAGACAGACAACAATACCCTTTGCATGGAGCCGTGTACGTTGGTATCTTACAGCTACCACAGCGCGCCAGGCTCCGCTGTGGCACCTGGTTTTTATGACAGTGCTAGCAGAAGAAATGATGTTGGTAAGGCGAGCTACTGCTTGTTAAAGCTAAATTGCGAACTCACAACAATCATAACAGAAGTTGGAAACGTTGTATCCTTCACTTCTTTCCCGTGATCTGGTTGCTACCAACATAAATGCAAATTTTAATTCGAGTCCCTGACTCGGCTCAGGGCGGAAAGACTTTCCTAGTTCACTATACTAATGCGCACGTTACTTTCACTCACCTGCCACAAGACTGGCTAATAGTGACCTAATTTAGAGTGAACGGGGCTACTTGCTAATGAGAGTGGGGTATCTACAACCAAACTGAAGGAGCTCTGATCTTGGTATTGATTAAGAAGCACTCACTTAGCTTAGCTTATTTGTTACTAAACATTAGTTATGTACAATGAATTTGGCCTTATGAGTGGGGCTGAATGCTCTAAAAAAAGTTATACCATATGGCACAAGTTCTCCATCCAGCACACGTTCTCGTATCGCTCATCTGCCATGGTGCTAGTCACTGGTGTCGACCAGAAGTCGGAAGCTCAAAAGAAGTAGGTTCCTAGAGGACCATGGGATTATATGAGCTCGCATCGCGTGACATTCATGTTGAAGTGCGGGTCGTTCTAGTTGCCAGATCTTTCGCAAAACCACTGCGTTCCAGGGAGCGCTGAAGCCTGTTTCCAATGACTGCAGTCCATTCCTTAGCTGCTGAGTCGTTAGCTGATCGCACTACAAACACCCGTCTGCACTGCGTTCCCGTGACCCGAATATTTCACACCCATGGCGCTTACTAAATACATTTCCAATTTACTTCATTGTCACCCCCCCTCGGCCCCAGCCGGTGTCTGGAAGAGAATTCAAGAGGGCAGCTGCTGTGATCGGTAGTTTACCGTGGTTTCTCCGATCAATACCAGACGAATGCCGGAGCATTACCCTCACAGACGGACACCCCTTACTTCCACACACTCACACTTATATGCACTTACTACTTATGTCGGGAGACCAGTCGGGTGCTTAGAGCTTGTCCCGGCTACGACGGTTCCCTGCTAGTGGGAGATATCTCGTTGAAGAAAAAAATCCGCAAGCCGACTTAGTTCGGCGCTGAATCTCGCCATCCAACGGCGGAAGGTCACCACCCAAACTCACGATTTAAAACATCCACTACACTTACGGGACTAATGGTCCATAACCGTAGCCGTTGACGCTGTAGTCTTAGAGCTTGTCCCGGCTGAGCGCGCGGGCGGTGCCTTGCTGGTGGGAGACAGCTGGTTGAGGGAAGGAACCGCGAGCCGAAGTGTAGGTCGGCGCAGGTTCTTGCTATTTAGTGGAAGAAGATAACGGCCACCTACCACGCAGAAATGCACTACTAATTACTCTAGCACTTGACGCGCCCGGAATCCCTAATAAATCAATTAATCAAACAAAACCATTCCTCTCATCTCCGTTCATGCAGTCACACATACCCCAAGTTCACCTCGGCTGCCAGCGGCCGGCGTAAGTATACATACGCATATTTTCTCTCCAACTTGCCTCAGTGGCTGTTTACTGATATTTTTTATAGTGTAAAATCGTAACGTCAATTATGAAAAACTACACAATTGTTACAAGCAAAATTATTTTTTGAAAATTATGTGGTGGACCTGAAAATGGAGTTAATTAAAACAATATTTATCCCCTTTTTGGTTTCCAATAAGAGAATGGGTCTTTTCGATCTTAAAGACACATAGTTACGTACGTCTTATAGAAAGTTAAATGTTTGTAAATTTTATATTTGTAACAGTAAATTAGCATATCTGTAATGTTCCAAAATAAATTAAGCTTAATTTGCAACTTCCTTCTGTAAGGTATAAGCCAAGTGACGTAACTCCCAATTCCTGTCCACCTAAGAATGTTTATAACACAGTCACACACATATAAAAAAGGGCCCAAAGACTTGACACATCTGAAAAACCAACGTGAAATTGCAAATTGTAAATTTCACAATGTTTTCTCGCGATTTAAAAAGAATTGGAGAGTGCTGGCGCAATTTTGGCTACGGATTCGGATTAAGCGAGACGACATACATTGAGACACATGTGTCGAGTCTTTGAGCCTGATAACTTTTTTTTGTGTCTGTTAATTATTTCGTTAATTTACATTATTGCTTATAATAATGGCACAAATTAGGCTTGCTGGTTTAAACACCGTAAAACTAAAATTCAAAAACATAACCTACAAACTATTGGAACTAGAAAGATGTATGGTATGCAATCTCAATCAACAGGAAACATTAGAACATATTATAAAACTGTGCCCAATTTATGAACCATTAGGAAACAATGTGGTAAAAAATCACAACATCCTGGAACTATTGAGACTAAATGATCAAAACAATATTCAATCATTTTTTCATTTTCTTAAATCTTGCTTTAAGTTACGGTAATTTGCTCTATTTGAATGAATTTGCTGTATCTGAAACTAAATTGAATAACTAAACTGAATAAAATGACGTGTAAAGCAAATATATCAAAAGTTGTGTTAGTTTTAGGTGTTCTTTTGTGTTTGTTTTTTTGTAATTAATGTATTTTTGTGTTTTTGTAATTTTTTATGCTTTTGAGTAACTGTATTTATTTGAATGATGTATATAATTGTATAATAGCGTACAATTAAGGTTAAAGTCAATAAAATTCATTCATTTATTCATTATTGCCTATAAGGGTGATTTTTAGACATCATATGATGCTGAAAACCGAAATGACCAGTTCACGGAATGCTCATATCCGATAAGAAGGCAGCAAAGATGAAGGCGAAGGAATGGAGCGGCAGACTGCGTGTGGCCGACGCGGCCTCTCAAGGCGCCATATTTCGATTACCACGCGCATTTCCCCCTGATACTCTGCTGCGAGCACCGCCCATGCCCCTCGCCCACGCCCTTCGCCCACGCCCAACGGCCGGGCGGTCACGCACAGGCCGTGCCCCTTCCGGGCTCCATGCGATCCCCCTACTGTTCATCCCCTTTGCGTAGCATCAAAGTAGGGGAAAGCCAAGGGACGAAACCCATCTTTAAATAAAGAACTGTCTCACAATTGAAATTATCTTCCGGTTGATTGGATATTTTGTGTTCCCTCAGAGTCGACTGCGACGTTCATTAGTCGCGTAACGGTAGTGCATGCTGAATCTCGGGAAGTGATAGTGGTCTTCCTTTGCTGGGATGAGAGATCGCCACCGACCTACAAGCCGGCTAGCGAGAATTTCTCTCTGTAGATATGTCACCCAGAGGGACACCGCCCTGCGGGAACTGGCACTATACTGCGATTTTTCTAACTTTGTACCTAAAGGCCCGTCTTCAGGATGGAATATGTCACGGTATTTCGCGACTTTCTCAGTCATGCCGCCAGATATCGCTTGATCGCGTCCGTATCAAGCAATGCTTGCGATCATGCGACTAAACGAAGAAAGACGCAAAATTACGTGTGATGTTCCATCCTGACCATTGGGGCTTGAGGGGCAGAGTTAGAAAAATCGCACTATAAGCTCTCGTCTGGTTTCCCAACGTGTGTAGAAGTGCAATGCATGTAAGTGTGTATGAGTGGATGGATGGATGTAAAGGGAGAGGACGGGACAAGGATAAGGAAGGAAAGATTGGGCGCGGCCCGTAGCCCGTTTGTTAGGATTCTTCCCCGGCATCGGCCTGGAATTGAACGAAGAAACTACGGAAAAATACTGATTAGTCTAGCCAAATCGTAGAATTCTCCTTCAAATACCGACCAAATTCCAACTTGCAATGAAGTAAATATCAAAAATTCACCACCATCGGGATTATTTATGCAAATGCACCATCGGGATTGGAACTCTGCCTGTGAAATGTAAATTAATAGCAATCTAAAGAAATTTCATTTGCATATAAATTTATAAAAGGTAGTGAATAATACCAGAGGATCACCTTGTATCAAAAAAAATGGAATTTCAGTATCATGAAATAAAATACAGATTCAAAACAGACAAATTCTGATTATGTCCCTTGACGTAAGTACAAATTGGTGGAAAACAAAACATAAACATATGATAAAATGAATAACATTACTTAACTAATTGATTGTTTATAAAGTCATAAAGCGTTAAACGTTTCTTCCTAGATACTTAATACCTTCTCTTTCCTTTATTGAGATTGTCCAATAAATTACCAATTTGATTGAATGTAATTTGGTACATGAATTGCTAATGTTGACTAATGCCATCTTATTCGTTGAACAACATTAAATGTAACATTAAAAGTTATAATAGTTTGATGTGACAATTGCACAGTTGTAATAGTTTGATGTGCATAGTTGTAACATAACGTGCTGAGATTATTTTAAATATATTTCTGATTGCGAGAATTTGTCCATGTACTCTGTTCTACTTGATTTGGATCTTATTCAACAAATCTCCCCACTGTAGTGTATTTCTAGACGCGTGAATTAAGCAAGAAGAAGAACAAAGCTGATGTGTCCAATTAAGGCCCTATTTTTTTTCTGAATTCCATCCCAAGCTTTTTGATAAACTGGTGGTGTCATTCTTTGCTCCTACAATACATTCAAATCTCTCAGACAATTACCATAGCTTCAGACGATCAAAATAAACGGTGACTAGTCGCGTCATTATATTTCGTCACTATATAGTTGGGGCTCTGGATCATAAAGGACAAATGGATGTCGGCTACATACATTTCGCAAAAGTCTTTGATCGGGTAGACCGTAACATCTTAGTGTTTAAACTCTCTAGGCTTTCGCCGAGAGATTCAATTCTAGCTTGCTTTCGGACCAATCTAAATTAAAAAAGAGTTTGGCTCCTTCAATGATGGTAACTCGGTATATGACGTTGTTCCCTCAGGTGTTCGTGTATATAAAATGTTTTATATATTGTGGAACAAATTATACGTGTAATAAAGTATTTGACACTTTCGCGAGAGACGAACCAATTGTGCAATGATACAGACTTCTTTCACACAGTTAAATTCAATACGTTTCTATAATTAATTTTTAATTTATAATTCTTCTTTAATATACTTTATTTTTATTACTTGCTGTGATTTTTAATAATTACTTTTTTATTATTATGATGCTCATTTCATCGGTTTTTGTTTATAATATTTCTATATTAATTATACATGGAGTTATAACGTTGTTAAGTAAATAAATTAAAAATAAATATAGTTAGCAGTAAATTCAAGAAAATGAATCATTTATAAAATGTAAACTAATAGATAGTCGGAAATAGAAATGTTTTCAAATTTAAATTAGTAAAAACAACACAGTGAAACGAATACTAATATTTTGATTAGTGTAATTTAAACTGTCGTGTGTAACATACTAAATGTAAGTTACGCCGGTTTTATTATATAATTTATCTTTAATTTTACTAGAATAATTGTAGCCTTCATTTGCACTCAATCAATGATTATTACATAATTTATTTCACAATATTTAAAGAATATTAAACCAATTTAAATGAATAAGTATTTATAAATAATTAGTGCATTTGATGCTTACATTATTCTCGTGTTTCTTTGAATATTTATTTATATTTTGCAATGTTACGGTTTGTTAATTTTGTCGTAACTAAAAACAGTTCGCAAAAAATATTCCACGGAAACAATAAATAAAGTTTCCGTGAATGCACAAAATGTACAAGATTTGATATCGCGATTCTAATTGTCATATTTCATAAAGATAATTTTCGGCAATTACTACATAATTGCAGTTTTCATCGTGCAGGTCGAAACAAAATCAGTACCGAGGACCAGACAATCCTCGTTTGAGAATCGCTATTGTAAATATCCTTGCTACACTCTCTTTCGACGTACACGTTTAAACACAAGTACTTCCAGTGTTATTTCCATTCTAAATAGGATCTGCAGTGCCTGTCAAAACTAATTCTGCCGTTTCTTCAGTTTTAACTCAACAGCATCGTCATTGACTTTCCACCCTTCGCAGCGCTCTCGGCTGTTCAACGGCCTACGTGATGGTGGCACGCGTGCTCTTTCGGAATCACGCAGGTGCCACGCCCAGCGCTTTGTTTGCCTTTGCGGCTCCCACCCGGCACGCAGGTTGATGCACTTCTAATGGAGGTTTCAGAGGAAGTGCGGTACTTCGCATCCCTCTCACGCGCACTCTCAAGCCATTACATTGGGGTCAATCATCGTTAGACTCACTAGATTATCGTGTCTGGAAAATGAAAATTCCGAATTATTAATTATGTTTAAAGTTAGTTCACTAACGTTTTTCTGATATTTTGTAAAAATAGGTGAATGAATAAAATTTTGAAATGCTTCTTGTGATTAAAAGATAATAGATTGCAATTCGCGAAGAGATTCTTTTAAAGATTTTTTTCTTTCGCGAAGTGATTCTTTCTTTTGTAGTTTAACAGAAGAAACTTTTTCATCCAAGAAATAATGTTCATCCTTCTTTACTCTACTTTTCCCATGAAGTGTTGCCTGTAGTCGTTATTTTACACTTACGTGCTTCAATGAATATGCAAGTGTAAATAAGATATATTTTAACTAAGGAAATTATGATGGATCAGAGAAACATTATAACCAAACGTCGTCAGATTTGAAAAATCCTGAAAAGAAAGCCGCTTAAAAGTGAAATTTCGTAATTTTCAATTCACGAATTTTAATCTTCATCTTAACTTGAATTATTTTCCAGTAAACTCCTAACCCCCAAATATAAAACAAAACAAGCTCCCAATGAATACAAATAAATAAAATATGTCATCTAAAGAAAAAGTGGTATGATTTCATACCACGTTTTGAAAATATTTATCATTAGTGGTGAAGTTGAACTAGTTGTAAATAAATTATAGAATACACTGGGTTGAGTTTACGTCAACTAGGCCTAAACCGTCAAGAGAACATTTAGTTGATGTTAGGATGTAATTCTGATGAACAGCAATCCCAGATGAAAATTCAGACTAAAAATTTCCGAGTTGAGAGGTCTTACAATGGAACTCGCGAAATATCCACCTGACATTTTCACAATGTGAAAAGCTTTCACATGGCTCATCTCGTATTTTCCTGGCTGTTGTCCAATCTCAAAAGCACCGGCGGTATTTAGAGTGTTCTGTTTGTTACTGTGCATTTATCTTCGTTCTGAAAGCTGGCATATTGATCCCTGTGTCTCTAACTGTAGAAATATTTATTGATCGATTTCTAGGAAGTATCGAGATTTTTGGAATATAAACCTTCAAAAACGGGTTGATTCTTGTTTTTGCTTTTAGAATTTTTGTTTCAAAACAGCTTTTCTCTAATACCAGTAACATTACAGAAGTGAATGTAGTGCGTGTGACGGTGTAGCAGGTGAGCTGTGTAAAGAGTGGCTTAATAGTGTCAAAGAGTTTTTCGTGTTCTACTTTATTCTTTCATAAGCCAGAACCTCGGTATTCCAACATTAAAATTCTAGTGTGAGGTTTCGCAGGTTTATTTTTATCTCATTCATTTTCGTTTGTAAATACTATATGCAGGGTAGCAAATAAACACAGTAAGGTCGAATGGAATTTTGAAAGAAATGCAGGAAACGTTTATTCGACTTACAACAGTGAATATCAGTTTATAAATGTGAATGAAAGTTTTCATGATTATTTCATACTTTTCTGATATAATGTTGATAGATTATATTTATAGTATCTATTAAATGTGTTACGTTTACTCAGCCTGATAATGGGACAAATAAGGTTCCGAAACGTGGCAAAAAATTACATGTAATGAATAATTATATGTGTATTAGGTTCAGTTATAAATGAAATTTTAAGTTGTCTTAAAATAGTGAAGCTATTATTTCCTTGTAAAAGAGTTAAAGAAAGAAAGTTTTTCAGACATTTTAAGTGTGTTTTTAAAACACTATAACAGGTATTAGAGATAATGTTAACATCACTAGTAAAATGTTATGGTAATAATTCCTTAGAAAGAATGTATTTATGCATTACCTAATTTGATATTATGAAGATAAACGATGCCTC
Source organism: Acheta domesticus (assembly GCA_031308135.1). NCBI lineage: Eukaryota > Metazoa > Arthropoda > Insecta > Orthoptera > Gryllidae > Acheta > Acheta domesticus. The sequence goes on along the minus strand of JAHLJT010008756.1, from coordinate 18,473,805 downwards.
ACCTCACCGATTAATTATTGAAAGAAAACATTTGAGACAGAATGGACAGGGAAATTTTGAAGAACAATTCGGTTTTTATGTTCCCTCATTTATGTGGGAACAATTTATACTGTGTCGTACTACCGATTTATATTGCATTTCATTACGAATATCGCATTTTTTTAAATTAAGGAAAGTTATTTTGTCAATTGCGAATGTAACTAAAAATATTTGTATTATGTATTTCCCGTGGTATGATTGTATTATTAAAATATTTTCTTTTCCTTCCAGGTAAATCATCACCACCATATCTCTCCAAAACTCAGACATAATAGGGTGAGCACATTATAAATTTTTGTTTTATTATCAAATCTAGTAGATTCACGATTTTGAGAGAGGTCGGGGAGAGGTTTTAATGCATTCAGAGGAGTAAATTAATTAAATACCATTGTAATTTTTAGCACTTAAAAAAGGCTACAAATAGAAGCATTAGTTAATGAGAGAATTTCCGTATTGAAAATTTAAACTTGCAATATTTGTATTCAAATTTAAAACAAAGGACAAACATCTTTTTGTAAGAATGTGAACTCGATAGCAATCTGCCTAGGAAAAATGTAACCGATATTTTATCGATTATAATCGATTTTCATTTCATGAAAGTAAATGCATGAAAGCCACTATAGTGCACGCTCTTTGTTTTATTGTGTGCTTAATCTCAATTTACGAATACATCATTATTTCGATCTCTCTGCCTCCCCATCCTCCAATTGCACTGCGTTGCGTTCTACCAGAGTTGCAGAGCGGATAAAGGGTAATAGCTTTCCAGAGCACGTGTTTAAATATTGGATAGTTTAGATGTAGCAGAGCGATCAGTGGCTGCAAATATCAAGCTAAAGGAACGTTAATCTTAAACTCAATGTTTGTAGAATTGATTTCATTCCATTGCAGGTTTTTTAAATCTGCAATGAACAAATTTAGGATTGTAAAAATTTACATTAATGTACGCAAAGCGTAACTCAACATAGGTAAGCAAATTAATTTTTATCGCAACATTTTTCATAAAAAAACTGGTATGGATTTTGCAATATACTTTTATATTATTACATTAAATAGTTACCTAATAGTGAGTAGCAAAAGCGTTTTTTGTTCATTTTTTTAATGAATGACGTTTAGCAACGGATGTGTCTTATCCTTTCAAAAGACATTATAATATTGTCAACTTATAGTTCTACGCAAATGAGAACAATAAAACAGATAAAATATCTTAAACATATCTGAAGTTGGAGTTTGATGAAATATCCCGCTTAGTAGAATAAATAATGTAAAAATTATCAATTTAAAATGTTAAAATGAAGGAAACCGTAGTTTCATAATCGTATATTTTTCTTCAAAGTAAAGCAAATTTAACAGATTACTTTTCCAGAAACCAGAAGACAATAACATATTAAAATTTTTAAAATTTTAATAATTTTCTTGCAAAACAGTTCTTTTTATGGTATACTTTGAAACACACAATGTATCAAAACGTAAAGTTCGTTCAAATATTTATACAAGTCCTTCAGCAGGATAAAACGTTTTCCCTCTGAAAATTAATTCAAAAAAACAAAAAACCAGAGCATATTCCACTAATTAATAATTCAATGTATTGTCATGGTGGAGTTTCTCCTCAAAAATAGAAATTTCATAGCTCTTATATCCGAAATTAGAGGACAGATGTAGTCTTGTGGCCAGTAGGAATGTCAGTTCTGCCAACTGTGTGGCTTGTGTGGCATCAGCAGCAACGGCGTAGGCGTCGATGCCGCGACGTTGAAATTTATCGCCGGCGCTTGCGACGTTGATCGGAAGAGTAATGGCGGTCGGAGACCGGGCCGGCACAGGCGGCACCAGTGAAGACGACGGAAGGGCGGGGCAGGGGAAGGTAGCGAAGAATGAGGGGCAGCAATTGAGTCGGGAGGACGGAGGAAAGGTGGAAATGCAGGGAGGGGTGGGGACGGACGAGAGGCGGGGAAGAAGGAGAGGTGGGGCGGAGGAGATGCAGGGACGGAGGAGAAGCGGAGGCGGAGGAAGGGTGGGGACAGGGGAGATGCGGGGACGGAGGAGATTCGGGGATGGAGGGGAGTCGGGGACGAAGGAGAGTCGGGGACGAAGGAGAGTCGGGGAAGAAAGGAGAGTCGGGGACGAAGGAGAGTCGGGGACGAAGGAGAATCGGGGACGAAGGAGAATCGGGGACGAAGGAGAGTCGGGGACGAAGGAGAATCGGGGACGAAGGAGAGTCGGGGACGAAGGAGAATCGGGGACGAAGGAGAGTCGGGGACGAAGGAGAATCGGGGACGAAGGAGAATCGGGGACGAAGGAGAGTCGGGGACGAAGGAGAATCGGGGACGAAGGAGAGTCGGGGACGAAGGAGAATCGGGGACGAAGGAGAGTCGGAGACGAAGGAGAGTCGGGGACGAAGGAGAGTCGGGGACGAAGGAGAGTCGGGGATGAAGGAGAGTCGGGGACGAAGGAGAATCGGGGACGAAGGAGAGTCGGGGACGAAGGAGAATCGGGGACGAAGGAGAGTCGGAGACGAAGGAGAATCGGGGACGAAGGAGAGTCGGGGACGAAGGAGAATCGGGGACGAAGGAGAATTGGGGACGAAGGAGAGTCGGGGACGAAGGAGAATCGGGGACGAAGGAGAGTCGGAGACGAAGGAGAGTCGGGGACGAAGGAGAGTCGGGGACGAAGGAGAGTCGGGGACGAAGGAGAGTCGGGGACGAAGGAGAATCGGGGACGAATGGGAGACGGGGATGAAGGAGAGTCGGGGACGAAGGAGAGTCGGGGACGAAGGAGAGTCGGGGACGAAGGAGAATCGGGGACGAATGGGAGACGGGGATGAAGGAGAGTCGGGGACGAAGGAGAGTCGGGGACGAAGGAGAGTCGGGGACGAAGGAGAGTCGGGGACGAAGGAGAATCGGGGACGAATGGGAGACGGGGATGAAGGAGAGTCGGGGACGAAGGAGAGTCGGGGACGAAGGAGAGTCGGGGACGAAGGAGAGTCGGGGACGAAGGAGAGTCGGGGACGAAGGAGAGTCGGGGACGAAGGAGAGTCGGGGACGAAGGAGAGTCGGGGACGAAGGAGAATCGGGGACGAATGGGAGACGGGGATGAAGGAGAGTCGGAGACGGAGGAGATTCGCAGACGGGAAAGGGTGGAGGAGGGGCATGGATGGTGACGGGTTTTGGAAGCTAGATTGCGAACCCAGCTAGAGTAGAGATGGGAAGAGGGACAGGTCTGGGAACGGCGGCGAGGAGAGGAGCGGGCCCGGAGGTAGGAGTCGGCGGTGGGGACAACGAAACCGAAACGAAATTGCGGTGAGAGGAGAGGGGGCGACGAGGGCGGTGACGGAGGCGGTGTGCTCGCTCCCACGGGCCGCGACGTAGATGATAAATTCGCTGGGATCCAGCTTTTCACCCCCACTCTCCAGCAAAGTGGGTCTCAAGGACACGCACGGCACCGAAGGGCGCATTTCTGTCATTTTCAAGCTGACCTGGTGAGGGAGGAATTTTACAAGTTTTCGAATCTTTTTCGAAATTTTGAGAATTAACATTTTAAATTGACCATTATGCCTTGTTACATTTATTTTTAGTTAGTATTATGGCATGTTATAAGATGTTCTTCAATAAATGGATTATTTGAAAATGGCCGAATCTCCGTTCTTAAAAATGAGTAACGTTAACCTGAATCAAAATACTATTTAGCCTTGTCACGAATTCAAACGTCCCATAATCGCTATTTGTATAATCGAAGCTGGTGTGGGTTTTGTGTTTACTCCAAATGGATAAATTGTGTTGAGGCATGGCGTTTAGCAAAAATGTACGCTTGCCAAACAACTGATGGAAATGAGGTTTCTCCAAATTATGGATTCAAAAATTACATTTATTATTTTGTGCGATGAAGAGAAATTGTGTTGTATCATTTTATATTTAACAAAGCAACTTTGATATCAGTATTCTTACAATGCCTTAATTTCTAAATTAATCTCTTCAAGATATAGATACTTGAAGTAATTTAAATATTAACCATTAAAATCAGGATACGATTTTGTTTAATACAGTTACATTTACTACGGACAAAACTCCATTTTTGTTCGTTTGTCAACGGTAAAAGTTCGATGATTTTATTGAGCTCTTTCGAAAATGGATCTCCATTTTGTTCAATAATTCTTTAAGAAATAAACGTAATGAGATCACTCACGCAATGTAATCCGCAACACTACAGCCCACCTTTGACGTCTGCAGGTGACACGCCTGCTGGAACAGAGTTTGTGCAGAGGGGATAGAGAGACGACTCAGCAGTGATTGTCGCGTACAATCAGCATATGTCGCTCTGATGTCATGCCTGGGCGCTCAATGAGGACTGTAGTTAGTGTGGCGGAGCGGAATAAGCAGAGCAAGTCATGGAGAATCAGAAGCTGCTCGCGGAAAGCAGGCAGATCTATGTAATATTGCAAGACAGGCTCCGGCCTTGGAGGCAAAACTAAAGGAGTCTGTAACGCACGTGAGAAAACTGGCGTTTGTAGCCTTCCTGTAATTTTGATTTTTTAAAGTATTTGCCTACTGAACACTTATTGAATAAATCACAGAAAAATACTGGCAAAGAGCACGCTATACGTTTCTGTTCTACAATACTGTAGAATCTAATAGTTTAGTTCATAGATTGATGATCAATATTTCCTATTAGAATCAGCTTACTAAACACCTTATATTAGCTATTTCTAAGATTATAATTTAAAACAATGAATTTTCCGCGTCCTCAATACTGTAATGCTGTAACTATTTTATAGAAATAATTTGCAGTAATCACCAAACGTTTCTTTCTCATATTAGTTTAACACAATATTTGCAAAACAAATCTAAAATTTCATCACTTTGCCAATTAAAACAGTAAATTTAGAAATACATATCTGATACATTCTGATAGAAACTTGCGTTGCTTAACATCATATATTTTCTCGCATTATTTCTGAATTTGCCATTTTCGGACATTCATACAATTAAATAAAAATGAGACCTGCAACTTTTTTAAATGTTCCTTGTTCTATCCGTGGAAACAAATTGAAGAAAAACTTGAGTGTCTTTTTCAGAAAATTATTTCTTTTTTAAATTGCCTTAATTTCAAGAACAGTTACTAAAAAACTACTAGGTTTTCGAAGTGCACTTGACCTATTCCGAAGAGCTCATTTCATGGAACACGTTTTGATTAAAGAAAATTTTCTACCTTCAATTTTGTAGTTTTGAAATGTTAAAACGCTGGAAAAGAGACTAGAGCAATTTTTTATTGTCTTTTGATATATTCTAGGAGAAAATTTCAAGTAAAGAAATGAAACGGGTTTTGTGAAATAATTATTTAATTTTCAATTGTCTGTATTTCACAATAAATTACGCTTGACGATAGGTATCCTTTAGGCTATTCGAGGACAAAGTTAAATCAAAAACTTTGGGGCCATTTTTGAGACAATTTTGAAATTCATGTAAAGTACCCTCAAAAATCTAAATATGCGGTTCAGACTCCCAAAGCCTTGAGTTCGTTCGCTGTAACGCTGCAGTCTATACGTAGTTCACTGGTGTTAAGGAGACCTTGTTGGTAGCTTCTTGACTTAGCTGTGCGGTCAGTTACTCTAGAGTTGCGTGTCTATACACCTCCACAGCCTTCGTCCTCCCCTGCCATCTAAGGCCCGTGGTGCGCCACAGTTGTCTCGGCGCCGGGTTTGGATATTGCCATTTTGCTAAAGACTGTTTACTTTAACCACGACGGCATGGCAACACTTTACAAATTTATCCGTTTCGGCAATGCTTCCGCCCTTGGCTCGAAAAACCATGATCATGCTCCTTTCGGACGTACGATAAATCGCTGGGTTTCTACAATGTGACAGCTACGGCACTGTTTTCCGCTTCCACCCGAGACGCTTTAGCTTTCTGCCCTCCACTGTTAGAACTGCTACCTGTCGTCTTTGAGAGATTATTGCACTTTTGCAATAATCTCATATGGAGATTATTGCATATCTCATATGGAGCATAGATGGACTCACTAAAGTGACTGGCCTGTGTGTACTTCTTAGATTTATTTCTGCTAGTTTTCTGTGACGCGACACTTGACGTGGTTTTTAATAGCGTATGTATGTATGACTTACAAGTATAATGGGCCACTTTTTCTACATCTTCAGTTTATAATAAAATCAGTAACAAAGTCATCAGTTAAAGTTATAATAAAATCAGTAACAAATTAAAATAAGAGAAAAACGTCGTAATAAATCATTATTATCACTCCTGACTGCGCTGATGTTTGGATCTACCTTACATTGTTGGCCTGTTTTAAGTGAACTGACTTGTCCGTCTGCAACTTACTTCGCTTGCCTAGTTAGACGTTTTTTGAAAACAATGTTTTAAACAGTTTTTGATTTGACACTTTAAAAGATAGTGATAATTGCTTTCCTGATCTGTCCTTAATAAAGCAACTAATTCGAAAAAAATAGGTTTAATATTAGGATTGCCATGGAAGCCCGTTAGTTCATTGGATGAAAAAAGAAATAAATCCTCCAAAATGCCAAACCCTCTATTTCCAATCATGAAATTGTACTGATAAAATCTTATGAATTCCAAATTCAGTAACAATAAATGTCAACGTAGAATTCAGAATTCAAGACAAATTTTGCAGAACGTCTAACAAAATGTAATAATTCATACTGTGTGGATTCTCTTCTATTCTTGTAATTAATTAGAACTTGTGTAAAAATATAATAATTATTACACATTTTCCCGGTTCTCTCTATAACTATCTGCTGCCTACGAGTATTTTAAGTACAAGAAAAATAATTTTCTACAAATTCGCGAAAATACTGTATTTTCTGACGTATATACCCCACTGACGTTATAACGCACACATTTTTACACACAATTTTGTGTGTAAAAAGTGTTTTTGTGTGTTTGCGGATTTGGATGGTATAACGGTCAGCGTATCGGATTGTTGTACTCAAGATTGCGGGTTGAAACCCGATCGAAGCCGTGGATTTTTTTAGGACGAAAAAATCCTTCGTACGCCTTCGGAAAGGAAGTATTGCCGGCTGTCCCATGTAGTAGATTTACTGCATGTAAAAGATCCTCAAGCCTAAATGAAGCCTCTGAGCTAAATTCAGATAGTCTGTTTCGTCGTCCGAGGTAATTTCTTCTTTCTCTGCTAAGTGGTGAAAGGAGCGTAGTGGAATTTGCATGGTCAGACGGAAGAGCGGGCCAGAGGGCCCGCCCCGTAAAATAAGGCATTAACTAGCTAACTAACTAACAATTTGAAAAAAGTAAATTTTACTTTCAGAAATATCTCAATATACATCTAAAACACGGTCATTTTCTATAAATATTTTTTATATTTGCTACCTGTTCAAATGCAATACAATTTTTCTGGGAGTTAAATATAATATACAGCACAGAAGCGAGATGTCTTGTTAGGTATATAACTACTAAATAATAATTTACCAATAATTTAATAACAGAGCTTTCAGTTTAATTGTGTAATTGGAAATATTTATGAAAGGTATTAATAGAAATAAAAAGGTTTTAATTTATAGAAAACAAAAAATATCTTTTGGAAAACGTGATCGAATTCAAGGATAAGGGAAATAGTTTTGATCTAATGTGAAGTTTTGAAAAATGAGTGAATGCTACATATATATTATATTTACTCGAACGTGAATATAAATATTATATACATGTTTTCACAATGATAAATCACTGAACAGAATTAAAGGCAACAGACTAGTCTCTCGATCGTAATCAATATTACTGTTATAATAATGGTTGGTTGCAATCGACTCGATACAAGGTAACCTCTGACATTGGAACCTTATCCCAGTCGATAAACATATAATCAAACACGTTCCCTTTACTAAAGTATTCGGAAGTCAGAGTAGCGCTTGACCAGGAAAATGACTGCTTATTTTCCTCGACCCCTTCCCGGGGTATAAATCATACCCCGTTTAAGAGACTTAAAAAAATGCGACTTAAACGCCGACAAAATTGGGGGTGGCGGCGTAGGGAAATATACTTTCCCACGGGTAGTCGAGCTGCGCCGAAATCCACCTCTTTTGTCCCAACGGTTGACGAGATGGGGCTTTACCCATGGGAGAAATAGGCAGACATGGCATGGATGGAATAGGCGAGTCGACGCAAATTACTCGATTACTGTATCTATGTGGAGCGCCCGCTACTGAAACACAGCGGCAGCATGGTGCACAGCGGATATAGAGGACGCTTGCAAGGTGAACACGTCTGGAATGCATTATAATAGGTCGGAAGAGGCGGGGGGCCAAGCCCAAGGGTGCAGATCCAGAGGGATGAAGGGATGATGTCAGATTTGCACCAGATGTGCCGCAAGACCAGGCAGTCACATCGGGAGTTGGGGTCATAGCGCGGCTATGAAGGCGGGTAGGACCTGAAACGTGTCAGCATTCTCATTTTTTGTCGCGGGAAAGTCGTGAGCACGCCAGTGTGCGTGGGAGGCCGTATGTCTGGATAAAAGAGTGCCAGGCTCACGTAGACAATGCTCGGTAGTTATCACATGCTAACGGGGAGCAAATGCTCCGGTAGTAAATTAAACGTCACTTATGTATATACAGTAGAACTCCAATTATCCGAATTAATGGGGACCGGGACCCATTCGGATAATCAAATATTCGGATAATCGGATTTTTTTAAAAAAAATTGCCATTGGAGAGAATAAAAGCTACGTTTTGATATTGCACTATTTTTTTATTGAATTAAATGAAAGAAACATGAAATTTTCACATGTTTAAATATAAATAAAATGTACTTATGTACAAGTTTAGAAATAAAAATCATTGTTTTTTAAACATCTCCGTTAATGTAAGCTGTTTTGCGGTCTTCAACCGTTTTCGGGCAGCCAGGTCACGCATTCGCTTGACGGTGAGCAGTTGCAAGTGGTCACACTCGGGCTGACGCTCCATCCACTTCAAAGCAGTCTCGAGGCCGGCAAATGCTTCACTAGCTGATGGTCCAGCGTCTACTTCAACATCAGCAGAAAGTTCTTCTTCCACTTCCACTTCAACATCTTCTCTCACACTTACAACAATTTCATCGTCATTGAGAATTTGAAAACCAGGGTCAGACGTGTCACAAGCCATCCACTCTCCTACATCTTCAGCACTTACTTCTGTACAACCAGGAATTTTTACAATCATTTTTCTTATTTCCTCTAGTGACAACGCATCTTCATCATCATCATCCTCTCCATATTCTTGTTTCTCATTTTCTTCAGATTCTTTTTTTTGTTCTTCTCAGACGGTAGGCCTTTCAGTTTATTCCACGCACGTCTTAGCGTCACTGCCGTAACCAAACTCCAAGCTTCCGCTACCATGTAACAGCAGTCCTTTAAATTTATTTTGCTATGATTTGCCAAAACCAATTCTTCATCTTCAGCACCTTCGATCAGCAGTTTTCTCAGCAGTTGCCTTCTGTAATGGCGCTTCATTGTTTCAATAACAGACTGGTCCATGGGTTGCAGCAAACTTGTAACATTGGGAGGCAAAAACGTCGTTTTAAACTGCCCATTCTCTCTTTCCAACAGTTCTGCTGTAGGATGAGTGGGTGCGTTATCAACAATTAAAAGCACCTTACTGCCTTCTTTTCCCACCGATTTTTGGTGCTTTTTCACTTCAGGAATAAACACTTCATCATACCATTCGGTAAACAAAGCTGCAGTCATCCAGGCCTTGGGTTGACTTTTGTAGAAGAGTGGAAGTTTTTTTACGTTTTTAAATGCTCTTGGATTTCTTGATTTTCCTATCAAAAGAAGTGGCAGTTTATGATTTCCAGTGGAGTTGGCACAGTTAAGCACTGTAACACGTTCTTTACTGACCTTATGTCCAGGGGCACTAGATTCCCTTTTAGAAGCCAAAGTGGCTTTTGGTAATGCTTTCCAAACAAGGCCAGTTTCATCGGCATTATAAACAAACTCCGGATCATAGGATTCTGATGCAGTTTTAAATTTTTCAATAAAATTTTCAGCAGCTGCAGAGTCTGCTGAAAGCTTCTCACCAGCCAAATCTAACTCGCGTACACCATGCCTGAATTTAAAATTCCTTAGCCAGCCGTTACTAGCCTTAAAAGATGAATAACCAAGCTTTTCTGCTAAGATTTTGGCTTTTTCACAAAGGATTGGACCTGAAATCGGATTTCCCATAGAACGTTGCTGCAAAAACCATTTAAACACGGCATCTTCCAAATTTTTGTTGGTTGCTGTCTTCATTGTTTTCCTGGAGGAACTTCCATCTTCATTTTCAAGCACCGAAACAAAGTTTAAAAGTGTTGACTTACTGTTTTTAATGTGAGAAATTGTTGCTTGTCCAACACCATAAATCTCAGACAACTTCTTACCCGTTACACCTTTATCGAGTTGCTCTATAATTTTCAGTTTGTCCGCTAACGATAGCACAACACGTTTTCTTTTCGAAGCCATGGTATAAAAACAATACAGTATTGTACACGCACAAACAAAAGTAAGCCGTAGCGAAAGAGTAGCGTCCTCGAGCAAGGTCAATAGCACACTGGCTAATCAAAACAAACAATGACAGGTGCGCCGTGACTGCAATGCGCCGGAACTTGTCTTAACTTGCCGTTGTGCCTACACTGACTTCGCGGGGGGACGTCAGTGTAGGCACAACGGCAAGTTAAGACAAGTCAAGTCAAGACTTGACGCGCAAACACTGGCTTCGCGGGGGGAAGAATAATAGCGCACTTAGACTTTTTTTGGACAATTTTTTGTGATTCGGATAATCGGCGATTCGGATAGTCGGAGTTCGGATAATTGGAGTTCTACTGTATATATATATATATATATATATATATATATATATATATATATGTAAATAAACTGTGCATATACCAAAGCCATCTTGTGTGTGATTTGTCCAACCCTCGACGTCACCTATGATTTCAGAGAAATTTCAAACGACATATGAAGCGCAAAGTTTGAAAGTAACATACCTCAATGAAGTCATCGTTCACATAAATACATACAAGATTAATGAAATAAAAGGTGATTAACGTACGAATTCTGAAAAGCTTGAGGTAAATCGTTCGAAATGGAAACATTTTTGTACTTCAAAGCTCATGAAAATGAATACCCGTACGTATATTTCACACCATTAATTCACTCAACACCAGCGTCATATGGAGTTTTATAACATCAGATAAAAATGCGCCTGCACGTCTACATTAGTAGTGTGTTTCTAAATGGGGTGATACTTTGTGAATAAATATGTACGAATTATAGCTGGTAATTACGCTGTACTTTGCTATTTGACGTTCAAAATCCGTTCCTGCATGTAATTGCGTCGTTTATGAAGAACAACATTGCCTCTCAGTTTCACGTTACAGATGATAAATGCACTCGCATAAGCGAATTTGTGGAACCTACATAGGAATGAATATCCTGGAAAATGGCTGTCACAGCAAGAACATAGTTGAGAAAACACATCTTCGGCAATATATCGTGGCACACGCCATTCTTTGAATGTTCATCGGTCGAAAATAAAATGCTGTTAAATGAAGAAATATTTTGTCTTGTGTTAACTTCTGAAAGCTATTCTTTTGGGGTAAAAGCTTCTTCTCCACCAGCATATGTTTATTATGTGAGGAAAGATATGGAACGTACTCTCTCATAGCGTTCTTGAACGGATTCAGAATGATATGGGAAGGGATGTAATGGAATGGAATAGGATAAAATGGGATGGGGTTGGCTGCTCTGGGATGAAATGGGATGAGTTGGAATGGGATGAAATAGGATGAGATTGGCTGAGATGGGTGGGAGTGCGAAAGTAATGGAATGAAATGGGAAAGAAAGAACGCACGAAGTTCGTGGCCTACTGTATTGCTTCTTGCTCAGTCATTTGTCATAAAGTTTTTCAGCGAAATAACTGAAATTATTAATCAGGACAATATAACTAAGAAATTGATTTTAACAAGCGTCAAAGCAAGCTGATATAAAGCAAATTTCTAACAACTGCGGATGTCGAACCCACGCCTACCTGTTATAGCAATTACTTTAAATCACATATTGATAACACTTTGTGTATTCCATCATTATAAACATATTGATAACAATTTGTGTATTCCATCATTATAAACAATCTCTTTAAATGCTCCAAATCATTAATAGAAGGGCAATTTATGGCACAACCTTTATTTTGTTTTATTTATTGCTCAAAGTGTATAGCTATGGATAAAGTCCTTGACTCGTGGCACCTTTGTAATTTAAGAGACGAACAGAACACAGAACATACCTAAATAATCTCAAAACTCGTATTAAAAAGAAGTTTGTGGTAAAAACAACAAATATAGCGTACATGTATGTGATTTGTTCGTAATGTTACTTTTTAGTAATTGTTATGGAATGCCGGTCCAGTGTCTGACAGGTTGCACAGAGTAGCTCACGTGATTGGAGAGTACAGTGAGTGCACAGGCACGTATCTCGCGGTCCAATTATCCCGCGCGAAACCCAACACAGACGCGCGGGACCCAGCCTCCTCTGCGGCCTGTGCAAGCGCCTGCAACACGGCCCAAGGTCATTATCGGAAGCGGTTCGCCTGGTCCAGTTTCTGGCTGCCCATGCTGCCTGGGCATAGAGATATGCCCAGACCGCCAGTCCCGGCCTACAGCGCCCCGCTCGGCTGGGTCTCGGTCCAGAACGATGGAATTTCTGGAAAATTGAACTAAACGCGCGTTAGCACATCGTGCCAATGCAGTTATTAGTTTCGACACTCGCGCTCATGTTGACCTTACACTCTGATCTCATGCTCTCGTACTCCCGTAGGCGTTAATGGTATCAACTCTCCATCAACGGTCCTGTTTAGGGAGCGGGTAAAGTGTGGGGGTAGAAAATTGAAACCGTGAAGTGTACGCAACAGGAACCACTTGAATGGGAAGTACACAGATAGAATTTCTAAATGACCGCAATGCAGAGATTTTTGGTTCAGTAATGTCACACATGGTGGATTAAAGTCGGATTTTGTGTGTTTGGTTTTTTTTCTCTAGTGAAAAGCGGCAAAGGTTTGTCTAAATGCCTTTATTTAGTATTACGTGCTGCCTGACACGTTCACAAAACTATTTCGCCTCTTCAATGAGAAAGAAAGTGCTTCAGTTTTCAAATACAGGTTGCAGTGACGCATTACGCATACATGTTTCAGCTCCCAACGGTGCACATGAATCCGGGCGGAGTGTGATTTTCACGTTGTTTTAATGACAGCCTCGCGCTCCCTCGAGGCAGAATCATTGTGCACGGGTTATTTCCGGTCGCCATTTACTGCAACTAGTTATAAACAGTATTAGAGCAATTTATAAATTTTGACACGAACATAGTTCTGTTCGATTGAAATTGTGTAAATGTCATTTTTGAGAATGTGATGAGATAGGTACCTGAACATGAAATGTTAGTTTTATTGTTGTCGTATTCGCTGTGTATTTTGAGTTAATTCTTGAACGTACCGAAAATTTAAGACACACTGTGTATTTTCTTATACGTATTAATATTTTGAAACAAAAATAATCTCATTTATCATGGTTGCAAAGAACTCAGAAAACTTGTAAAAATTATAAGGTGGTGATAATCGATTACTTTTCTTGCGTACTTTCTTAGATTCTTTAATGAAAATATTCTTACTATTTTTCATATTGATATTTTAGAAAGTGTTAATGCAGCTGTCTGATTATTGAATGTAGCCATTTTTGTAGGTTTGTGATACATAAACAGTTTACCTTCGGACAAAATTCGAGGATTAATTTCGATCGTTATAAGAACATTATTGATTTTCCGCATACTGCAGATTGTAGATGATTTGTAGTGGAAGTATATCAGTATACATTTGCCCTTTCAGAGACTCATTAAAAATCTCACTTTCGTTCTGAATATTAAATTTCAATACTAATTTCGTGACCGCTACGTTGTTGCTTACTCATGATTATTATGCAATGCAGATTTTTGCAATTATAAAATACACTATCCATATATGGTATGCTTATGAAATTGTAGTTTCAAATATTTTTGAACATTGTACAGGTTTTTGAATTGCAAACAAAAGTTTAGATAATGTTATTATAATATTATCTTATATAAATATTTAAAAATAGTTATTTACGTAACTAGTACCAATAATGAGTCATTGGGGTACGAGTGAATTTGTATTGTTGAATTAAATACACTAAATATACTGTTGAATGAATTGCATACATCGAAGTAACCAGTTGATTTATATAGCCGTAACTTTTCTCTGTCCGTACACGTGCCGTAAAGAAACTCTTTGCAATCAATAAACAGTGAAGGCAAGTGCTGTTTTTCATGCTAGAGTGCTGGAGAAATCTTAACAGGTCAAAAGTATTTTAAATTATACCATCTCACTGAATCGAATCATTCGAGCGGAAATCTTAACGCTGAATCAAGGCCAATTCGGATCCGTGACTTATGTATGTCGTGCCCCACCCCAGCTGCTGAGTGCTCCCTAGAGACCGTTTTCCCCAGAGATGGCTTTGTCTAATTCAGAGCTGTCCATCACAGCGGCCCCTCGGGTGACGGACAACTATTGGGACATCGCCGCCCGACGTTATAGCGATAAACAGCATATGTCCTCGCATCTTCGCCCGAGGTGTACAGGGACACGCACTAGATACGCCCACGATCAATAAAACCACTAATTGGATCCACGAGGTTCAAAATAGATTGAACCAAAGAGTATTTCCTCTCTCCGATTATGGCCCTAATCTTCTGACCTTCATTGAAAGCACGGCGATGAGTGATTTTCAGTGAAATGTGTTATTCTTGGAGACGTGCATTTTTGTCACATGATTCTAATGGCATCACAAACCGTTTGACTTTATATCATGTTAACATGCTTAAATGTGTTTTCCTGTAAATTTTGAAATATCGCTCATCAATAAAAATGTACAGATTTCGACTTGACAATGAAGATGAGACAAAGCCATGCCTGGAGATTGTATTTTAACTTTTGTCAATAATGTTGAATTATGTTATTCAAACTTAGAACAGACTTAATTTAATTCTCATTCAATACAATTCATATACGGGTACCCGCATGTCATTTTCATAATTACATTAAAGTAAGAAACACATTTAAAACTTCGTAGTATTTTGTCATCTCTATGCTGATAAAGATATTCATGTCCAAAACTCATTCATTAATCCTCTGTTAATCAAAGTACTACTCTTACGTACACTACCATCTGGGTGATTTCACACCATAGCGAAGCGATCAAATTCAACATTTTAATAGTGATCACTCTCATTCAGTTATTACAGATGCTCGTAATAAACTAGTGGTGCTACAACAACAGCACATTATTTTTCGCATTATTTCTAACTGATCCTCCATATTATACTTACATAAACTTGCAAAAGTGTTTTCAACCAGCAAAAATGTTTTTCCGCACCGAGACTTGAACTCAGGTTCTCCGAGTTAAATCATTGTGAGCCCTGCCTCGACGCTATGGAAACGATGTGAGGTTCGAACTCGGCCCAACGTTTAAAAATGTAAGTGCTTGAACCCAAATTTTCCAGAATTCAGAGAGATCAAGGAAAATGAGACCTACGCCATTCTTGCAAGCGTTCCTTGTAATGCCAAATACTTGGAAACAATAGAAAAACAGGACCGGTTTTTGAGAAACTGTTCGTTTTATAATTTGCATTAATTTCAACCAGAAATCACATAAAAACTATTCGTTTCTTTAAAAAATTGTAATTGATCTTTTTAAAGGGCTGATTTTTCAGCGGGTTTGAAGTCAAAAAATCTCTATCATCAAATTTGTAGTTTCGAAGTGTTAAATTTTTGCAATTTGCAAAAATGCGTAGAGTTCGCCGAAAATGGGACTACCACTGTATTTTTTTACAGTCCCTTGGTACATACGGGTGTATATCGGGTGAAATATAATTTTAAGATCCAGTAATGGGATTAATGATTACCAATAATAACTAGTTGTGATACAACAGCGCACGCTTTGTCGCGTTATATCTACATTTTCAATTTTCCAAAGTTTAAATACTTCAACGAAAATTAAACCCAAGCCATTCCTTTGAGATTCATTTCTTCTATGCGTGGGAAAATTTTATTAAGGATACAATTTCTCTTCTTACGAAGCACGTGCGAAAACATACAAATTTAATTAAGGATTAGTAATATTAATGTGTGCACGTGGCAATGTCTCATTTTCAAGGATTTCTGAACATTGTTGAGGAAATATAAAGAATACTTTATTCCTCAAAAGTTCATTAAATTACAGTTTTAGTGCAAATGTCAATTGTCGAGACACATGACGCGCATTCTTGCGGGAAAATGTGAAACTTAATATTGATATTTTTAAAATATTAAAATTTAAGAAATGTTGGAAAGAGATAATGGTCATATATTTATTTGCAGATCTTATTGATGTATATAACGTATAAAATATGCATATTATGCATAAAAGTACACAAAGATAGGTAATATTTTTAAATAACAAATCACATTTTATCAAAAACCCTCATAAACACTTCCGGTATGCGAATATGTTTTGATGTTTCCGTTGTGTTTAAGCCGCGTACTGCCTGCATGTATGGGCTGTTAATGCGGCCAGAAATCCAGGCGAGAAGGCTCTGAGCGCTCCCTGGCGTGAGCGCGGTGGAGTCCGTGGCGTTTGCACCGTGAGGGGTCTCAGCCGCACACACTTTTTGGGATGTTTCCGTTTGCAAAAACAATGACGCTGATCGTGCGTTCGCGTCAATAGTAGCGGATCCGCCCTGGGCTGCTAATTCACGCACAGAAAAAAGTGACAGGTCGTTCAAGCGGAGGTAGAGTCCTTGTCACGCCTGGCGTTTCAAGTCCAGGCTTCAATTTGAATGGTAGCAGCAACGAAGAGGAGCGTTGGAAATAATGCTGTGGGTGTAGTGGAGGAAATGTAGTGGCGACGGGGACATAAAGATGACATGGTGCAGAATCTTCAATACTACGTGGAGTCGATGACTGATCAGGCTCAGATTAGGAGTGCGCAATAAAGGAAAACAGATAAAAAGAAGTAGTGAGGGAGCATTTTGGAAGATTTTTTCAGAGCATTACAATCGTGACGATAAAATGATAGTACAGAAATTTGTCTTATCGCAGCAATCAACTCGGGATGCAAAATTTTAGTAAGTAAAGTTAATTGAATATTGAATCATTTGATAAAGTCATAATTAAATTAAAACACAACGTAATATTCTGGACAGAGAGTCGCAGACATTTACTTCAAAATTATTACAATTAAAATGTACCGACATGATTGTTTAGAGATATAATGTAACATAGAGATGTATAAATATAAATTGAATATTTATTACTAATTTCTAATGTGCGCAGAAATCGAAAGAAAACTATGCAGCTTTCTGCCATGAGAGATGTATCAAAGATTCTTTTAGCTACCCAGGAACTCGGAAAAAATTCAAAAACAATTAAACAGTCTCCATTTCTCCGGAAAAGCTTAGAGCTTGTCCCGGCTGGGGCGTTCCCCCGCGAGTGGGAGATACCTAGTTAGCGAAATTTCCCGCAATCCGATATACGACTGTGCTGGATCTCGCCAGCCAGTAGGGAAAGATCACCGCTACCTGCCCTGACAAAAACGTGTATTACACTGTTGGGACAAATGACTTTAGCAGCTTACACGCCCGGAATCATCAATCAGTCAACTAAGCTGTGTGCATGCTATGTTTTGAAAGACAGCTTTCTATGATATTGTACAGCCGTATTTTTTACTGATATGTCGCTCGTTAATAATCATATGTCACGCTTACCTCATATGAATTGAAGTCTGTCGATTTTAATCAGATTTGTACGTAGTAGATAGAATTCCAAGACAACCATACAAGAATGAATAGAATTTAAAACTAAAACTTGCTTACCAATTGGATGTGCTTTAAATTAAAATTTTAAATATTACTGTATTGGTAAATAAAGTCAGCCGTTTATAAGAGAGAACAAGTTATCATCTTAATTACAAAGTAAATTTCTCTGTATAATACACCGAACCTTAAAATCTCAAAATCAGACTAATTGAAGTGAAATACCCACGTCTGAAAAAACTGCTTTAACTAGTATTCTTCCTTAGGCTGACGAGTAGGTCATGTTTCGTGTACCACCGCCCCTGCCCGAGCGACCTCTTGGCATGGTTTTGCTGGCGGCCCCGTCTCTGGCCTTTGCACGCCTTATCTTACCAGTTTGATATTCATTAAATTTAAAATTGAAATATTAATATATTGTTAAATAAAGTCAGCCATTTATAACAGCGAACAAGGTAACGTTTTAATTACAAAATACATTTATCTGTAGAATACACAAACCTTAAAATCTCAAAATCACACTAATTGGAATGAAATATTCACCTCTGAAAAAACTGTTTTACCTTGTATTATTCCTTAGGCGAACGAGTAGGCCAGGTGTCGTGCACCATCGCCCCTACACGAGCGACCTCTTGGCGTGGTTTCGCCGGTGGCCCCGTTTGTGGCCGTCGCAGGCCTTCTCTTTCCCAGCGTATGCCATCTTTCTACTCCTCCGCCGCCTGCCATTCTTCACCCCGCCCCCGCCCCACCCTCGCTCATTTCGTCCCCGCGACCCTTCCGCGCTCTCCCCCGCAGACGTCCTTGACCTCATTCCAGCGTCCTTGACCTGCCGTCGGGTCGTCGCTCCCCTCGTGCGGACCCCTCGCTGCGCTGCGCGTCTTTCTCTCACCCGCGTGGCTCGGCGCGAGGGGAAGCTTAGTGCGTTCCGCAATATACGAGCATTCCCCTCGGCGCGGCGAAATTTAATTCCGTAACGCTGGAAACATCGTTCTCAAGTTTCTGTCAACTCCCTGAATCTCAATGCGTTCATTATCGTTTAATTCGTTTTGCTTTTTTCTATAATGACAGTTTCACCCAGATTTACGCTGTTACTTTAAATCTTCAACAGAACACTTGTTACAGATCCTCGGAGTAGTCTGCTTTGTACGTAAGTGTTTGATTACCCCTCCCTTCAGGAATAGAAACGAACGTACGCCTGAAGCAAGTTGCACCAGCTATTAATTAGGGAATACATTCTTTAGAAACAAAAGTAGCTACGAATAACTGCCTTGATACAAATGAGACCTGAGATAATTTTATTGTTATGTTAATTTCATAACCTTTAACATACTTTTTGATCTTCATTATTTTGTAGCACTCACTACATTTTTTTTTGTAATTTTCCATGTTTTACAATACGCAACGCGCTTCTTCAATGAAGATATGAACCGAAAATAAATAGTAAAAACTGAAAACATACGAGATTTATATTTTCGGCCTGATAACATTTTGTTCTTTGCCCTAAAACACCCTGTTTCTAATGTCTCTGGGAATGGAGAAGAGGTAGATTTTTCAACGTGTATATATTGAGTTTCTTTCCGCCTTCACATTTTTTGATGTAATAAATACACTCATCTCCTTGTGATTTTTTAATTTATTGTTTTCTTTTTTATGATATTTTCATAGTTCAGTTTTCATTTCACACTACATACGTTTGTTGAATTATTAACTTCACTAAAATGGAACTTTCAACTAACATTACGGTTGAGGAAACCAAATGGTCACATTTAGAGCCCATTTTGGAAAATGTTTGTTGGATAGTGTGGAAAGGATACTTATTTTTGATTCTTGTGGAATAGATTACGTTTCTGTATAGGGTGAATTCTGTTAAATTTTGTTTCCGCATTAGGTTGAAGTAGAATGCGTGGACAGATATATGATTGTTGGATTATGGGTTGGACATTAAATTCCTGATGGAGCTGTGTATTAGACATGAACCATTGTGCGTTGGAAAGTGTCCTTCGGAATTTATTTTGAAAACTTTGGATTATCTCATTATCTTACGGTGTACTTTTAGCCTAGAAGGATATCGACGGTGTAAAATTATGAAAAAAACACGACGGAGAAGAACAAGATAAAACTTCAAGGACATACACTATTTGACTTAATTTTTAGTTTTCATTCTGACATTTTTTACTTTTTTCATCACCAACATATCTCCGATACACACAGCTGACAAGATCTGAATTTTTTTCTTTGGCTCATGTTCTCTGACTTCCTGAAACTTCGTTTCCCGGCTGTTTTTATCACAGCGTTGTCGTCCCCATTTCCTTTTCTCTCCCGAATGCTTTAACTCCTCCTTCACCATGGTTGTGAGACACCCAACCATCTTCACCTCCACTTTCCTTCACCCTCCCCGCCTCTCTTCTTTTCTCCCCTACCTCTCCATTCCTTCGTTCTCCTTCCCTTCCCATTCGTTCTCCCTCTTATATAATGTAGCAATAAATTTAATAAATTTGAACACAATATTTCTTTTCCTTTCTAACTCCCTGCTCCATATTTTAATTTTATGCATGGCACTTTCCGGTTCCTTTCAACAGATATAAGATTTACAATTTCAGACTTGAAGAGTTCAGTTCCTAGCCGTAACATTGCATTTCTTTTCCTGCTTGCGGAGGTACCCCCGACAAATACAGCCAACCAAATTTTCACGCCCTCTTACGCTCAAGTTCTCTGACTTCACAAAAAGTTGTCTCCTTCCCTGTACTCACCTCGCGCTGCCTCAGCGCACCC
This sequence comes from Acheta domesticus, assembly GCA_031308135.1. NCBI lineage: Eukaryota > Metazoa > Arthropoda > Insecta > Orthoptera > Gryllidae > Acheta > Acheta domesticus. Next base: position 18,453,153 of record JAHLJT010008756.1, on the reverse strand, counting down.
ACCTCCGCATCACCTCTCCTCCCTGCCGCTTCACCTGCAGCAGCATCACGTTCGTCAACCGCCCACCCCCCCACCCCGTGCCTTCAGCGCGCGCGCCCTCCCCTCCTGTGCTCCCCGCGGCGCGGCGCGGCGCGGCGCGGACAGCCGCCGGCGACAGCACGCGGAGGGCGGGCGCCGGTGATGCGTCATTACGAGTGACGTGCCAGCGGCGGCGGCGGCGGCGGCGGCGGCGGCGGCGGCAGCCCTAAAACGAAATTGATAGTTTCGCCGCTGCCGGTGACGTGCGCGCGTAAATTCCTGAAGCTCGGGAGGAGGAGGAGGAGAAGGGGAATGACGGGATGGGGAGGGACAGACAGGGGGGAGGGGAAGGGAAGGGGGGGGACAGGAAATTGGGTGGCGCACGTTCCGACGGCGGGGGCGGCGGGGGCGGTTCGCAAGTCGGCGCGTGCGAGGCAGCCGTTGACAACGATGGAGGCGGTCGGTGTTTAAACCGTACGTGCCTTGCATGTCGGGAAATATGTAGGGCGCCTTAGATGTGGCTTGATCGGCCGGGGTAATGTGCTGACGGGATGCGAGCTTCCTCCATGAAAACGAGCGGTAAGCGGTGACGTACAACATCGCTTGTTTTCACATGTTACTCCGCTTATCTTACAGTGAGAGGCAGGAATACTTGAACGTGATCAGAAAATTATGTTTGATATAATATGATTTATGATGCACTGTTCATGGAAGTACATTGGTCAGCACGTACAAAAAGTATTTGGAAACCGCGATGACGGTCCGAGCTGTGCTATGCGACGAGGCAGACGAAAAGACGTAAAAGTTCCTTTAAACCATACAGGCCTTGGATGTCTGCAACGATGCTTCATGCTTTAAAAACATGATCGGCTGATGCAGGGTTCTGACTAGGTGTGTGGTTTCTGCAAGATAACGGAATTAAAAGTCATACACATCCAGGTTTTCTGATTCCTAATATGCTACAGTAGATTTTAATGGCATTTTACAACGATAACAACTTTAGAGATACTTAAATTTGGTATGCAATTTCCAAAGAAGATATATTATTACTTGTTTGAAGGCAGTTTGTATGTAAACCGCTTTCCTACGTACGTGTTTCCTATGTACGTGGAGCAAGTGGTTAGAAACTAGTAGATACGCGAAATCTTCACAAAATTAAATTGAAGGAATACAAACAAAAGTTATCTTCTGCAATAAAATTTAATAAACTCTTTAAATTTCTATACTCTTCAACCCCCAACGCGCAGAAATACAAGAATGTTCAGATAGCCCAGTTACAACAATCGTTGCCGATACAGGGTGCCTAAACCGAGAGGTCCAAGGGGTCGAGTTCAACAATGGATTTTAGAGGGCCACAGATCGCATGTCATCCTTTCTACCTTCATTTCTCCGTCCACACACACGCACACACATACACATACACCACTTAATGCACCAAAGTCTAGTGGGAACTTACAGGTTGATCCGGTTGAGGCGGTATCCCACTGGGGGAGACATGTGAGGAGGAAAACACTGCTGGCGATTACGTAGGTTGGCGCAAGATTTAATCTTCCGGCGGAAGTAGAACACCACCACCTTCTTAGTTATAACATACACTACACATTCGGAAAATAACTATAATAGTTGACACCCTCGAAAACATTAAATATTCTCTCACTCGAATATTCCATTGAGACTGGAAGCGGATCGCAACGTCGAGTACATCACTTGAAAACGGCGAAGCTTCGTTGCGAAAGCGTCTGCCGAGAAAGCGAGTGGGGTTGGTGTACGCAGAGGGTGGGGTGGGGGCGGGGCGGATGAAACCGGAAACTAAGGTGCGCTGCGGCTAATGTGTGAGGCGAGCAGCAGCAGCAGCAGCAGCAGCAGCCGCCGCCGCCGCCGCCGCCGCCGCCGCCGCCGCCGCCGCCGCCGCCGCCGCCGCCGCCGCCGCCGCCGCCGCCGCCGCCGCCGCCGCCGCCGCCGCCGCCGCCGCCGCCGCCGCCGCCGCCGCCGCCGCCGCCGCCGCCGCTGCCGCCGCCGCCGCCGCCGCCGCCGCCGCCGCCGCCGCCGCCGCCGCCGCCTGTAGAGGCGCGCCGGAACGAGGGCGCACGCGCGAAAACGTGACAAGGCACGTCTGGGTGAGAAACGACCTCCCGGCGCGCGGGGGCCTATTGCCGAAAGCGCACGCAGCTCTGGCAAGGCCGCGGAAGCGACGGCGCTGATGCGCAGGAAGTATGTCGCTCGCTTCGCAGGTGTTCTTTTAAGAAGGAATTTCTGGGCTACGCTGTTATTTTTCACACGATCATTGTTTTTCGATTCCTTAGGTTAAGTGTTGTGGTCCACGCTCTTTGAAGGAATTTCTTTTCTAGGATGCTAATTCTTACATTATTTTCCTCGGGTAAGGAACACATGTTTTCGGCAAACGTTGTTTGAAGGAATTTCTTGGCTCTGATGCTAATTTTTAAACGATCTTTCCTTTTTTTATTTTCTTCGGTTAACAAAGCACGTGTTGTTGTCCACGTTGTTTGAAGGAATTTCTATGCTAGGAAGCTAATTTTCACACCATCTTTGTTTTCTTTGGTTAAGAAAGCACGTGCCCTCGTTTCGTTGTTTCAAAGAATTTCTAAGATGGGATTCTAATTTTTAGACGTTCGTTTTTTGTTTTCCTCGGTTAAGAAAGTAAATACACGTTAACCCTAGAACACTATTGTTGAAAGTTATTGCTCGTTACTAGTGATGAGTAAAATTTTATGCCTTCAAAAAAGAACAATTTTGACTTGCAGAAGGTTGTAAAGTAGTTCATTAGTAATCGCAAAAACAGTAAACAACTTTATTAAATGATTCCAAAAATTCTAATTAAATATTGAAACCATTTTTACTAAATCGCTTTAAAGCATAAGAATAAATCATAAGAATGGCTGTCGGGTCTCTTTTCTTAAGATAAGCCGTCCTTAATACTAAAGGAAGGAGTAAATTTTACTCAAGATATTCTCTCAATATTCGAAAACAAGTACAATAGCGAGATTGCGTGCATGTTTACGTCTAAACAGTAAATATTACACTGCTTGGAGGTGATAATGCAGAATACCGCAAGATAATTACCATCTGTAAAAATATATCCCAGTGAGGAAGTTTCACAAATTATAGTACGGTTAAATGAGATACGAGAGACAAATATGACGATTGAAATGAAAACCAGTGTGAATAAGTAAGATATATGTTTAATTTAAATATTTAAATATTACCTTTTAATAATTCAAAGACAAAACTTTAATAATTTCATAACATTCTGAATTTTGAAAAGACGACAAAACATTTCTCTGAGGAAGAGAGCGTTGTTGATGAGATTTCCTTCAAATTAATCTGTAGAAAAATACATAAGTCAAACGTTTATTTGTCACTCTGTGTGCCAGAATAACAATATTTTGTCTTATTTAGTCTAACGCATAGGTGATTCGTGATATTTATGTAGATTTTACTCCATAACTTACATATTTTTCATTTTGTACCCGAACTTATTTTCTGATCCTCAATCTTTATTTGTCACTAAGCGCAAATCCTTACTTTCCTTAAATAGTCGTTTTACGTTGGCAAGTCCCTCGCCACGATGTCTGCATTAACTCAAGTACGAATAATATATGAAGAATTTCATCTCTGTTCCAAGAGTGCAGATCCGGAGCAATTAATTTTCCCGAGATGTGCCTTCTCCGCTCCCAGTAAACATTCATTTGTGTCTCGTTGGCCGAGAGGAGCCGAAAATGAAGACGACGTCTTCTGGGTGGAATGGACCGCAAGTTGAAAGATCAAACGCTTCCGTTCGCTGCTAATTTATCACGATGTAGTACCTTCCGGTTTGGTTAAAGAAACGCCACTCTGTGGTAGGAAATTTAGGGATCTTTTCTTTGAATCTTTTTACCCTTGGATTTATATGCATTTCTACTCAAATGAAGGTAAATAGCCAGTTCTTGAAGAAGAAAGAGGAGGAAGAGGAGGAGAGGATGTAGAACAACAAGATGATGAAAGTAAAAACTAAAGTTCAAACATTCTTTCTTTTCTAGTGTAGTCTGATTTTATCAAAAATATTGACATCGTCTGTACAAGCGGTTGTAAGGTCACGGTTTGAGCATGTTTGGTATCATCTTGATTTTTCCACTCATATTTTAACAACTGACATTTGAATCTTCTAACACTACTCACAATTCAGTTAAACAAGCCGAACGAACTTAATGGACGAATCTACTATCTGCAACGAAGAGAATCTATCAAACAGAACTTTTCCCGAATTGCCGTTGACTTTGTCATGAAATGGTTTTTTGCGAATCGTTCCAAGGCTTTGGGAGTGTGGCAAGTTGTTACCTTGCCCGTGGAACAGGAAAGCGTAGCCAACAAAACTCATTTGACTTGGAGAAAGGAGTACTGGAGGTCACAATTCAATGATTCACAGAGCACCATGTAGCGAGTTTTGCAAAAACAATAATTTCAAAATGCATTGTTTTTGGAATCAAAAAGTGCATAATATCATATCAAAGGGATTATCACTAAGCAAGAAAAATTTGCGAAGTTGTTTTAAAAGACCTATCTGAGTATTCACTGTTCTGTCAAATAGTTTTATTTGGGAGAAAAGTAACCTTCACGAGATATACTATCAATTACCACATCTCAGTGGAAAAAATCTACATATTAATTAATTAATTTATTTATTTATTTAACGTCAAAAACACTTAAAAACTGTGTGACGTACTGGTACGAACGAAGTTACGAGGGGACTTTCACTAGATACCTCTACAACGCACTCCCCTCTCTCCCCCCCCCCAGCCCATTCGCCACAACAAGCCCTTCATTTCAGCCTAGGTAGTCCGTCTGTTTAGACGTATTTCGCTGCTCTCTGCAAATCAATGACACTAGTATCACGACCATCTGCTGATGCCTATTTATTCCACTAAAAAATTTCTTAAACTTTGCCAGAGTACAATTAGATTGATAATCCAAAATTTTGTGTTGTCTCAAAGGCAACGTTTCTGGACTTTGCAAAACACACAAGTACTTGACGGAAAAGTGTGTTCAAACGGCAACAACTTCTGCCGTTTCAGGTAAATTCATAAGGCTTGATGATTCGCAACCAATAGGAGAAAATAACAGAAACAGAACATTAATGTGCAAACAAACTGTTGCCGGATTGAGATAGCCCGTCTACAAACCAACGTACTCGTAACTGCCCTCGCCGCTGGAAATTGGACCTGTCTGGATCAGTGACATCGCAGCAGGATTCTGCAGCTGTTTGGATCAACAACTTCGCATCTATTTCAAGTAATGTACAACCAAATATACTGGTCAGATTTACAACTTTAAACCATTCATAAAATTTAATCAACATTAATCTTAATTGAGGTTTCTGAACTCAGTCACTCATTTTAAATCATTATGATATACGTAATTTGCTTGTTAAATTTTATTTTTGTTCTCATGCTAATAATAATGTGATGTGTTTTAATAATGTGAAATGAATGAGGATAGTATTAACTGCATTTTATGTGTACAAGATGTTCTCTAGAATCAAAGGTCTTTGATATTTAAAAATCGATTGTTGGTAAAAAGGCTGCCTGCCTATTCGCCCATCTGTCAAGTTTAAGGCCAACTCTAGCGTGTTAATCGTTCGGACGATTTTCTCCAAAAATTGATACTCCCCGACGGATGCAAATGATCTCGAGGCCCTGTGAGTTTGAATTGGATAGTTTGATAATTTTTTCATAAAACCTCTGCATTTTAAACATTTTCTGGAAAATCGTTCCATTTTTTTATTAAGCTTCGCCCTCGAAGAGTGTAAAGAACGCTTAAAAATTGTGCTCTTTTTCTTTCAAAATCATGTTTTGAAAAATGCAAAAGTTCAACATTTTTTTCGCGTTTTCCTACAACTACAATATTAAATATATCAGCTTTTTTTAATAAAATCTGTTATTCAAAGTCAGACCTTGATATATGGTCCGGTACTGCTGCTCGAAATATGAGTGGTTTTTACGTACTGTTGCGTAGAATAAAGACAATCAAAAAATAATTTTGGTAAACATTTTCTTTAAATGTTTGCCGTATATAAACCATAAGATGCGTATAAAATGGCGTAGGTCCCATTTTCGGTGGTCTTTCTGTATTTTCAGAAGTTGCAAACAAAAAATTGACATGGCAAAAAGTAGAATATTGACGATAGAGATTTTTGTTATTAAAGAAACCTGTGATTTAAAATTAGATATTGAATTAAATAATCTTGAATTAAAATCCTCGAATATTTGCAAATTGCAATTGCAAATGATCAATTTCTCTAAGAGTTGTGACGGTTGAGTTTAGCCGTGCTGCTGGCGCTTTAGGAATAACATACCTAGAGGATTAACATAACAGTCCTGTATTCGAAGTTCGGCGCGGAGAAAAAATATTTTGCTGATTTAAATATCGTTTTTGGGTCAATGTAGTGTAATATTGCATAGTCGTTACAGTAATGCGTGAAAGTATGTAGCACCACTAGCCCAACCTTGGAATATTTTGTATAAATGTACTCCGTTTGCCTCTTATTAGAACACTTTTCTAGTCGGTGTACGTAAAGCAGTCCTGTCGATGACAACGGAAAACGCGGTCGCGAGGCAGTGCAGTGCGTGGCAGTGGCGGGTGGTGCCGCCGCCGCCGCCGCCGCCGCCGCCGCCGCCGCCGCCGCCGCCGCCGCCGCCGCCGCCGCCGCCGCCGCCGCCGCCGCCGCCGCCGCCGCCGCCGCCGCCGCCGCCGCCGCCGCCGCCGCCGCCGCCGCCAGTGGCATCGCCCTAATGCTTCATCTATATTCACCGCGCGCGCACTGGGGCCCGCGGGAGGCGCCCCGGTTCCGGCGCGGGGGCGGTGGAGGCGGCGGGTGCGCGGGAGGTAGTTGTGGTGGCGGGGACGTCGGTGGCAATGACGGCAGCGGGGCCGGCGAGGTCAGTGGGACAGTGCGAACGGGAGGTGGGGTGGGGTCAACGGGGTACCTAGAACGCAAGAGGGGGGCCTAGATGGGGGGCTGGGGTTGCGCTTGGGTTGATTGGTTGATACGTAGAAATTTCGGGCGCGTCAACGGCTAAGGTCATTAGTCCCGTAAGTGTAGTGCATGGTTTTTGCTCGTGAGGTGGCGGTGATTTGGTGCTGGTGGTTGGCGAGATCCGGCGCTGACCTACTTTCGGCTAGCGAGGTTTTCCCCAACCAGGTATCTCCCACCAGTGGAGCGAAGCCCCACCCGAGACTATCTCTAAGCTCCCGACCGGTCTCCAGGCTCGTGTGGTAGTGTAGAGCAAATAAGTGATAATGTGTGGAAAGGGTAGTATAGGGCAAGGAATGGGAAGGAAACACCACACGCGGTCCGTGGCCCGTTTGTTAGGGTATCGCTCCATCATTCGCCTGGTATTGATTGGAGAAACCATTGAAAACTAGCGATCGGAACATCCAGCCACTAGAACTCTCCTCCAGTCAGCGACAGAACTCGACCCAGTTTTCTGGCTAGTGTCGAAAATCCTGCCGCCGTCGGGACTCGAACCTACGGCCTCCCGGTCAGAGGCACAGCAGTGACATCAGTTCATGCACTAAGCCATCTCTCCGGCATGAATGGAAAATTTGGGTGGCAAGAACAGCGGCTCAAAAGGGGTGACAAGGGTGAGGGGAACGAGACGGAGCAATGGGGGCTGAGGAGACGGCGGGACTGAGGGAGGCTGTTATGATGATGACGACGTCCGTCGGGAATGCAGGTAGCAGTGACGGAGAGGGGGGGTGAAACGGGGGCAGGCGGGGTAGCTTAAGACGGAGGGGATTATCTGCGTTGGCGGGGAAAGTGTGTGCCGTGGGATGAGGGGATGGAGTGGAGAAACCGGGGACCGGAGGTGCTGTGTAAGCGAAGGGGATAGTGATGTCCTTGATGATGCAGATGGCAACTATCGGGAAGGTGACAGCGATGTGATGATAGTGGCGTGATAAACACCCGTCAAAATAAGGCGAAAACTTGAACACAGCAGAATAGATGAAGACCATTTTGATTACGCTGTCAGGAAAATGACTTCGTTATGTCCTACATTCAGTTGGAGAAGATTAGTAAGTTTACTCGGTGTTTTTAAATACATTATTATTGACGACGATGTAATTTTAATTGAGATCTCTTCAGGATATTCGTAGGTGCTGTTTGCTCCCTAGGAACACACTTTCTTTGTTTTCACGATATCACAGTTAAGAACTACATTTTTTTATTTTTATTCATAATACTGAAAAGTTCATAATTATGTTTTAGTCTACTTGCTAAACTATTAATTCACAAGTAAATAACATGTCTCTTTATGTTATTGATCACAATGAAGTAAATGCTGAAGTGCGTAGTGAAATAATCCTTACCACTCCCCAATTTTATCATTTTAATTAATTTTCACATACAGTCTTATCTTTTCCGTTTAATTTTATTTTTACCTGTCTCTGTTTTTTGTTTTATTTTACAACAATACTTTTTACTTTGGGTTCACTATATTATAGCACGTTCTCCGGGTTTCTTTACGATACTTACTTGAAATCATGGCCTGAAACCCTCGAACAAGAATTCATCTTGCAGATTTATTGAGATTGGGAATAATTAATATTGGTGGCTAGACCTCATGAAACCTCAATATTTTTAAATGAAAAACCCATTAAATGAGAGTATTACAGTAGTGAAAAATTAGCTAGGGTAGTTTAATTTTCAATGTTTTGTTGCTAGTGCTTTCCATTCATAAAACAATTAATATTGACTTTCAAACACGTGACAAAAAATTATGTGATCTGATTACTTCTTACATTCACACATATATTTAGAAATCTTCTCATTTGCACATATTAGTATCCGCTCTATTTTTAAAATTAAAAATCTTTCTACTATGGCCATTTTTAATGTATTCCTTAATTAATTAATTTACTTATTATCTTAAAATCTTACAATAATCTCAGCCTCGTACATTTAATATAAAAGTTCCTATTAATTCCTAAATTACGTATCACTTTCCTTTTTAAAGTTCTCTTGGTAAGCATGACCGCTGTCGCACTGGATTCATGAACACTTCATTTTTCGGTCACAACTCCACCCATTCGTCTCCTGACACATGTAAAATTAATGTTCCATTGCGCTCATCTCAAACTAACCTCCGATTCAAGGTTTCATTCGGAGAATCTACGGCTTTGACTACATAGATTTTTACTTTCTTGCTACGGAGCAGAGAGAAAGTTATATAATGCTACGCGAAAATAGAACGAAATTTTGGTAGAAAAACTTTTATTATAGGGCCATGGTAACAAAAAGTCGATAAATCCAGTTGCCTAATTTGTTGTGTCAATTTTTGTCCACAATTGATATTTCCTAATCGATATTGCTGATGTCACGGTCCCTTGAATTTGAAACCAAATTTTTAATTTTAAGGGTACTTTACATGAAGCTCCCAGTGCCATTTTCCAAATTTAAAAAGAAAAAAACTTCATTGTTTTTATTAAATTTTGTTTTTAGATGGTGTGAAGGGTGTTTATTGGAATGGTGAAGATCTCACGTTCGTTAAAAATTTTGATTTTTCGAAAATTGTAAAAATTCAAATTGTTTTTGATAATAATATAACAAAACTTTTACTGATCGTTTCTTGTTCCAATTGTGTCTATCACTTCGATGCTATATTGTCACACTTCCTTTGCATATTGCTAATCCCTATTGCTATATTCTAACAATGTTTGAGTATGAAATATAATTTAGTTTTAAAACAACTATATCTTCATTCTGAAACATAATTGAAATAAATGTACAGCTTTTAATTGATCTAACACATCTCGTTTCACCTAACTAGATTAATGTACTGTTGTATCTTTTTCCTTTTATAAATGAAATATTATTGAGATGGCATAGCTCATCGCAGTAGTTGAAATGAATTTATATTCTTCTTTCCTGCACTTGAAAAACAATTAAATGTCAATATATTTTCTGAAAGTACTCTGTTTACTGAAAGTTCTTTTAGAGAAAAGTCTGACGCCTAAAGAACGTTCTAGCATGCGTCATTAATCGTAATTTTCCCGTAGTTTTCAAAGATACCCTTCAATTTTTTTAAACAAACCTGTACTTTTGTGTCAGTAATTACAGACCTGTCTATTCACGTGAAATTCTAAAGTGATTCACCTAATTGTCGATTTTTCGAGAAAATGGGCTGAAGGAAAATGGATCTAGTACAGTTTTATTGCTCAGAACCAAACGTAGAAGAGAGTGCATGTCAAATCAAACACGTATTTTTGATTACTTTTACACGGAAAATGACGAAATGAATGTCAAATAAGATATTACATTTTGCAATACATTGAGTAATAAAGGAAAAGATGAAGAAATTATGATTAAATATTTAGTAATTGTGTGTTTTTTAAACAGTTTTTCTGGCATAACACAGAGTTTCTGGCATATATTCAGTAACGTTATAGCATTTTATGTTTATTATTTTAATCTTATACTTGTGTAAATATAAAGAATCAAAAGATATTTATGTTCAAATATTAAATGGATATTCACAGCCTCCTTAAAAAATGCAATTATTGATGTATATTCAGTTCTTCTTTTTGGCTTATTTAGGATTTCCAGAGCACGAATTTTCTATTGTTCTAATATATTATACTCTATTTTTCCTCAAAGGAGCAAATTTACTCCACTGATCAAATAATTTCTCAGGACGCGAAACGACCAGCTACAATTCTGAAATGTGTGCCATTACATTTCCAAAAGGATTCACGAAATTACTGCTGTTTCAGCGCATCGACAATTCGCGGGTTCGCCATTTCTATTCCCCGTATCGCATCGTGCTGCACCGCGCACCTCGTTCCTCGTTAAACAGCGGAATCCTTTCTCGTTAGAACGTCGGGTGCGCGCCATGATTCTTCGTCCTCTCCGGCTGGAAACAGACGCGAAACTGTTCCGCGATATTTTTTCATATACGGACAGGGCTCGTCGTCGTTGCCGCCAGGCATCGCTGCGAGTCGGCTGCTGCGCGACCGTCTGCAAGATTAGTGCGTTTGCTGCGGTGGCACGAAACCCATTGCCCTGGCAGATCCAGGGGCGGACAGTGGTGCCGTTGTTATGCTGGAGACCGATCAGTGGCAGGGAAATGAAGATGACTGATAAATTACATTGGGCAACAAAAAAAGGGTAATATGATAAAAGATATTAATTTGGCTGTGGAGTTGACTTGCTTTACATTCTTTAAAATAAAAAGCTCAACCGAAGAGGACAAGTCGCACTGTCCAGAATAAGATCAGGCAACACAAAATTAACCCATCTCTACTTAAATACCAAAACACCCCTCCACTTTGTGATACTTGTAACACTATTTTAACAATATACCACATAATAGAAAACTGGCCTAAATTCAATAATGAAAGACAATTTACTAAAGTAAATAAACCTTTAGACACCTTATTGTATTTGTCCAAATATCAGAACCAACTGATCAAGTTTTGTGAAAATGGTAACATCTTTAATGACATATGATGGTATTGTACAATTAAGTTATGTATTACATATAATATATGTTGCCATACAATGTTAATTATATATATGTTATAACACTTTTGTTAATATAATTATGGATAAAATTATAATTGTATAAACAATGTAGTCGCTAATAACTTTAGTCGTTGATGCGACTAAAAATAAAGTAATAAAAAAAGGGTTTCAAAAAACTTTTTAAATTTTGATACCTGATTTTTATAGTTTCTTGGGTGTTGAATCCGTATATGAAATTTATTTGTTTCCACCACCCGCAGTTTCGTCACAGTTTTATATATTATGGGAAAATGTGCTATATATGCAATTAAAATGAAAAGTAAACTACTTCTAAAATACCAACAGAATCTTATTTAAACATGGAAGATGGCTTTATAGTCTTAACAACACATTCTACAAAAGATTTACGTGTACATTGACGTGTATTTTCGTTGTCTTTTTTCTTTAAAGCCCCTGATATAGCTTTTTCTCCTCTGCACCGTTTGCTGCCTCTCGGTGTAGTGATTAACGGTAATCTCCCATCATGTTGGTATGGTGATCATGTTTTTTCATCATAGATCGTGACTTTTTCATATCTTGAAAAAATCTTTTACCTTGTTCTTCAATTGCATAACCAAAATTGACCGGAAACAATTGTAAATGTTTAAAAAGTGAACCTTGAGTTTCATTAAACACCACAAAAATGTTAAAATGGGAACAAATGGTGGATGATACGGCATTTTTAATGTAATTTTTGGAATCAGCACACTTATAATGATAAGAATTAAGTGAACACACACAAAAAGTTTTTTGATCGTTGGTCTGTGTTATTTGATGTTTCCGGGTGCGTCAAATGCTAAAGTCATTAGTCCCGTAAGTGTGCTGCAGGTGTTCACCTGCGAGACGTATCAGGCGCTCCGCGGCACCTTAGTCTGATTGATTGAGTACGGGCGCGTCAATTGCTGAGGTAATTAGTCCCATAAGTGTATTGCGTGTTTTTATCGGGGGAGGGGACGGTGATTTTCCCCGCTGGATGGTGAAATCCAGCGCCGACCTACATTTCCTTGCGGGGATTCTCCCCAACCAGGTATCTCCCACTTGCGGGGCACAACCCCAGCCGAGACGAGCTCTAAGATCCCGATTGGTCTCCAGATATGCTTCTGGTAGTGAAGTTTATATGAGTGTAACTGTGCGTGTGGTGTGAGAATAAGGCAAGGAAGAGGAATGAAAGCTCGTGCGCAGTCCGTGGCGCGTTTGTTAGGTTACTACTCTGGCATTCGCCAGGTTTGGTCGGAGAAACTGCGGAAAACTATAGATCACTGCAGCCAGTCTCTAGACTTCTTCTCCAGACCACGGGCTTCACGTAACTAGTGTCTAAAATCATGCCGCCGTCGGAATCGGTAACCTAGGACCTCCCAATCAGAGTCACTGCAGTGTCCAGTTGATGGCTCTGTGTCCAGCTCTGGGAGCCACCTTTGTCGCTGCAGGGATGTGGCGTTGAGGTAGACCCATATTTACATCTGTCATTTTCTAAAACATTGATTAAATTTCTCAATGTTATAAACATTAATATACGTAAATAAAATTGAAGAGCTGGTCTGTGATTTCAAAGTAACTGACTTTTTATAATCTCATATAGGTATTTAATATATGAATAAAATTCATTCGTTTTTACAATTTTTGTCTGTTCTGAATGTCCGGACTAATCTCTCGTGCGGGTAAACCGATTTCGATACGATTTTAATTTAAACGTAGAACATTTTGAAGAGAATAATTTATGCAATTTTTTCAGTTTACTCTTTTTTACATAAATTATGTTTGCTGTGTTACGAATCTAAAGGTTTATTCTGACCATTAAATTTTCTACACATGATATTAAAACAAGAGGAAAATTAGTATATAAAACATATTTCCTAAAAAGTACCCTGTTTTCCCTTTCTTATCCCCAAAACAAAAATAGATGTGACGTTTTTAGTCTTAAGCAAATATCTCGAAACCTGTGAGGGAATCTAACAAAGTAAGCTTTACTGAATGTCCACAACTTTTTCTACAAGTGCTTTTTTATTCATTCTTTAAGGGCAATTAGTCTGAGTAAAGGTACGTCAAACTTGTTTCTGGATGTTTGCTGATAGATTCAACAATGCATCGGTGCACAGCTGTCAATAACTACAACGATGGTAACAACAATCATAGCAAACCTGGGAAGGCAAGGAAGCACGATGAGGAGTAAGGAGAGAATAGGGCAGGATGGTGCACGGAGAGGGAGGTAGGATAGGATCGGGCAAATGGAGCAGAGCGAAATGGAGCAGAGGAGCAGGATGTGATCGGGGAGGGCAGGATAGGAGGGGGAGAGCCGGGCAGAGCAGAGAAAAATGGAAGGACACTGTGCGTGGAGTTCATATTTTTGCTGTCTAATAAGTAAATACTCGTGCAACGCGGGGTAGTTCAGCTCGTATGTCAATATATTGGCAAATTATAAAATACCCGTAAATTAAAAGAGTGTCCCACTATTTATTCCAGTTTCAATTTCTACCCATAAAGGGTATCTGTTTACGAAACATTATTTGTGAATCGTGATAGTTGGCAATATAAAAAATTAAGTACCTTTCCCCATTGAGGTTTAACCGTGCTTTATTTTGTAACAAAGTTGCGTTTGGAAACGCTTTATTAGAGGTAATTCTTCTGCAACTCCTTAGATATAATCTGAGATGGATATTTGTCATTATTCTCATATTTCTATTGGTAAGAAGTGATTTATTTCAGGATAATTCTTGGCTGTGTTTTTTTAAGGTAATTTAGGACGTGCCTCAAAACTAACCTTAACTTGTTCCCGAGTTGTACGTCAGAAAACCCGAATGACAAATACGCTAATTCATCTAAATTATATCAAAAATATAGAAGAATTATTTCTTAATGTCATAGATAATGATCCTAGTGCAATACGTTAACCGCTTGCGTGACAGAAGAAGCCTATTCCGTAACTAACCACACTTAGAGGTCGAATCGCCGAATGAAACACAGATACTGTTAATCTTTAGACTGTTGATTGTGTGTAATAGTAGGAACGCGATGACTGGTTAAGAACATTATGAAGCTGACATTCCAGTGTTATCAGATTGTTTACATTTCAGCTCAGAACAAATAAAAATTTGAGATTTATAACATTTCTATATTCGACCTGGTAATATTGAGAACTGCGAGACCATACAAAACACGACTGTGAAAAACCGCGGCAGTAGTGCAATATATTTCGACCGCGACTTTTCTCCCGGCAACAGCGTCAGTGACAGCGGCGCGGTGACAGAAGAGCTTCGTATCGCGCAGCCAGACATATCCCAGGGCCGTTACTTCGTTCCGCCGTTGTGTCGCCGCCCTTTTCCATCGCTCTCCGCCGGCCCGCCCGCCCGCCCGCGCGCGCTGCCCAAAATTGCGTTCGTCGGCGTCGGTCGGCGCCGCGCCGCACCTGCAGGTGGACACGGCGTGGCGGACGGGGGGGAGGGCGGTGGGCGGTCCTGCGGCGGCGGCTGTCGCTGCGCGCCCGTCAGCTGTCAGCGCGTCGCGTCGACGCGGACGTCCCCGGACACAGCGCTGCGGTCTGCACCGCGCCGCTTTCAGCACTCATCCGCACTCGTCCGCGACTGCCCCATCCATGGCGCCACGCCCCCAAGTCGTCGCCGTCTATCGTCCCCGTCTCTAAAACTGTCGTCGCCGGCCCTCTCCGCATTCCCATGCCTGGGCGGTCTTGCCGTCCTCGCCGTCCTCGCCGCCCTCGCCGCCCTCGCCGCCCTCGCCGCCCTCGCCGCCCTCGCCGCCCTCGCCGCCCTCGCCGCCCTCGCCGCCCTCGTCGCCCTCGTCGCCCTCGTCGCCCTCGTCGCCCTCGTCGCCCTCGTCGCCCTCGCCGCCCTCGCCGCCCTCGTCGCCCTCGTCGCCCTCGTCGCCCTCGCCGCCCTCGTCGCCCTCGTCGCCCTCGTCGCCCTCGTCGCCCTCGTCGCCCTCGTCGCCCTCGTCGCCCTCGTCGCCCTCGTCGCCCTCGCCGCCCTCGCCGCCCTCGTCGCCCTCGTCGCCCTCGCCGCCCTCGTCGCCCTCGCCGCCCTCGCCGCCCTCGCCGCCCTCGCCGCCCTCGCCGCCCTCGTCGCCCTCGCCGCCCTCGTCGCCCTCGTCGCCCTCGTCGCCCTCGCCGCCCTCGCCGCCCTCGCCGCCCTCGTCGCCCTCGTCGCCCTCGTCGCCCTCGCCGCTCTCGTCTCCGTCCCTACCCCCCGCCCTCATTGGCCTCGCCGTCCTCTTATTCCTAACCGCCCTCCCCACCTAAGCCGTCTTCGCATCTTATACCGTGCTTACCGCCGCTGTTATTTTCGTCTCATCATTTCATTTAGTCATTAGCAGCCCCCATTCATGCATTACTCTAGTGTATTTCCTTGGTGCACTCCTAGTTCCCGAATCCTTTGGTGCAATTTCTATTCCTGTCCCTCATAACAACTCGCCACTGAATGATCGAGTAGTCTTATCGTCCCTTTCGACAGACGTTCTCGCACCATCCTCAATTGCAACTTTCTGACATCACCTTCACTCTGATGCTTTCCCTTGTCACACCCGAACTCAGGTTTCGACACATCTCCCCTCCATTTATCTTCTCACAGTTTCTTCGCAATACTTCTGCTACTGTGATCGCCCCGCCTCTACTGATGATCCGCCATCACAATCGCATTTTCCTCATTCTCGTCCTCGTCACAGCTCCCACATTCGCCTTGGAGCCGACATTAAAGCGTTGCATATGAATCTGGCATTTTGGATTTTTTATCTCCTTTTAGAGAGTAATGTCAATCCTGATTATGCTTAAATAAAATGGTTTCCCTTGAAGGCTCAAGCCTCGGGCTGAAAAGTGAGGAGGGCATTGTCATCCAATCGGAAGCTTCAATTGCAAAACAAAACGTAACGATGCTCACGATTGGATAACAGTGTCTCCTTCTCCTGCCAGCATGTGACCTGGAAGGGACGAATTGATTTTTCCGACGATCCGTCCGTCATCACTATGTCTCGACACTTACATTTATCTTCACACTTTTCAACCAAAGTTTTTCTGGAGCAATTCTTCTATTTCCTTCCCTCCTTTTAGTATCTCCTCGTCGTTTATCGTCGCCCTCTCCAGTCCGGAAATCTCTGGAACAGTACGTAATTCTGTACCTTTATCAAGCTTGCTCATTTTTAGTATTTTGTGGTGTAACTCATAACTCTTGTGTGGCTATCCGTTTCACTGTAAATCCAACATTACGCAACACTCTCCACCGTTGCTGACGTGTCTGCGCACCAGTAACTTCCTCCATTACACTCCCAGCGTCCGTGCCCGCGCAGAGGCAGCCTTCCATTGTTTCACTGTGCCATTTCGCTGTCGCAGTAGCTCTCATTGCTTCCGGGCACAAAACCCCGACCGTCCACGACATGTAATGTCCGTTTCGACTCGGTGCGTTTCGAGTCGAGAGAAGAGATTTTTTCCCTAAATTTTGAATGATGCGACATTTCTGGAGTAGCAGACATCTTACTGTTTATTATACAGACAAGATAATTACAAGAAATGTAATTGGTGATATTGCTATTTTGTGTGTTTAGTTTGAAAGCTGAAATATTGTTCTGGGAAGTGAAACGGAATTCGACTTTAACTTCACTTAGTATCTTTCCTCTCAACTGTAAAAGTTTACTTAGTAATAGTTTGCAATCCGATGCATAGTCGTTCTTTTCCGACAAAAATGTAAGGCAATTCACATGATTATTCCTGTTACTTTTAAGAATTTCCTACAATTGACGTAATATTAATGTTAGTGCTCTATCATTACATCAGAATAGCAATGGATCATAATACATTTTTGGTTCATTCCTTTATCAAAGTCATAATTAATAAACTTTTGTGTTCTTTATATGAAAAGTGAGCACAATCGTTTAACAAAAACTCAATTTACAGCGTCCGATATCTTGTTATACGAACCAACTTTGTTAAGAGTCTATAGTATGATATTCCATTTTACAGATCTCTATCCTCACTCCCGAAAATTATATTTATTACGTAAGCGAATTTCTCAAATATTCTATGAAATATTAGTTTTGCTGAGTTACTTCGGCTCTTTCAACCAACTCCGAATGGTGTTTGGGAAAAACCTGAAGAGAGCGACAATGATGGCAGGTCTGACGTTTAACGAGAACTATCAGATGATAGCGAAGGCAACGTCATCGAATTGAAAACTGTAAATAAAATACTTTTGGGATTATACATCTATGAAATATGCAGATGAATGTTTAAAACTGTTAGAAATGATCAAGAATAGTAGTAACAGAAAGTGGTTAAACAAAATATTAAACTGTTGTAGAACCTAGTAGTAAACAATGCGTAAGAGAGGAAAGGGCACCAATAAGAGGCCTACAGATTTGTCTTATTTTCATGTTAAGTTCCACCACATTTTTTCCGATTCCCTTGTCACTTCAGTGACTTGTCAGAGGTCAAGTTGCTCGACACCATTCCCAACCCTCCCCTACCGTGCTCTCTCCCTACATCGGTCCCTCCTCCCCCCTTCCTCCCCCCCACCTGTACCAGCCACCCGGTTTGTCTCCAACCCGCTCGGCCCTGCCAAGCTACATCCATCCACATTGCGTGTTCGATGGTATGACGTTTAGGGTTTCGGGCTGATGTATCCAAGAGAGTGGGTTCAGATTCGATCAAAGCTGTGAATTTTTAAAGGCGAAAAATCCTTTGTACACCTTCCTTCAGAGGAGAAGACAAGCCGCCTGTCCCATGTAGTAGATTTACTGCATGTAAAAGATCTTAAAGCCTAAAAGATACCTCTTAGCTTAATTCAAATCGCCCGTTTTGTCACCCTAGAATATATCTTCTCTCTCCGCTAGATCGTGAAAGAGGCATAGAAATTTGCGTGGTCAGACGGAAGAGCGGGCCTGATGGCCCCGGTCTCGCCTCGTAAAATAAGGAATTAACCAACATTTGGAACGGTATATAACCATATGAAACGCAACCCTACCCATCTACACCGTGAGGCCATTGAAATTCATTAACACATGGTGAATTTTAGTAAAAAAGAGGAAGGGATAAAAGTCCACGCGACATGGATACCTACACTCCTACGGGTGAAACCTAAGCCATTCCTCCGTCAACAGCCGACTCTAGTCCCCCAGCCGAAAATCATCAGTGCCCCAGGCCGTAAAAACAGAAGAAATGTTGATTAGCTGTCTAGAAGAACACTGCTTACCCAGGGACCACTGAAGAAGCCTACTACAGTTGTAGGCGAAACATTTGGGCCGAAAAATGTCCGATCGACCACGGCTATACAGCCCGGAAATAAAAGGTATTTTTGATAATATATCCAGCCGTGAAAGCCTACATTGTTTAATTAACTAACATCCAAACTCACTCAGCTCCGACCAGCCTCACACCGCTATGTAACGTCCCTTCTAAACCTGCTCCATCTCGCCCACCTTCACCTTACCCCGTCTAGCCCTGCGCCATACAGCCCTCCACATGTAGCCTTCCCCATCTACACCCACCCCATCTGGCCCCGCTCCATCAATACCTTCCCCATCTATTCCTTCGCTACAGAGCCCTCCTCATGTAGCCCTACCCCATCTAGCCCTATTTCAACGAGCCCTGTACCATCCAGCCCTTCTCCACCTGGCCCTAGCTTACTAACCCCGCCCGCGTCGTCTCTGCCCTTGCTTTGACCCACCTCGCGTTATTTCGAGCTCCCACTCCCACCCACCGTTTCCCCACCCTCTTCCCGCCCGCGACCCAAACTTCGCCCCAACACTCACACCCACCCTAGCACCACCCTCGCACCCACGCCCATGCGAACGCTGATCCTGTCGCTTGACCGCATGTCGTGCCGCCGCCACGCCGGAGCGGGTGCCAGGGGAGTGTTAATTGAATGGGAGATAAATTAATCATTCGATAGTCAATATGCAGTAGCTGTGATTTGGGAGCTTCGCCATATGCCGCGAATAATTTTAGCGAATGCCTCTGGCCCTTTTTTTTGCAGTATGTGAGATCAGTGGGTTTTCACAAGACTGATATCGACTGAGCCTTAAAATTGTAATTTATCTGATGAGATTTTTTCGATGAAGTTTATGATGTTATTAAGCCGTTCTCATCGGTTTAACGCCAATTTTCTCTTCGTGCACTGAGAGATTAAAATTAATAACACGTGTTACAGAAATTGGAAAATTAGTAGCTTACTAAAATAAAAAAAGAACTGGTGAATTCTTTTCGCACATATCCGAGATTTTATTTGGTAATCTGTGTAATTACAGACAACGTGCAATTGGAATAAAGTACAACCACAAAAAGAAGTCTTAATATGTTTTAAATAAGATATGGCGACAATGGTCGGGCTATGCCAATATTTTACTAATGTATTAAATTTTCGCGCCGGCGACGACCTAGGCGGCAGAATGGGTTACGGGAGCTGAGGCGGGGTCGACAGGGGGCACAGAACGCTAGGCTGGAGGGCCCAGAGGTCACAGCACTGATGAAAGCTCTGGTGTTAAAAGGGTCGGTGGAAAATGTAAGAGCCGGAGATGCCAGTGATAGAATCAAGAGTCATTTAATTGTCTTTTTTGAAAGGTCGCATCAACTACTAGGTCATTAGCGATCACTATTGGATGTAACGTTACGGTATAAGGATGAAACGATATGGTGATGATAGGGGGTGAAAGGACGAACACATACAACTATGCCCGAGGCGGGACTCGAACCCGCGACCCACACAGCCCAAGATCACAAGAACATTACTGCTTTAGTGATATCGGCCACGGGGTCGACATTTAATTATCTTTGTCGTGTATAATAACTTACGTTATCCCTGCGTTCAAGTGACCGAGTTTTCTGAAATCCTCATCAAATACATTGTAAATAATAAATATCTTTAAAATAGTCAATCGAAATCCTTATCAAAACTAAACATTTGGTGAATTTTTAAAATGTATTCATAATTTGCTATTTAACAAACGATTAGAAATTATATGAAGTTTAGAAGCCGCCTACTAAGAGTATTCCGTATTGTTTGCTAATTCAGTAACTGGGATACACCAGTGAGGGATCGACGCCAACCCCAGAATAAAATGCAATATAATCGAAGGAAAGCCTCTTGGAGGGCTAATGGATAGCGTACTGGCATTCCAGAATATGGTTCCGGCTTCGATTCCCGTTGAGGTAAAAATAGGCAAAATATAATTGTAGCTTTCTTTAAAACTCGTTTCAGTTTCTGTAGCTGTGTGACGAAAAATAAGCTCCGGGAGACGAAGTTGGCTGGTTGGGCTGAGGTGGGCTGGTTTGCTGGCTGTGAAGGGAATACATCATATTCGCCACACATCTCTCTTAATCCCAAACATGGAAATTAAACTAGGTTAAAGCATGGGGGGACACCGTTATTTAGCAGGCAAAGCCAGACAATCGACCCAAAATACCAAAAGCATACATTCAAGGAATTTTTAAAAATGAAAGAACTACTAATACAAGTATTTAGCAACATATAACAACCATATTCTTCTATTTATGTATATTCTATTTTTGACATACAGTGAAGTTGCATATATTTTGAACATTTCCCGTTTTTGAGATCATTTCTCCGGGAACCCAGTTGTCCACCACTTTATTTTGAAAAACTAGTTCAACATGTGAAAAGCTCCTGAGACACATTTCAAATTTACAAAAAAATGGTTCCATCGTTATTGATTAAATTTTGTTATTGGATAGTGTGAAGGACGTATAAGAGAATGGTGCAGAACTCACGTTTGTTAAAAATCCTTATTTTTCGAAAGTTGCAGCAGTTCAATTTTGTTAGGAATTGTCCCACAACTATAATATTAAAGATAGAGATTTCTTCCTTTAATGAAATCTGTTCCGTATAGATTTTGAAATAAGGTCATGTACAATTTTTCGAAAGTTTGAGTTCTTTTCGCACAATTTTGCGTGAAAATGTGGGCGAAAGAGTACCTGCT
This sequence comes from Acheta domesticus, assembly GCA_031308135.1. NCBI lineage: Eukaryota > Metazoa > Arthropoda > Insecta > Orthoptera > Gryllidae > Acheta > Acheta domesticus. The sequence goes on along the minus strand of JAHLJT010008756.1, from coordinate 18,431,648 downwards.
ATTTCAGCATCACTAGTTTTTCTAAACATCTGATACGCGTAGGGAAACAAAACTAGCACTAAGACTTAAGAAAGAGTCTAATAATAAAAGTCCCGAACGATGAAACTAAAAAATAAACCTAAACGATAAACCTAAAAAAAGATATAGAAAATTCTACACTGGGATTCTTCGTTGACACCCCCTCCTTATTTGCCATTTGAATGAGTAAAATGTTACTTATTGGTAACTAACATAGGATGTATCATGCTGCAGCACCAACTATTTGAGATTTGTGTAGACGAAGTTGTACGAAAGTGCTCGGACAATGATGAAATTCTGGACTCTGGTTGACATTCGACGGGAGACAATTAGTTACTGATTACGCTGTTACAGTAGTCTGCTTTTTTAAACTGTGGAGGTAATCCGCAATTCTCCCCAACAACAAAGTGTTAAAATTACAATCTAAATAACTCACCCACGTCTGTGTATATACTGTAACTACTACATGAGATTTACGCCTAGTGTTTGTTGAACCCTATTGTTGTTCTTGTGCTACTTCCATGATGTAAATAAATAGTAGAGTTAATTATTTGAAATATCTAGGCAAATTGTGAACATTAAGTCATAGATTTTCTGCACGTTTTCTCTAAAGTAAAATGTAAAAAATGAAATCATAGAAGAATGTTCCTGTTCGAATATGTGCTTTAAACAAAGCAGTGACGTTCTCGAAAAGAAATAGTTTATACAATCTATCAAGTGTAATGAAGGGCCCAAATTGAGAGGACACATCTTCACACATCTTAATCATCTTCTATAAAGACATTAATGGTTACGTTGGTGTTTGCTCTGAAGAAAAGGAGGAAGGGTTGAAATTGTGATTGAGGGAAAAACTGATGCAATTCACGGGCTTTCAGATAGGAAGGGGCAACTTACCCTTGACCCCGGTTTAATTCGGACCCCTATAAATATTTTTTCATTCAAAACAAATAAATGGATTTACTTCTAATTCAAATAAACAGCTATATTTTTTTCTCCGGCATCGAGAAATAAATCATATTTTTGTATTGAGGAATGGGGCAGAATTTTTGGGCCCATGAAGTTGAGCCTTCTGTTATCCAAGATGGTGCTATTTATGTAAAAATAAATGTGTAAATGCTGAATATTCATAAGATAGATTTTTCCGGCAATACGAGGAAACAGAGGTTTCTGAAACAGTCTTTTCGTAGTCCACATTGTTCACATTGACATGCACACATGTTGATGCCACACGATAATGAATGCATAAGGTAAGTCATGCGATGTATTAAAAATTATGAACCGGGGTTCGTATCCCCTAGGTCAGGGGTGGCCAACAAGTCGATCGCGATGGACCAGTCTATCTCGATGCCAGTTTTGGTCAATCGCTTGCAATCTCTGGGCTGGATGATTTAAAAAATAAAAAATAGTTTTGAACATATATTTTATATATCAACCAATATCTCAGTGGAAATCACATTATACTGAAATGCAATGTATAAACATAATATGCGTTTCACACCCCTTCTTCCCCCTTAGACTACGTCAGTGGTGGCAACAAGTCGATCGAAACACACGTTGAAGATAAAAAGGAGATCTTATATACAGAAATGTCGGCCACTCCTGCCCTAGGCCATCGCTTTGGGAAGAGAACTATTTTCCTTCACAGCGCCGAGCTGTGTCGGTCTTTGGTAGCGTGTATCACGGAGCGTGCCACTTTTCTGTGCTGGCGGGGATTCTCAAACGACTTTGCATGATCACGAGACTTACACCTCGAGTCATAGTTGATACAGTGTGAGTTCCAAGGGCAATTGTGAATCAGTATTTGTACTACAGAGGAATCATATTGCATTTATATATGATAATTTCACGGTTAGTGCAACTCTGTGTTTCCGCAAGAATGCTGAATGTTAATGAACACTCCTATCAACTGGGTCGTAGAAAATTTCCGAATCCTCTCCCGCAAGGACGGTGACTTTAGCTGAGACGCGCAGGCAATGGGGTGGCTGGGAGGGGTAGCGAGATGAGGTAAGAGGAGGGGGGGTTCCGTTCCGGGGCGTATAATCGCTCTGTTCGGTTTTGTTTCCGACCTAATTCGGCGGGGTTGCCAGGTCGGAGCGCGGAACATTTGCTCTGGGGCCTCGCTATCTGCCCCGTCTCCGCCCCGCCCTTCCCCTCCCCGCCTTATCACTCATTTAGCATTCGCCTACCGCCGCCGCCGTTCGCGAGGTCGCGGCGGCCCCGCGCCGTGGCAGCCGGCCAGGGAGTCGTGCCAGTTGGCCGAGAGCTCCCCCGGGCGCCGCCCTCTCGCCCCTCTCCCCCCTCCATCCCCTCCCTCCTCCCTCCTACCACCACGGGCTCACCGGTCCTCAACGTCTCTTCAGCGCTCCCGTTCGCGGCATTCGCCCCGTCCTTTTGCGCCTCCGATGCCCTTCGTCGTGAAGGCAGGTTCGGATTTAGGTGGCGACGGGGGCGGGGCCGGAGGTGGCGGTGATTGGGGTGGTGACTCGGGCGGTGACGCCGTCCTTTTGCGCCTCCGATTCCCTTCGTCGTGAAGGCAGGTTCGGATTTTGGAGGCGACGAGGGCGGTGATGGGGATGCCGGAGCGGGGGCGGAGGTGGCGGTGATTGGGGGTGGTGACTCGGGCGGTGGCGGTACTGGGGTCGGGGACCCGGGCAAGGACGGGGATGGTGGCGGGGACGATGATGATGGGGGCGGTTTTGGCGATAGCGGCGGAAGGGAAACGACCGAAGAGGCTGGGCTGGGAGGTTGGGCTTTTGCCTTGTTCCCGACATTCTGCTATGACAGCTAAGCGAGACGTAGAACTATTTTCTTCACCACCTCTACCAATAACTTTCCGCAAAACAGTTGATACAAGATTAAAGTGGAAATGTTTACTATCAAAACATGCTCATTCAATTTCGGACACTTTAACAAAAAATAACGAAAATCGTCTCACGTTCGTACGTAGATTAATGCAAAGTACCTATATTATTGTTTCATTTTAAGTGAGAATCGTCAGCATTTGTACAACCGCCTATCGTAAATGTATCATGAGTCCCTTAAATTAGACAAAACAGCTGTATCTATGTGTCACGAATATATCTGTGATATTTCAAACTCTTGTGCTGAAACTTAGTAAATACCTCATGAATAATATACTCGTCGCGTTTTGAGAATCATTGAGAGATTGTAATTTTTGGGTTACTTTACATGAAGTCCCTACGAGATTTTCAAAATTTTCTGGAAAATGTCTGCTCATTTTTTATATTTTTTGCACGAAAAGTAAAAAATTAATTTACAAGACTGGGATACAAATTTGATGTTCGCTAATGGCTCTGGTATTTATAAAATTAAAAAATTTTATATTTATAGCGTGAAAGGTTTTCGTTTAGAAACAAATTTGATCATTTGGCGAAAATCGGCTGAACGGTTTAGTCTCTAGCGTTGCTCGCAGACAGACAGACAGAGACGGACAGATGGAGAGAAAGACGGACGAACGTTTTTCTTTCAATTGGTTTTTCGGTATTGAGGACCCACAAAACAGATTCTGGCTGCACCACGTGTTAGGAGATTATTTTTAATATAGCAACTGGATTTATCCACTTTTTTGTTACCAGAACCCTGCAATAAGTTTTTCTGCCGAAAATCCTTTATTAAATTAAAGCCAGCATTACATAACTTTCCGTATACTATACGTACGTATAGTATACGGGAAACTAAAAATTAATCAATGGCAGCATCTGAGAATCATTCTTCGATTTTTACTCTTCCTCCAAGCAATATTTGCATTATGCTGATCTTTGGGAGCAGAACAGCTGCACCACATATTAAGTACTGTTCTTACGTTTATAAATTACAGAAAATGACCGTGATATATTGTTACTAAAGTTATGAGAGTCTAATTTGAATTCAATAAACATATACATTTCACACACATCTCATTTTTGGCGTGAATTCTTGCTGCTTTAAATGTTTAGGTACTTCTCAGCTTTACGTTTAATAAGGTTCCGATTTTTTCAACAGAACGTCATTCAGTTTAAATGATACTTTTTTAACAACCTGTTTAGTGAATGAATTTTAATATTAAGAGAAGGAAAATGACAAATGTCCTTCATTTCTACTAGTTTTCTTGTGTCTCTTTTCTTCCGTAAATGCGAGTATTTTATTGCATAAAGAAGCTTTTAATCCTCATTTTCATCCTTCACTGAACACAACTTTTTATCTCTTCCAAAACCATTATTGGGAGTGTCTGTAACACATTTACATCCTTCGTTGTCTCATATCTAATGTTGATGCCATTTCCAGCGACGGCTGCGAGGGCGAAATGGGAATATGGGAGATCTGCATGTAGGGTTTCGATTAAGCAAATCTGGGCCATACCATATACCAACCCAAACGAATTTCGAGTGGTCAGTGTGTATACCGGGGCAAATTGAGTTCTGCATTATTAGTTGATTAAATAACCAACATGTTTCCCCTTTGTTTGCTCTGATTCATTGAAATGACAGACATGGTCATATGCATTATATTTCATGTCGATAATTCTGCGAATTTCAAGTTGTGTGGTCTTGCTTATATTTGTTTTTTTGAAATTCACTTTTGTGTAATGATATTTGAATACTGTCTTTTTGTAGAGCGGAAATTTGAATACTTCCAACCGAACTGTTTGTGGAGTGTTGTCCCTGAGGCATGAATAGTCAATGCATTCTATTCATTGGTATTCTATGTATAGAAATAAACCCAGATTTGGTGCATCCATCTTCATACGATATGATGCTGGATTTGAGGTTTGTTATATTTGTAGTCTTCTATTGAAGTATTATTATTGCATTGTAAAATAGATGAAATAAGAAAAATGGGTATTTAATGTGATTAAAAATAAGAGCATTTTTTAAAGAAAGAATATATATTGCATTATACCCTTGCAAATACCATATAACTTTGAGGAACAAATATAGAGATTTTTTAGAATAAATAAATATCGAATGCTCAAATAATTTATTTGCTTATTCTACGTTTTGTTAAGAATACATATTAATTTTCTTAAAAACAAATTACGGTACTTTTTTAAATTTAATTTGCTTCACATATTAATAATGTTTTTATGAGCAAGATATGAACTCCAACTTGCGTCCAAATAAAAATATAATATCAACCAGAATACAATGTCCCCCGAATTTTTTTTATGTCTGGTATAAAATTAGCAAAATTTATGTGTTACAAAAAAATATTCCTTTAAAATTACGTTTCGGACGCTGACAGATAAAATGTACGTTTCAAAATTGAAATTACTACTGAAATGATATCCAATAAAAGGGTCGGAAGTCAATCAAAAATAAAAATAACAAAAGTAAAGCAAAAAATTCGTATGCGGCATGACCTTGTCTGCCCGCAAACAATCACAGCTCGGAAGTTAGAATTAATCACGCGTAATATGAGATGTTGAAATCCTGAACTACGGCTTTCACACTGTTGATGTCATTGACCTCTCTGTTTCTCGGGGACAATACCTTCATGCACCTACAACTCGTATTTTTGTTTAACACGGTCATAACTAATTAATACCAATTGATTTCAGTCCGCAAACAATAATTTTCAATGTAATTTTATTACAGGAGTTCATTGTATGAAGCCGAAGAAGGAAATATATACTTCTAAGGTTATCTCATAGTGCTCTCATCTTTAAAATAACCACGCAACCAAATAGATTTACACTGAGAAAAAGTATCTGTATTTCACACCATTGTTTCCATAGTTGGAATAAACGTGTTTGTACAGAGTGATAACTAGTAAATTGTGTATGTAATTGTGCAGTCAACGGCAACAAAGTCGTAGCATCTGAAAAAAACAGTTTGAATCGTTTTCCTATGTCCACATTCAGCATAGAGGAATCTTTTGGTTGCAAATAAGTATTCTTTTTCACTGTCGAAAATAACACTGAATAAATGAGAGTAGTATGTAATAACACATTAAGACAGCACCATTAAACCACACATTTAAATGGTTCCAATTTCGGGCTATCTCCAATAGATCCTTTCTCTGTAGGTAAGGTTTCGAAATTTTAAAGTAGTGATTCTGAGAGAACAATGGACTATTTTCGACATATTAGCAACGCTTATCTGATCTGAGAGAGATTCATGTGCAGAGATTTTCAACAAAACTGAAAAAGTTATTTAACATAAATGACAAGACAAGTAAAACAAGCATTTCTTCGTTTACCTCTTTAGCTCTCGGTACATGAAATTGCATGTCCTCGCCCTCATCTAAAAGCACAGTATCTTGCTCAGTGGAATTCGTCCACTTTCCGGTCCTTGCGAAACTCCTTGTCTTCGGATGGCCGACACCTTGCGTTCCCGCACCCAGTCCCGCGCCATCGCACCCTCCAGATCTAGTCCTCCTCGCTCCACTCGATCTGCCCCACTCACTCCAGTACAAGGTCAGCTACTTCCCTCTCAACACCCCATTGCCCTTTTCCAACATTCATCGTCCATCTCGTCCCACCCCATTTCGTCTCAACTGTCTCCGCACCACTCCACCTCCATTTGAACCGCTTCTCGCCGATTCGTCCCCACACCTTTCCATACCGTCCAGTTTTCTCTTCGTCGCATCTCGATAAACACCCCTTCCTGTTTCGCCTACTGCCCCCACACACCCCTCTGCCCCGCTCTACCCTTATCACTCACTATCGTTTCCACCTACACTCCTCTGCGTCTAATCCCGCCCTTTGTTGAAACTAGTCTCCTCCTCCCCGCCTCGTACTACTCCTTCCCGCCCCTCTCTGTCCCGTTCCTCCTCGCCCGTCCTCCGCTTCACCTCACCGGGTCCCGCTCTGTCTCTCCCTTCCCCGCCTCGTACCGCACCTTCCCGACCCGTTCTCTCCGATTCCTCCCCGCCCTTCACCCCCAACGGTCCCGCTCTGTCTCTCCCTTCCCCACCTCGTACCACACCTTCCCGACCCGTTCTCTTCGATTCCTCCCCGCCCTTCACCCCCAACGGTCCCGCTCTGTCTCTCCCTTCCCCACCTCATACCACAACTTCCCGACCCGTTCTCTCCGATTCCTCCCCGCCCTTCCCTCCAACGGTCCCCGCTCTGTCTCTGCCCTCCCTACCTCATACCACTCCTCCTCGACCCGTTCTGTCCTGTTCCTCCCCGCCCTTCACTCCACCGTCTTGCTCTGCATCTCCCTCCCCGCTCCGTCCCTCTGTGTCTCATCCCACCCCGTCCCATTTCCCCGCAATCCGCCCCGCCCCACCCCTTGCATCGCCGCCCCCACCCCTCCCTCCCCCGCGCTCTCCGGCAGCCTCTTTGCGATCGATGGACGCGAAACCGAAAAGAGCGAAAGGGGGTCAGGAAACCACGCCCGCGGCCCGGTGGCCCGCCGCCCTCCCCCGGGGCGATGGACGGCTGGCCGCCCGGGCGCCGGCCACCGCCCGCTGACACACTCACCCTCGCCGCTGCCAGTTTCATCAACCTCCATTGACATTGTTACTGCCGACACCGCTACCCGCCGCCGCAACCTCCCCTCCCAGTCAACGCAATAGACATGGCTTTTGTAATGGAAAACGTGGTTCAGGACATCATCTGATGGCACTGCAATGCCCCTGACCAGGAGAGACTGGGCTCAAGTCTCCACGTGGCAGCATTTTCGGACACCTACTACAGAGCTAGGTCAAATTCAGCCGCCGTCAGGAGGATAATTCGAGCGGCCATCTGGTCTGATAGGTCGTTCTCACGTGGTTTCTCCCATCAATACCAGGCGGATACCAGGTCAGTACCCTAGCGAACGGGCCACGGACCGCGTGCGATCTTCCCTTCCTCTTCCTTGGTCCAATCCAAGGGATAACAGTCGGGAGCTTACAGGCTTATTTCCAGCTGGAGCGGAGCCCCGCTGATGAGGAGATATCTGGTTGGGGAAAATCCTCACAAAGCTGTTGAAGCCCGGCGCCGGATCTCGTCGTCCATCGCGGGAAGATCACCCACCTCCCGTAATGAAACATGCACTACACTAACGGAAGTAATAATCCTAGCGGTTGGCGCACCCGTAATCGCCAATCAATCAATCAATCAAGTCATCGCTCTCATTCTTACCAGGCCTACAAATAACACCGCAATTATTTACATTGCTGCCATGACCATCTATACCGTTACCCTCACCTAGTGTTGGACTCAATGGATCGAATTCCGCCTGCACATTGTTGTTTACCTATGCGATGTGTGCATAGTGGACTTTCCCTTCTACAATGTATAACGTTTCCAAGATTTGATCTTGCTTGGTTTCCCTGTGTGGCTCAGGTGGAGTACGACAAGTTCTGGTAATCCCCCAATAACTGTCCTGTTGCAGGAAATACTGTAGGCGTGGCACCCAATTGCGTTCCGTTCGGACCTTCGGGCTGAAGGGAAGCTCTGTCCAGGCGAGGATATGCTCCTCCCACCGACTGATTTCCGGAATAGCATGTATGGGCGTACGGGTTGCACTAGTGTGTAATAGAATGCACATATCGAAGTTAGGGGAGATAGCGGACTCAAGGAATGGTGAATAGCGAAAGAATGGAGAAGGAATAATCGCGCGCAGGCTGTTGCTCGTTTGATACGATGCTGCTCCGTCATTAGTCTGAAAACGATCATAGACACCTCGGAAACCACTGATGAAAGCTGTCGCACTACTGAATTCGACTTGGAAAGGCGCCACCAATACTTACTGATGCTAAACCCATCAATCAAATTTCCAGCGCCACATTCTTGGTGGGAGTCGAATCCATGACCTCACAATTGCCGGTACACTCAAGCCTTAATAAGGTGCCTTACCACTCGACCAGATTTATCTTTAGTCTGTCTAAATACATATTCTTTAGTCTGTCTAAAGCGAATTATACACCTCAACTCATGTGTTAAGCCAACAATGCTGAAGTGCCTTTCGTTTGGAAACTAATCCACTCTCTTCGGCACGCAGTGACATGAACAGTTCGGAGAGACGGAGCTCACACAATTGTAGTATGCGGACGGCAGTTTCAAAGTTGCCGCGCTAACAGCGCGGCAAAGAGCGCCGGCAGCATGTTCCCGCCTCCGGCAGCGCGCAGCACAGAGCGTCGGCATCAGGCGCGCTGAGCTTCGTCAAGCGCGCCAAGGGTGTGCTCAGAAACCAGCCACGCCTGTTACCCTTGGGCTCCGCGCACTGGTGAACCCGCCAATCAGGGGAAGCCGCGGGAAGCCTTGCGCGGGAGCTGGCCCAAATAAAAGGACGCCGGCGGAGGATCACCGGCAGTAGAGCGCTCGGCGTGGTTTCAGCCAGATGGCAGATTGTTTTTTGGATATGCTAGACAGAGGATCAAGACGAAAGGTAAGATAAGCCTGCTAGCGAAATACAAAGCGATGGAAAGACAAGTAACACTGGTGGTTGTGGACAGTCGTGATGCGGTTAACATTCTAGGAATGGATGTTTTCACAATTTTTGGATTTACGGTTCAGGACGCGTTTGTCATTCAGACTAGCGCCCTGCCAAAGGAGGTAAAGAATGTGATAGATTTGAATTCAGAAGTTTTTTCGGAGCAATTGGGAAAATGCAAATTTTTTTGAGGCGCATTTGCAGTTGAAGAAAGATGCCACCCCTAAATTTTTTAAAGCACGACCTGTTCCCCTGGCAGTGAAAGATAAAGTAAAAAAGGAAATCGACAGGTTAGTAGATTTGGACGTCTTGACCCCCGTCAGTACTAGTGCATGGGCAACTCCAGTAGTCATAGTAAAAAGAGAGACGGTAAAATTAGAATGTGCGGAGATTTCAAGAGCACCGTTAATGCGCAACTCATGGTAGAGCAGTTCCCCATCCCCAGAGCAGAAGAGCTTTTTCAGAAGCTAGCGGGCGGGCAGAGATTTTCAAAAATAGATTTGCGGGACGCGTATCTGCAGATCCCGTTAGATGAAGAGTCTGCGAACTTATTGGTAATTAACACACCGTTCGGGCTTTACCGATACAAACCGGTTGCCTTTCGGGGTCGCTTCAGCTGCGGCTATTTTCCAGCGCTGCCTGCATACGCTGACAGCCCAGGTGAAGGGCAGCGCCAACTACCTAGATGATATAGTGGTAACGGGCGAGTCGGAGGAGGAACATCTACAAAACTTGAATCTCTTATTAAAGACTTTAAATGAATGGGGCCTAAGGGTTAACTTGGATAAGTGTGATTTTTTTAAAGAACAGATTACTTATCTAGGTCACGTGTTGGATAGCTCGGGGATCAGGCCAACCGGAGAAAACTCAACGGCGATTCAGCAGCTTCCGGTTCCTGTTAATTTGCAGCAGCTACAGTCATTTCTGGGGAAGATTAATTACTATGGCAAATTTATCAAGAACATGGCGGAAATAGCAGCACCCCTCAACGCTTTGCGTAAGAAAGGCGTAAAATGGCATTGGTCGGCCAGATTGTGACAAGGCATTTCGGAGGTTGAAAGAGAATTTAATGCAGGCAGTTAAATTGGAACATTTTTTGCCAGATAGAACGACTATACTAGCTGTAGATGCATCAGAATATGGTATTGGGGCAGTCCTTTCGCAGAAGGATGCTAAGGGTGTTGAGCGGCCAATTGCTTGTGTGTCAAAAACGTTGAATGTTCACCAGAAGAATTACTCTCAGATAGAAAAGAAGCTTTAGGCAATTGTATACGGCGTGAGAAAATTCAATGAATACTTGTATGGGTCAAAGTTCATAATCATTACTGATCATAAGCCGTTGGTGTCTTTGTTCTCGCCACACAAGCGTATCCCAGATAATACGGCGCGTAAGATGCAAAGGTGGGCGCTTTTCCTGTCTGATTATAGTTACAGGATACTTTACGATCTACATATCAGCATGCTAACGCAGATGCACTATCCCGTCTTCCGCAAGGGCCGGATGCAACTTTTGACTCTGAGGACATCGCCTGTCTCCAGCTGGACCAAGCCGAAGAGGAGGCAGTATCAGGTTTTCCAGTCTCGTCATATCAAGTGGCAAAGGAAACAAAGAAGGATCCGCAGCTCAGGCAAGTGCTGTACCACGTGCAAACTGGTTGGTCCAGCGCGCATAGGCGAACCAGGGCGCTGACGGAATGGTATAAGCTCCAACACAGGCTGTCGGTTAAGGGCGGCGTATTATTACTGGCTAGTGATGAAGGAGTTAGGGTAGTGATTCCGCATAAGTGCGACCAAAGGTATTACGCCTTTTACATGAGGGTCATTGGGGTATAGCCAGGACAAAGCAAGCAGCCCGCCGTTATTGTTATTGGCCAGGAATAACCAAAGATATAGAGGAGATGAGCAAGCATTGCGAAGCATGCCAAACTAGTCAGGCAGCGCCGAGAGCGGATTTAAGCTCATGGCCCCAACCCTGCGAGCCGTGGGACCGCATACACGTAGATTTTGCGGGTCCTTTCTTAGGGCATATGTGGTTGTTAGTAGTGGACGCATTGTCAAATTATCCGTACGTGATGCGCATGCAACACACAACTGCACCACATACAATAGATGCTTTGAAGAAAGTTTTCGTAACAGAAGGCCTCCCACGAGTATTGATCTCCGATAACGGCCCGCAGTTCATATCAGCGGAATTTCAAAATTTTGTAAAAGTAGCGGGATACAGCACATTTTGGCTCCACCGTTCCATCCTCAGTCAAATGGAGAGGTGGAAAGATTAGTGCAGACGTTCAAGTCAGCCATGCTTAAAGCAACTAGAGCGGGTGCATCAGTAGAGCAGGCGTTACTTAGCATGTTGACCACCTATAGGACGTTACCGAATATGTCAGGTAGAAGCCCCGCTCAAGTATTGCATGGTCGGCAGCCCCGTACCTTATTGTCCTTGTTATTTCCGGAAGAAGTGCCAGTGTCAACCAAAGGCGCTAAATTCAAGAGAGGAGATAAGGTACTGGTAAGAGTGTACGGAAGTAATTGTAAGTGGCAACCAGCAATAGTAACTGCAGTAAGAGGAGGCAGAGTTTACGTCCTCAGGACAGAAGATAGAGCAATCTCTCGGCATCAATCACAGATTAGGAGACGGTACTACGATTCTGTAGTAGATAAGCAACAGGCGGGGGGGCCAGCGCAGAGCAGGGCAACAGAAAGTGTAATGCGTTTTCCCTTTTCAAGCCAGCAGGAGGAGCGGCCCACACTGGATTCCGGCGCAACCATCGAGGAGCCATCTCTACAGTCGCAGCAGCGGCCGGCATTGCGGAGGAGCAACCGACTGCGTCGTTTCACCCCCTACATCACAACTTCGGTGGGGAGGGTGTAGTATGCGGACGGCAGTTCAAAGTTGCCGCGCTAACAGCGCGGCAAAGAGCGCCGGCAGCATGTTCCCGCCTCCGGCAGCGCGCAGCACAGAGCGTCGGCATCAGGCGCGCTGAGCTTCGTCAAGCGCGCCAAGGGTGTGCTCAGAAACCAGCCACGCCTGTTACCTGGGCTCCGCGCACTGGTGAACCCGCCAATCAGGGGAAGCCGCGGGAAGCCTTGCGCGGGAGCTGGCCCAAATAAAAGGACGCCGGCGGAGGATCACCGGCAGTAGAGCGCTCGGCGTGGTTTCAGCCAGATGGCAGATTGTTTTTTGTATATGAAGTTTTGTGGTAACTGTACATAGCGGCCGAGTTGGCCCAGATTTTTGTAAATAAATATTCTTATGGAAAGTGAGTGTTTTTGAGTTATAACAACAATATTGACACAATGGAAAGTGATGGATGAGCTGAAAGTGGACACATTTCCTATTTCCTGTGTGAAACGTTGTAATAGTGATGGCGTATGAAGTGATAATTTAAATCTGCTTGCAAATAATTAATATAGAAGAAATAATGAAAAGTTCTACATTAGAATTAGAACCGAATATTACTTTATCGAATACAAATCCCACACACAAAATAATAAGTAATTTGTACTTTTCCGAAGAAACAGCGGTTACGTTTCGCTAGCACCAAAAATATCAGCACTATCGACATAACTTTAGCGTTATTATCATTTTTATCTTAATAGGTTTTCGGCAACAAAACTAACTTTAGTACATATGCGTCTCTCACGCGATCCTCACGCGATATCTTATTAAAATTATTCAACAAATGAAACGTTCCTGACCAGTGAGAATTCTCCCTTACTTGATCAGAAAGCCAGATACGATGTCTAGTAACAAGAACCGGGCATGTTAAATCAATGGTCAGACGTCTGTTGTCGGAAACCGCGGAGTCTAGTCGGGACGTCCCTTCTGTGTCACAGAGGTGTACCGCCCAGGGGCAACCTGCCCCCGGTATGGATTTCCGTTAGCGGGGGCGACTTTCGTACCCTCGCCTGGGTCGACGTCGGCGGCGGCGGCGGCGGGCGACGCGGCTGCAAACAAAACAGAGCCCGGCTCCGCCTCTATCGATCGGCGCGTCGATAATTGGGGGCGGGCGGGTGGGCGGGGGCGACCGCTGCGTCGAGATGCGATGCGATGCGATGGAAAGGCGGGCGCGGTGCGGGTGCCGCCGTCATTAGGCTGCCTGGAACGGAGGGCGCGGGGAGGGGGGGAGACTGTTTCCGCCGGAAAAGGGCGGCAGGGCGGGCGTCCCGGCTGTCGCCCGCGGGCGAAAAAGTGGCCGGATGGCGCCCCGTGGCCAGCGTACGTCAATGTGCGACCGGGGGGCGGTGTTCGGGCCGGGCGGGGACGGAGTGGGAATGGGGAAGGGTGAGGTGCGGTTATGGGGGGAGTTAGAGGGAGGCGGGTGGGGGAGGATGATAGCGGAGAGGGGAGTGGCGGAAGTGGAAGGGGAGAAGGATGGGGAAGGACGGGGACGGAGTAGGAATGGGGTGAGGCGGGATGAGGCGGGTGCAGGTAGTTGGGTGGTTTAGAGGGGGTGGGATGGGGGAGGATGATAGTGAAGTGGGGAGGGGAGGAGGATGGCGGGGAGGAAGGTGATGGGACAGGGAGGGGACGGAGTGGGTATGGGGTGAAGCGAAATAGAGCGGGTACGGGTAGTGGCAAGAGGTAGTCACACGGGACAGAGTGGGGGGGATGATAGCGGAGAGGGAAGGGACGGAAATGGAAGGGGAGGAAGGAGCGTGGCGGGGAGGAGGGCGATGTGGCAGGGTGGAGACGGAGTAGGATTGGGATGGGGCGGGGTGCGGGGAGCGGCGGGAGTTAGACGGGGGCGGGCTGGGGGAGGATGGTGGTGGAGAGGGGTGAGACGGAAATGGAAGGGCAGGAGCATGGCGGGGCGGAGGGCGACGGGGGAAGGACGGGGGGCGCGGAGACGGGAAGCCGGGAGGGGGCGGGGCGGAGATGTCCGCCGCAGAGTAGTGATTGCTGCGGTCGGCGATTGCCACTGCAGTGAGCGGGTGGGCGTGGCCGGTCCAAAGCGGTGGCGTTCGGGGACATTGCAGGGAGTGAGATAGAAGCAGCAATTAACAAATTACAGCAATCTGAAACAACTATCTTGCAATTTCCGTTATCTTTATCTTCATTATCGTAGTCATAATGGTTTGAATTATTATAGGCATTATCAATACTCTTCCACAAAAACAATTGACCTCGCTGGAGATGCAGAGTAGCCGAAAACCCGAGGGATTCGGGAATACACTGCTTTATATATGAAGTACGTCAAGGTTTTTTAATATACAAGTATCAAAGCGGGAGTAATAATAAATTGCCAGTGGCTAACAATACCTTCCAGAAACAACGTACCACGAAATAACTACCCAAACATCTCTGGTTACACAATCGTCCTTCCCAATGTCTTCTTTGTCATTTATACCTTGTATTTTCTTCATGACTTACGTGGGTTGTGTTTATTTTCCTGTGCTAGGCTTCCTTTAAATGCCATTACTGTAGTTCGACGCGCATTTTATTTCGAAGATTGTTCGTTATTTCTGACTCGAATCCGATCTCATTAAGAGTTTCCATTTTCCCCATTAATATAATTGGAAAACACCAGTTTAACACACGACGATCTCATTGTCTGTTTAATCTGTTTTATTTTATGGTTTTCTTGTTATTGATAACTAAATCTCGCTTGGTATTGTTTTTCAATGAGAAGAAGTGGCATAGAATCTTCTCTGGCGGAGACTCGGTAACACCAAGTTCGGTATTATTTTTTTCCTTTGTACAAATTGTTTTGTCTGGTCGATTTGTGGATCAAGTGATATAAGCTTCTATTCTTTCAGTTAGTAAATGTTAGATTATATTTCTTTATTGGGTTGACTTCTGTTAAGAATTTGCTAACATAGAATGTTGCAACTTAGGGGTTTGTAGTAGTTATATTATTACATCAAATAAAGTAATATTAAGCTCTTTTTATACGGATTTTCCTAGCAAGTTTTTGAAATTATTTTTTGTTAGTGCATTAAAACCGATATCTTTTACTCTCTACTTTAAATTATTGTTTCTGTGTGATATCCCTAATACATGCCATACTGTAATAAATATTCGAAATTTTCCGGAGCCTCGTAACCATTGTAATGTATTTTTAAGAGAACATGGAGGGGAAAAATATTCCTTACTCGGAAGAACAAGCCTTTGTCAGAGCAAATAAAATATCATAAACTTTTACTATGAAATGAAAATGCCGGAAAATACAGTTCCACATAAATTCCAGGAAAAGCAAAAGCCAACGAACGTTTAATCTTCCAAACAGAACTAGCGAATTAGCTAGCGAATGGTGAGCGGTTGCTCCACCAGGAATTCTTGGTAGTGTAAAGTAGGAGTGGCAGACCAAATGAGAAAATGCGCCTCTGAGTAGTGCTTTAATTAGAACGCGCTGCACAATGTAGAGACAAGGAAAGACTCTCTCAAGGGTTGGAAGCTTAGTGATCAGCTATTTAATTGACGTGAGTCAAAGAAGCAACCGCATGTGTTCTAGGAAACTCTAAGTTGTCAAGGGACTCTCCACGCGGTTATTTAAAAATCAACATCGTAAAACTAAAATATTTATGATAGATATTTTCGTGTAGATTTTCCTCTTTCTTCTAAGATTCTAAGGCTCTGATTTGACGTCGACGATCGTGGTATAACTGGAGTGTTTTGTGGTAAAGTGCCTTGTCGGAGTTTTGTGACTGTGTCTTAGGGAGTGTGAAAACAGCTCATTGCTTGGCGCAAGGGATGGCAGTAGGGTAAGGTGAGAGGTGGGAAGGATCTTTCACTTTATACGTCGCCCTTTACATACTGATTCGGCTTGGGGCAGGATTAATTGAACGAAGGCATAGAAATCAATTAAAGCAACTGCTCTCCAGAATTTTCATTCAGTGACATCATTTTGCCAGTTTTTTACAAATAAATTATAGTGCTTATTCTAATCCGAATAGAATTCTCGAATAACTACGTGATTAGACATCTACTAGAAAGAGCTGTCAGTTGTAGGGCATTTTAGCACAGTGTGCTGAAAGTACAAGTTTAAGCAGAAGTACTAAAAGTGAGACGATTATCGAAGGTTCAGGTAAAAATGTGAATGCAACAACAAAAACAAAACACTTCCGTATTTCTACTCAGCCTGTAGGGCTCATGTCACATTTCCTACTCGCAAAATTAAACTTCACTTTTACAACTTGTATCGTAAGTAACTATTTTATAATACGGAAACATTCACTTCTTTTTTCAGTTAGTTAAAATACAACCACTTGACAAATACAGCTCTGGAATGAAACTACATTCTTTCAAATCCCAAATCCAATTAACACATTTCTAATTGCTTTTTTGGAGTCGATTCTTCTTGCATAGAATCAGCACCACGCTTACCTACCGAGCTGGCATTTGCAAGCTGCGGTCATCCAGAAAATTGCAATAGATATTGATTGATTAGTGATTCTGGAAGCGTCAACTGGTAAGGTCATTAGTCCTGTAAATGTAGTGCATGCTTCATCGCGGGAGATGGTGATCTTCTCCCGTATGATGGTGAGATCAGTCGCCGACCTATGTAGAAGTGTGAAAATTTTCCACAACTAGTTCTCTCTCACCAGCCTGCCACCGACCCAGCCGGGACCAACTCTAAGCTCTCGACGGGTGTGATAGTGCAGTGTATGTGGGTGTAAGTCTGTGTAAGTAAGGGGAAAAGACAGAGCAAGAAAGAGTAAGGAAAGATCGCGCATGGTCAGTGGCTCATTTGTTAGGGTACTGCTCCGGCATTTGCCTGATATTGATCAGATAAAGCACGGAAAACTACGGATCGGTGCAGCCGGTCGCTAGAATTATCTTCCAGGTAGTGGATGAATTCTACCTAGCTGGCACGCTAGTTTCCAAAATTCTGGGATCGGGTCTCGAACCCTAGGGTCAGAGGCACTGCAATGTCATCAGTTCATACTCAGAGCCACCTAAGCCGGTGCAGTAGACTTTAACGTCATTGAACTGATAAAGAGCAAAAAAGAGGCGAGGTTTAAGCTAGATAACACATATAACAGCTGGGGTTTGCTACGAATAAAGTTCCACATATTAGGTATCGGCTGAGTTGCGTTCTGTAGTCTGAATTTCACCTTCTTATAAGAAAAAAAATCATACATACCAGAAATACCAGTTTTTGGAACAAATGTACTCAGAAGCCTTTTTTTAGTTTCAATTCCTTTGTTCTTTATTGAATGTGGACTGTTAACGTATTAACGAGACGCGGCCATTAAAAATGACTTACCTTTCCAGTTTCGTTCCGGTAAATCCGTATAAAGGAACAGATTAAGAATAAAATTAAATGCCAAATTCATTTCACAAGAATTCGTTTTAGCTATACCTGGACCATCATTTGCAATGCAAATTCCTTGATTGCCTTGAAGAATGTACTTCTGAAGTATTTTGGGGTATATATTTTTTCATTTTTTACAATAATGCAACATCTGTTATGACGCTTTAATTGTTGTTATGGAGTTGGATCCTCTGATTAATAAAGTGATTGATAATTCAAAAACGTCTTTGTAGAGAATAATATTAATCAGATTAGTCAAAGACTGCCTTTTTAATGATTATAATTCTGATGTAGGTCCAATAATTTTCAGATAATGAGGAAGGCCAATGACCTTCGAAACGTTGGAAGGATTGTACAATAAAAATATATAAATGTTGAGTCTGCCTGAAAATTATTGGACCTACATCAGAATTATAATTCAAAAACTTACATTACTTCAAAGTCAGAGATACTGAAATTTCTTACAATACTCGAGATTAGTCATTCTTACTATGATAGGTTACATAATTTCTTTATTACTACCTATGAAAACAAACAAATTTACATTCTGAAACTAACTGACACAATGAGCCAATCCTGTGATTCAGTGTAATGAAATTAGTGGACTCGTTCCAACATTTTCAAGATTTCAATTTCATTGCCAAAGGTACTTCTGGGGAGGTAAGAGATATCGCTTTAAGCAATTTCCTTGATTGTTTTCCTCAGAACATGATTAAAATTTTAATATATGATATTTGAAAATAGAAGCACTTTTTCGCAGTAGAGTTCCGTTTGTCTGCCATGCAGAATAATAAAAATGCTATAGATTTGAAGTTGAATCAATGATCAAAGTTTTACTTTAGAATTCTGTAATTTGTAATGTATTTGTCTAACGAATATACAACAACATAGGCAATGCTGGAATGTAAATAAATTTTACCGTGACATATTTTGTGTTGATTATATGCACATTACCATACTAATTGCAAATACGTAAGTATTATAATGTTACGAATTCAGATAAATAAGGAATATTTTAAGTGTGGGGCATAAATAAAGGGTCAATTTCCCAATAGTTGTAAGGTCTACAATTGTCACAAATATCTCAGCTATATATTGACATTTGTCTCTTAAAATTCTAAAGTACTACCAAAATACTCGGCGTTGCCCGGTTTTTTCATATTCAATCATTGTGAATGTCTCCATGTCTCTCCACATGTTTCTCTCTGTATCTGTTTCTCTCTATCTGCCTCTCTCTAAGTATATTTCTGTCTGTCTCTTTCTGTTTCTATCTCCCTGTTCCTCTGTTTGTCTCTATCTCTATGAGTCCGTTCCTCCATTTCTGTTATTCTGTCTCTCTCTTTCTGTTCCTCTTTCTGCGTCTCTGCCTCTCTGTCTTCCTCTGTCTGCGTCTGTCTCTGTCTCTATCTTTTTTCTGTCTTTCTTTGTCCCTGTCTGTTTCTCTCTCTCTCTCTCTCTCTCTCTCTCTCTCTCTCTCTCGCTCTGTGTCTCTGTCTGTCTCTCTGTGTTACGCTTGTCTCTTCTTGTCTTTCTCTGTGTCACTCTCGTTTCTTCCTGTCTCTTTCTGTGTCACTTTTGTCTCTTCCTGTCTCTCTCTGTGTCTGTCTCTTTCACTCTGCATTTCTCTGACACTCTCCGTCTCGTTTCGCCTCTCTCCGTGTCTGACTCTGTCTCTCGCGCGCCCGTCCGGTTCTCCTGGACCTCGTCCTGCGTCACACGGCAACGCTCTGCAACAATGAAGCCCAGGTGAAGCGCAGTTTGAATGGAAATTGAATTAAAATTTAGCGCAATTTTGTTCTGCAATTCTGTTTACTTTCCCGTGTACGCACGTATATAGGGAGTAATATACGTAGTATAGGGAAAGTTATGTAATGCTGTGCGAAAAAACGGGGAATTTTTGGCAGAAAAAAGTTCATTGCCGGGCACTGATAACGAAAAAGTGGGGGGGGGGGGAAATCCCCTCACACGTGGTGTAGCCTGAATCCCGGTTTTCTATGTTCTTGATACCAAAAAGCCAATTGAAAGCAAAACGTCCGTCCGTCCGTCTGCCCGGTGTATGTGGACACCACTAGCGCTTAAACCACTCGTGGGATTTTTTCCAACTTGAAGAAATCCCTGTCCAACTGGCTGTTGTTGAAACATTTAGATTTTGAAAAACTCTCTTCAAACTTTGGTAGTCCCATCGGACATTTTCAAAATTTTCTCAAAAACTGATCCAGATTGTTTGTTTAAATTTCTTGTATGAATAGAGTAAAATACAGTTATTAAGGTGGGTTGGGTCTGATTTTCACGGTTAACTGTGAACTTTCGAAAATTGCAAAAGTTTGATTTTTTTCGGCATCTTCCTACAATTGCAAAATTGAAGATAGAGATTTTTCCTTCAAATAAAATGTTATTCGTAATGAGTTCTTCCTTTAAGGTCCTGCACATCTTTTTAAACGTTGGTAGTTTTCGCGGAATATTGCATGCAATATGTATAATTTCAGAAAGAGATGTTTCAGAATCTCCCATTGCCAGCGGCGCAAGAATTTTCCACGTGGAATCGTACTTCACATCTTCTCTGCCTAATCTGAACGCTTTGACCCATCGTGCGGCAACTCTAGATCACCACACGCTTTGCCCAGTCCCTGAAAACATTCTTGCGTACTACACCCTCGTTCCACTTCAATTTTAAGCCATGAACTTTGTCCTACCTTTGTAAACATGACGTTAGAGCGCTTGCAATATTACTATGAAGTTCAACGATTTACACACTGCAGTAGACTGATAAAGCTACGCTCGCTCCACCTCGCTGCACACACTCATCTAATAGTTCTTCATTTTATCACGACAGATGGCACCAGGACGACTCACCGGCTTTAATTTACAACAATATTCTCATTACTTTTTTATCCAAAATATCTATATTATAGCTCTAAAGAGCACGATTCAAGTGTTCTTTTGTGCTCTTTAGAACACGGGCTCTTTAGAGCACGAATCTTTAGAGATTAGAATCATGCTCTTTAGAGTAGTAC
This sequence comes from Acheta domesticus, assembly GCA_031308135.1. Lineage (NCBI taxonomy): Eukaryota > Metazoa > Arthropoda > Insecta > Orthoptera > Gryllidae > Acheta > Acheta domesticus. The sequence continues at coordinate 18,410,996 of JAHLJT010008756.1, read as the reverse complement.
TCTAAAGAGCACGATTTAAGTAGCTCACTGGAACCCTCCTAATCAGGTCCTAGTGAAAGACTTTAAACAAGTGAGGTGCCATTAAAGTTAAAAACATAGAAGTGGGATATATATATATATATATATATATATATATATATATTGATTACAGCTCAATTCAATTCATTACATTATTCATTCATTCAATATATATTGAATAGATTACAGCTTTCCTTTATTAATAAAAATCTTTGAAATTTGCGTTGTTTGAAATGCGCGGCTAGAGTTGAAACGGGAAGATGGCGTCATGCGCAACTTGGCTAGGTAGTGGGAAAACATATTGGTCTTGCTTAGAGTTCGTCGTGTTGAGTGATTGTTAAAACGATTATTTGTGACTCTCAATTGTAAGTATTCGAAGTACTCTCTTGAACATAAATTAAAACAATATTGTATGTGTAAAGATCTTGGTTTATACAAAACATGTGTATTAATGGATATGTAGCATTTTCTGTAGTAACATTTTTATAGCTCTTTCTTCTGTGTAATGTAATCGCAAGGGTTCAGATACTCAGAATTTATGCTGTAACGCATGGTGCAGTCAGTAGCTGACCTTCCGAAGTTTGGTTGTAGTATCAAACTATTTTTATTTCTAAAACAATGAATTATAAATTGCGGAGTTTCAGCACTGATTCAACTTTTATCTAGTGCTGTGACATCGAGCGATATAGACAATTTCAATTTAACTGGAGCGAATGGTATTAAGACTAACCCGCAGTATATTCTGCTGTGTACAATTGCCAGTTTACGGTGAAGTAGCAATTAAAGGGTTTTGAAGATGTTAAAAAATTTCATTACTAAGGGTGTTAATCTGCTCCCTTACCAGCATTACACATATCTTCCTTACGTACTGTGATAAGTGGATAATTATGGGGGAAATTACCGAAGAAAATACGAGAGACGGAGTATGAATTCGAACGACCGCGCAAAGCTGGGCGCGGTCGGAGCAGCAGCGGTAACTGACCAGGAGGGGTACCGGCCAAGTGTGATAAGGGAGCAACCCCCACTCACGTCATTTTGAGGAGAAAGGAGGGGAGGTGCGGCTTGATCGGAAGAAAATTCCTTATTCTTGTCTGAGCAGCGGTACTGAACGGTCGTATTCTAGATCAGTGGAAAGAGTATAGGACTTGTGAGAGAAAGTGCTCGAAATCGTGGTGCAGTAATTTCGCTAGTTAGCAAAGCGATATTTCGGGATGCCGTGATATGATTTGAACTGTGAATGAATAGTCATGCTGAACAATTCCGAGCTTTAGAAAGTGAGTCGAAAACAGTGAATTAGGAAATTATTACCCAGTAATTGGTGCGAGCCGAGAACTTTGATAAAGCAACTGTTCGTGTAAACGGCCGCGTTCTAGTGCATGAGCGCATGAACAGTATTCAAATTCACGAACCGGACAGGAAGAGAAGAGGACGGAAGATCCTGCAAGAACGTGTTGTGGAGGCGACGCGAGAGGAATCGTGGCCGCTTGGAACTCGCCCTTGGCCGCAGCAGCTGGGTGTTTGAGAAGGCGACAGCGCGAGGGCGCGCGACCTTCGCGGCAGTCCCGTTGGCTGGCGTGAGAAGACGGCGAACGTTGAGTATTGAAAAGTTTCATTTTGGGCATAGTGAGAAAGTGGAACTGTGAAAAGACGTGTTATTTAACCAGAACTAGTCACGAGAACTGGGGAGGGGAAATAACTAGTGACGGAGCTAATTGCAATTTACTAGACATTTTCCATATTCCAAGTCAATGACCAAAGGGGGGAGTTAAAATCTAACCAAATGTGGATAACATGTAATATTTCTTGTTCAATGAGGGAGATCTTTTGTAAAATAGATTTAAGAATTTTGGATGGGGAATTATGGTGAAGGTGATTACGAACAAAGGGGTAATTTTTGTGTAAATAATTGTTTAAAGAATTGGGTCAAAGTTGATGTTAAATTTGTTTGTAAATTAGCAGTAAGTGGTATTGCCAGTCAATTTGCGTGGGATCCCATGTGCACAGGCCTGAATAAATTGCTGTTGAATGGTTTCTGGAAAGGTATCTGAAACGAGCAATGCTATGATTTCATGTGTAATTATGTTTTCTTGATTTGGGAATCTTTAGTTGGAATAAATCCTGACTTGTTATCAGAAAAGGTGTCATTAAATCACATGCGATTCCGAATCACGACTCCTCCCTGCCAAGATCCCTGTGCCTTTTCAGGCCCCCAAAAAAATAATTAGGATTATCGTGGCGAAGTACAGTCACAGTACGTTTCCTAGGTCAAATTTTAATTTCTTCACATTCATTTTGTTTCGGATTAGGCACGAGACAGATTTTCAACAACTATTCTCATTTTCTCCTGCCATTCATTCCACCTTGGACCTCCCACGATTCAGGTCAAGACTTTTATGACTTATAACCTATATTTCAGGTTGTATAAATACCTAATACATTCATTCTACAATTTTGTATTTTATAATCGTAATTTCATTATACTGAAAAGTATTTTTATTGAAATGGCCTAACAAGATGTAGTAATTTACTTAAAAAGATCTCACTGATTTTATTCTGTGTTTAATTCTGCTTTTCTTAAGATTGATTTTTGTAGTAAATACTTATATCATTTGAAAGGCCGTAAAGAAAAAAATTTCTACATCATTAATCAAAGTGCAAAGAATAGAAAACTGACAAAAATCCAAAATCGAAAATTTTCATCCACATGGCATTCAGCTACGGCCCTGAATGATCGTTGACTTCAACGTCTTCACGCCCTGGACTGAATCCTGTTTTCTACGCTTAACACGTGAATAGGTTATATTCCGATATAAATAGGAACACAATAATCAGGCTTGTATAGCTGAGGTCACTAAGACTGACGAGCTTTAGCTACCTCGTTCCTGAAGGGTCGCGGGTTCGAATCCCGCCCGGGACATGGATGTTTATGTGTATACCGTTACCGTTATTTCCAGTATTACAATGGTCGCTATATGACCTTAGTAGTTGAAAAGCGCCCTTAAAATGAGTAAAAAACAAACGATATATGACCTGATGATGGTAACAAACAAGGGATAACCTGATGATGGAAGTTAACGTAGAGTTCGGAAAAGACGTTAAGTAAGAAAATAAAAGAAAAAATTACCTCATGATATTTGTGTAATATTTCTTATGCCTCAAAACGTTTGTCACAAATAACAAGAAAGTTTATATGTACCAATATTTCGACGACCTTAAAAAGACTATAAGTCTTTAATACGTGGATCTCAAGGTCGTGAGAGCCAGAGAGTATCCAGACGTTCAGGTATTCAGTTTTAAGAATAATGCAGCCCATTTCTTCCCCTACCTCTTTGTTCGTTCCGAAATCTTCCGTGTTGAACAATTTTCGTCAATCTGCCGTCCGCCCCCTTTCCCTTGTGTCCCGAAGCGCAACTTGGGCGTGGGTGGCCCTCCGCTGACAGGCAATCTCCTCCGGCGGCCCTGCTGTGTTGACTTAGGCGCTGTTCGGCGAAGCGGCGAGTCGCTCGACCGTCTACCACTGCAACTCCAGCGCGGCCGCCGAAGGAGTTAATGGAATTGGAAGGCCCCTTCGGACTGAAGCAGCTCCTTTAAGGAGCTCTCTTCCGGTTACTTCACGTCCTCTCTTATTTAAATCTTCTTCTTCGTTCTCTGGAACTGTAAATTTCGTGGGTTTTGGGGCCAGAGATCTGCGTACTCGTGTTGTCAGAGGCTTTTCCAGTTCATGGAAAATGATCCGGATGATCTACCTCCCTGTAAAAAGTGTTGACAATTTAGTCTCTAACCTGGAAATTCTAGGGTGAGAATTCCAATGATGGCAAATTTTTCGACATTAGTTAAATTACAAGGTCAATTTCCTTCTTTGTCCGGTGCCGGCTGTTCTGATCGGTAGTTTCCCGTAGATTTTCTGATCAATAACAGGCGAATACAGGAGCAGTAACCTATCAGATTGATCACAAACAGCACGAAATATTTATTTCCTCTTCCTTGACATTTACCTTCCCATTACTGAAACACACTAACACTTACCTGCACTACACTACCACCTACTTCGGGATACCAGTTGGAAGCGTAGAGCTTCCCCCGACTGAGACGATGCTCCTCTAGTGATGCATATTTGGAGAGGAAAATCCCCTGCACGTTGACGAGTAAGTAAGCGCAGGATCTTGCTACCCAGTTGGGGAGGAACATCGCCATTTCCGGAATAAAAGATTCATTTCACTAACCACTGTCAATGGCACTTTGGTGTCCGGAAGCATCGATCAGTCAACCAATCAATCAATTAACCACACACGACGGGAGACCAGTCGGCAACTTGGAGCTTGTCCTGGGTTGGACAGAGCCCAGGAGAAAGGAGATATCTGGGAGGGAATCCGACATATTGGTCGCCGCCCGATCTCTCGTTTCAGCAAAAGGAGGCTACCGCCATCTAGTATAGCATTCACAACACGTAAGGTACTAACCATCATAGAAGCTGATGCACCCAGAAACATCAATCAATCAATCAATCAATCATCTATTACTATAAATTTCATGCGTTTTGGCTAGTTCTTTCTACTCGTTTTCTAAGTTTTATCTAGTCAATAGGAAATAGGGTGGTGAGCCAATCGCTGGACTCTAGGAGTAACAGACGAACAAAGAGTTTTGGATGGTCCTTAGTTTATTGTTAAAACTCTTGTTCTGGAATCCGCCTAAAATTCATAAGGAAAACCAACGAAAATTACAGACCGGTGTAGCCGGTCTTTTGAATAATTTTAAGTGTCATCCACTGACTCTTATACTTAGTTATTCTGTAAGTCTTCGCGGCCAACATCCATTGAATATTGATTTCTTCGTACACAGTGCAAAACCATCGAAGGCCGCTACACGTTGACCGAAACGTCTGGGACTACAAAACAGCCTAAACGTCAGACTTACTTTGTCCCAATCACTAATTATTAATAGCTAAATTGGTGTAGAAATTTTGAGAATATTGTAATTCTTACTTAAAACATTCCGGATGAGAATGATTTATCTAGAGAGTAACTACATACCAACTCTTTTAAATGAATAAGTTCGAATTAGTTGCTTTGTAAAAAACGCAGTGGCATAGCAATTCTCATGTGTTTCCACTTGCGACATCTGATACAGAACTCGAAATTTAAAATTTATTACGAGAAAGAGAAAAGAAACGCATTCTAAGTGTTATCTTGACTTTACTTTTTACTTCCATTTACCCCGTCTCGCTATTCCAATTGTCGTTTAATGTAATATTCTGACATTGTCATTTATTACATTTGATTACATTAACCCCAGAACCATGCTCTATACAACGAGTTTAGTGATAGCTGTTTATAAAATTATGAACCAAAAGAATGGTTATATTTAAATTATGTATTATAAATTTCATTCCCCACTTATTATTCAAATTGTTCATGATAGTTTTATCTGCGGTAACTTAAAATCACTCAATGAACCAAAAAGTGATGTAAACGCACGATTACTACAAACCAATGTCTTTTTAATATTTCCCTGTCCGATATGGTTCTTATTGCGCAATGCAAGCGTAATCTCGCATTTATTTTCACGTCACGTACATGAAGGTTTACAAAATATTCATGGCATAACTCCAGGTGATCAACGAGGTGCAGTTTGGACAGGCATCGCTTAATCAACTCAACCCACTATTGTCTCGTCACATGTTTTGGAAGTATCTCATAATGGCGACGTAACTCATGGCCATTATTGGCATTGTAAAGGCGTTTCCTGTATTTTCAGGCTTCAGTGCTCCACCGTGTTATAAGCTTGCAGAACCCTAGTGAAACCTAACTACATACAAATGCAAATACAGCGTCTGTTTTCCAAAATATCTACTTATGCTGTAATCTCCTTAACAATTTCAAATTTATGATATTTATTTTTCAACGAATGCAAAGAAAATCAATTTCTGGATATGAATAATTTTTAAAAGTTTCAGTAACAATGTTTCAACAACAATTGCTAGAGCACATTGTATTACGAATATTCTACTCAAAAATGTCACAGCCTTCACTCAAATTACCACAAAGAACGAATATATGATCGAGATAGTATGGATTATTTTCTTCTATCTGCTTTTCTTCTTTTCCTCCTTAATATTCACTTATTCACTTAATATTCACTATATATCAGTAATATTCATTATAAACCACTAATATTCACTATATTCACTTATTTCTTCCTTAGTATTCGCTATATATTCCTTAATATTCTTAATATTCACATCTTTTTTTATTCTTCTCTTCTTTTCCCCTCTTCAGTTTCTTCTTCTGTCTTCGTCTCTTTCTTCTACTCTTCCTATTTCTTCTTTTCTTCCTTTTCTCTCCGTGTCTTTCTTCATCTATTTCTTCTGTTCGTCCTCCACATATTTCTTTTCTTTCTTTTTTCTTCGTCTTCGTCACCTTCTTCCTGAAAGGTTTAATTTGTGGAACAATGTTTTACATGATTTACAAAGTTTAACAAAAACAAGTTTTTTGTGGAAATGTACTCAAATTGCTAATTTCCAGAAAATCTAAAACATTTTCTCAAGAATACTCCAATTTTTTCAACCCAAATTTGAATAAGTTCCTAGTTCTTTATTGATATTGTTAAAATAATATTTAAAATTATATATGGTGAAAAAATGCGAAAAAATTGAGAAAATATGAACAAATTATTTAGGAGCCTGTAATTAGCAGCTGAGAAGAGAACATGGACAATCCAAAAGCTAGCCTGGACTAAGGAAATTACAAAACTAACAAATGAAAGAAAGTCTGTGCCATTCTGTAGCATAACTATTTTTTTCCTTTCTCGCATAATTGTTCCTGATGTAGAGTAAGTATTGTAATGCTGCAGCAAAAATGTCACTGCAGAGTCTGTGACCGGTGAGTCCGACATTCGAGTTCTTAAAATAGGAGGATTTTCGAAACAAGCTAGACGAATTCAGCCGCTGTCAAGAGGAGAATTTCAGCAGCCATAAGCACTAATAGGTAGTTTTTTCGTGTTTTTTTCGATCAACACCAGGAGAATGCTAGAGCAGCACTCTAAGGAATGGGCCACGGACCGCGTGCGATCCCTTTGTCCCCTTCCGTGTCCTATCCTCGTAATTACTTACAATTAGATGCACTTCAATACCACGTGCGTCCGGAGACAGTTCGCGAGCTTAGAGCTAGTCCCGGCTGGGGCGGGTGGGATACACCTATTTGGGGAAGACCCCTTGGGGCCGACGGTAGGTAAGCGACTTAGCCTCGCATCTCGCCATCTAGCGGGCGAAAAACACCGCCACCTCCCGGGCAAACATAGACTACACTTATGGTAATAATTACCTTAGACTTTGACGTGCCTCAAATCACTAAACAATCTAGCAAATTAGAAAGTAAAAATCTGTATCCAGAAACATATTTTATTCGAAAGTAAAACTAGTTTTTTGGCTTTCTAATAGCGAAAGTGTTGTTCCTATTTCTAATAAATAATTTCATATGCCATGTAGTGAAGTCGTAATTCAGGGATTGGGGTCCTTGAAATAGAAAAATTGATTTGCTCCAAAACATTTGTCCGTCCTTCTATGCGTCCATCCGTGATCAACTCTACGAGTTAAACCGTATTATTTACAGAAATACGGATGTGTTAATGATATCTGAGGAAGACGAAAGTGTGGATATAGAAGATTTTGCGAAAAAAATTCGAAATTAATTGAGGATGATCCTATTAGATAATAACGCTGAAGAGCTGCTTACAGATGATTTTTATGGGCATGTTTATGCATATTAGGAAAAATCTTAAAAGATAATTTAGCCATATTATATTCTAATTATTCAGCATCATAACTGCAATTATTTTTATGGTGTTAATGATTCTCAAATTGCAATATTTCAAAGTTATTATCCCCTACGGAGGTAACATGCAAGGCCATTGGGTATTGGGAATTTTTGAACGGGAGTAAAACCTTATTAGCTATTATGTTTCATTGGTATGTCCTATGTTAAAGATTGTAAGAAATTATTTAAACAAAGCTATGCATGACATAAATTTTCATCACATTAAAATATTTTCAAAACAGTTTATAGCGTCCGCGATGCCACATTCAACTAGTGTTTCCTAAATAAAATATTTCCTTAAAAGCTGCGGCTTTAAATAATATGAAAGGCAGAAATGTGAGCTAAAAATAGCTAATTTTGAGAAATGGTCAACGGCATTTCTTTAAAAACGGCTCCAATATTTTCAACGAAATTATCATTGAAAACTTGATTTTCTGTAATTTTTTAAAAATCTTTTCTCAGTTGTACTAAAAGGGGCGAAAAATTGAGACATTGTGAAGAAATGTATGTTAGGTAAACGCTAGTTGGTTGGGAAAAACCGAAAGTCTAGCCAGACTAAAAAAAGTAGAAAACAATTTAGTACGAGAAAGTCTGTGCTATTCTGTAGCATTTATACTTTATCATTTTTATAATGTTTTCTGGAGCAACAGATATCAAGTATGTCCATCTACGTAAGGTGGACATTCATAATGTCGTTAATATCGTGTGGTTACTGTGTGACAAGCGACACGATAACGACACTACCTGTCTTATGCAATAAATAACCCCCTTTCAGGAATAACTCATTAACACATTTCGTCATTCGCTCAATTGCCTAAATCATTCATTTGTGCAATAGATCCTACGAACTAATTGCGTGGTAAATTCTGTCAGCTCGATGTGTGCGTTTGGTTAACGTCCATTTCCAACTGATGTACGGCATACCAATCTGAGGATGTAGAATAGTATTCAGAGCTTTAAATCACAGAAAAATTAGGAGAATAATTTGGAAAATCCATTCTTGTGATTTAGGCAAGCCTTTCTTTATTGATAAGCTCATAATACTACATTGCCCATTCGTGTACGGATGAATGTTTTTGTCCAGTTTGACTTATTTTAGAGTGGTCCATTCATAGACTATGCTGATTTTCTACAATTATAATTATCATTATCATTATTTTTTTTTTAAAAACGTGGTTTATAGTATAGGAACTACGCTTGCAATCAAGGAACCTGTATTAAAGTGAACAGCATAGCTATTTACAATATGATTACAAAACTGAAAAAAGAGCAAAACACGAAGAAAAAGAAGAGATATGACATTAAAAAATTTAATTCAACACAGAAAGCAAAAGACAAGTAAAAACTTTCCATTTGCATAGAATTATTCGTTCAATTTGGCACAATTCTTCGTATTAAAGCCCAAGAATACAAACTTGATAGCAATAATGATGCCGTAGCATTAAGTTATATTGTATTTCGTATAATTCTAAGAGACTGAGACTCAATGGTATCTCCTTATTCCACTAAGCAAACCCTGAGATGATCCCATGCTTTGCATGTGGATTATAAATGCATGTATAACTTTAATTACTTCTAAAGGTCTCAAATAACTTTTACACTTTGATGTTCGATAATAAACAATTAATAAACGAACCTGAGGGCTTTATATACCAGCAAAATGCAAAGAAGACCGTTGCACGAACTAGCGTTACCCACTTCGTAGATTAAATTCTCATTCAGCACTGCAACAAAACGTTTATCAGCAATTACCATTATTTATCCTTTTCTTTATTCCATCTCCGTAAATGCGCTTTTCTCGCATGCAGTCGCGTGACTACAGCGCGACTCAGCGGTCATCGAGCGAACTGTTCGCGCAGACAATAAACCGCGGGTGCTCTTTTCCGCCCGATCAGCCAAGTGTGCCACATTAACACCTATGTTTATCTCCCGGGCCGTCGCCGCAAAGTCGAGCAGCCCGCCGCGGGAGTTGTCAGTGCGTCGCGGAAACCCGCTCGCCAAACGAGCAGTTTAATCAAACTAATTAACTTTTTAATGAGCTGCATTGCCCAAAGCAACTATGTGCGGGCGCCATTTGCAGCGTATGACACATAAATTAACAAAGGCTAATTACAGCAGTAGGAGGTTGGGGTGGAGAGTGGAGGGTGGAGGGGTGTCACGGGCTCCCGGCGCAAAACGGCGCGTCAGCACGGAGTGACGTCGCGGGGGCTGGAGCGCCGAAGGGGGTTGGATGGGCAATGGGAATGGCTGACGTGGGAGCGGCGGGGGCGGCGGGGGCGGCGGGGGCGGCGGGGGCGGGCGGGGGCGGCGGGGGCGGCGGGGGCGGCGGGGGCGGCGGGGGCGGGCGGGGGCGGCGGGGGCGGCGGGGGCGGCGGGGGCGGCGGGGGCGGCGGGGGCGGCGGGGGCGGCGGGGGCGGCGGGGGCGGCGGGGGGCGGCGGGGGCGGCGGGGGCGGCGGGGGCGGCGGGGGCGGCGGGGGCGGCGGGGGCGGCGGGGGCGGCGGGGGCGGCGGGGGCGGCGGGGCGGCGGGGGCGGCGGGGGCGGCGGGGGCGGCGGGGGCGGCGGGGGCGGCGGGGGCGGCGGGGGCGGCGGGGGCGGCGGGGGCGGCGGGGGCGGCGGGGGCGGCGGGGGCGGGCGGGGGCGGCGGGGGCGGCGGGGGCGGCGGGGGCGGCCGTGGCTGCGTTCCTGCTATTATCGAAGGGTAATGACAGGCCTGTGAATGGACCACCGCCGCCGCCGGCACGGCTCCTTTCGCGGCCTGCGCTGCCGCCATTCCGGCGACTGTTCGGTCCCTCGCGGCTTCACTGCCATCCATTCGCCGTCTTTATGGCCTCCGCGCACCTCGCCTCCCCCCCGCTGCCTTTGTCCGCGCAGGGTCCATTTCATCTTTGTGCTTCGCGCGCCGCCGGACCGCGACATCCGATAGAACGCATCTCCCGTTTAACAAGGGATAAGCAAAAAGACACCTCCCTTCTCCTGTAATTTTCTTGCGTTAACTAACAAAATGACACTGGATTTTTTACTTTTCTTTTCGTAAGGACCAACTGGCGAGCTCGGGTCAATTTCAGTTCTTCATCTGTCGGTTTCAACCTTTATCTCTTCCATTGTGGCTTCAGTTTTCACTTTTTTCTTTCCATAATTTTTCTTTTCAGCATTCAACTTGTTATTGGCTTCTGAGATAGTTTTCTGTCAACTAGCCACTAGCATCTATTAATTAGTAACTAGTCGTATTGTTATATGTATACGTGAGAGTGTTATTGTAGATATTATTATAATTATTATAATAATGTAGTGTTATTGTAGATATTATTATAATTATTGTAGTATTTTCTATTTTTGTTGTTTTTTACCGGTGTACAGATAAGTCTTCAGTTGCTAAAACATCCTCAACATTTTATTAAGAAGTGCTAAAACGGATCTTCTGAGTCTAAATCACAAAGTAACAACCTTAGTAGAGTAACAGACTTTAGTTGAGTGTTTTTCTCTCCAATTGAACAGTAATATGAAGTTGGGAATTAATGAATTATATTTTGTTTCCTATCGTAAATAATGGAACATATGCAGCGTATGAATTTTATTGATCTTATGGTGTTACTCACTCTTAAAATTCACAACTCTCACCGTTCTCACAAATTTTTAACAGAGATCAATCAGATCTAGTAAAACGAGAACTAGGAAAGAAAAAACGCAAAACAGTATGAAATTATAAAAGTTAAATTTTCAAACCTGAATGATCAATCAAAACCCTAGCAATGTTAGTAGATAACAGGAATTCATTCCATCTTTCGTTATAAGCGTATAAGTGTCTTTCGTATACTATATGAGAGATGATCTGTCGTCAGCATGTCAACAGTTTAATTCAGGAGTAGCATTTATTTTCAAGTTTCCTTTTGGATAAGTTCCAAAAGTTTGGATAAGTTTGGATAAGTTTGGATAAGTTTGGATAAGTTCCAATACGATCTTAAAGTCAGACATTGCAGTATCATTCTGAAGAGTTTTGATAAGCCACTTTGAGTAATTCAATTACAATAGCGTATGCGAATTCCATGTTCGCTGCGACTTCATTTACGGGTATTTACAGTTTTATAGGTCTGATCGGGATTTTTATGAGTCTCCAAGTATTTGAACACCGACAAAGAATTGGAGACCTTTCCTTAGTTTCTTTCTCCATTGATCTTTCCAAATTTTAGATAGATTAAAATTGCGAGTGAATTCCTCAATGCTTGATAATTTGAGATGAGTATCTGACATACGTAATGAAATTTTTATCCTGACGTGTCGATAGTTTGTGGTTTTCATACAGCTATGGCCGCTCGGCTTAATTTTAATTGAAACGGCATCTCACTCTACCTTCCCGTAACAACTGTAATTGAATGAAGAGCCGAAACCGATCCAATAGAACTCACAATGTGTTGATTAACTATCTGACGAGAGTTTTGAAGACCTTGTTAGCAGTGATGTCGCAACGAATAAAATCAGAAGAATTGTGTTTTTAGTTTCTTGTGTGGATATGCTATTGCAAAGCATCACAATTCTGAATTTTTCTTAGCTATTAGTACATTACTTCACGAAAGGCAAAATAAACATTTGCGAACATTCAACTTTCAGAAAAAGTAAAGGAGAAAAAATCTGGGATCCAAAAAGAAAAATATTCCTCAATCTGATTACGGCATTTGTTTTCAAATACGTACTCTCTTGTTATGGACAAATTATTGAATAATAAAACATTTTTATATGTTCATTATGGAAAATTGATGATGTCAAAAAATGGTACTGAACCGCTAGTATTCCTCATTGCGTCTCCTGTAATTCAAGAGAATCGATGTTTACATCATGTACTCCAAGTTATGAGTTAGAAGTTTTATTTGCACCAAGTTAATTTAAAAACTCGTTGTAGAATCCTTAATTTTAATACTAAAAAATGTTCATAATTTTTTAGCATGACAAGAGTTTAATTCAGAAGTTGCATTTATTTTTAAATTTCATTTTTCATCAATTCTAAAAGTGATAAATACGATCTTAAAGTGAGACCTATGACTTTTAAGCTCGCGCTCGCGACAAGTGATGGAAGGCGCGTAGACTCGTTTGCGATTGTATCGTAAATCCTTTTCCTTGGCTTCAAGTTGGCTGTAACAAGTAATTTGTCCTAAATGTAATACAGTAGATACTAAGAAACGTTGTTCCATTTTGTCTTAGATTTTCACCTAAAATTTCTAGTTGAAATTTCAACATCAGAAAGTCCTTTTTTATTATAATTTCAGTGCTTTATTATACATTTTTCCGCTTTGCAAATCCGTAAATATAAAAAACACTTTTTGGAAATATAATGCGCTTCCTAGAATTTCTCACATTGATTATGTACGTCGGAATTCCATTATAATTTGCCTCACTTGAATATTCCAAACAAAATATTACTCAGTGAACGGAAATGATTCAAAATTTTTTTCTTATTACAGATTGTCACGGAAATTATCTCTCATAATATAATACACTGCACTGCGAGTGCTATTTTACAATATTTCACAGTTATTTCCATACTGTGTCGTGTAGCTGAAAAGTAAATGACTTCCATTTCAATTAACTGTACAATGGAATAATGTTGAAATGAAAAGGTCATGACAGTCTCATACGGACAACTGTCCTTTGCACACAGTTAACAGTACCGCATTTAAGTTTTTTTTTTATTTTGTTCAGAATTTCTGTGTGTTTTACGAGATTTTATTCTTTTTCGAAAAAAGGAATAAAATAGGATATAATTCACGTGCATGATTCGTGTAAAATGTTCAGCAAGGCTGTCTCATATCTTCTATTTTACCGTCACCATGAGATAATCAAATTGTCTACAAAATTTACTTGAATGACATGTACTGTTGAAATGAAGATTTGTGTGATCGCGAAATTGGCTTCCGATAGCACGATAGCTATTCTCCATTTGGCGTTGTATAAATAGATCGTCAGTTCCGATCAAATGGTAGAATGAGAAAGTAAGAGCAAATAACAGTCTAATCCAAATGGATTGATATGTAACATGATGCTGTAAGTTATTAAAAAGAAAATATTCAGATTGTAGAACTTAGACACAGCTAAAACGAGTCCAGCTCCCTACAGAGAGTGATAACTGTATTTTGACTGCCGAATAAATATGTTAAAGATAAACTGTTTCCAAACTGTGTGCACTTGAGAAGGCCTCTCATTTAAATCAAGAATTGAGTAATATAATCTGCTTTTCAGAATTTAATTAATTCATATTGTATAAAATCATTCTCACATAATGTTGGACGTGATTAGTATTTGTTTCCTAAACATTTTATTGAAAAAGAAATTCTACAATTTTTTTAATTTCATCATTTGATGAAATTGGATCTACCAAATATTTCTGTATTTATAATTGATTTTGTGCTTGTCAAAATGTAAATTATTTTGAAAGTGGTGAATCGTTTGTACTATGTATTAATAGAATTTCATTTGAAACTGAAAATTATACACGTTCTCATTTTCTGTTGATCTGTTGGTAGATTTTACAAATGTATATTTTTTTCTTTCAGGTGAGTGGTCTATAATTTCTGCATAACATTTGGTAGATAGGTAAGTAAATAAAAAAGTTATGTTATTTTTAAACATAATTTTTTATCTTCTCTAATGTAACATAATATTCGTACGTAATGTGATATGACGAATGTGGAATTTGGTGCATAAAACTGGAACAAAATGCGGGGCAATGTGGCGTGATTAATGTCAGAAGTGAAATTTGTAATAGTTTTTGGATCTTTAGCCCGAATGTGGGATCCTTAAATAACTTTCGACGAATGGAGTGCAAGCAAGTGAAGTAATCCTAGTAAGTGCATTTATTATATTCTTAATTTATTGATTTTGTTACTCATCTGGCCGAGAAATTAAATTCTTGTTTCGAATGATCTCTTTAAAATGTAGGGTTGGTTTGCAGAAGTACTGGTGGGTCATTAGAGCTACTTATTGAAAACGTTTCCCATTAAACTCATATCTTGTGAATAGTCGTGGAAAAGTGCTAGGTGCGAATAGTCAATTACGATAGAATAGTGAAGATATCAATTAATGGAATTGAAGCCTATTGATTTGAATTTTTTACTTCTTATTTTCTTGGGGCATTTTATCACGTTCTCTTTTATCGGCTCTTTGGATAGTAATTTTCACCTCCGATTACAATATCCCCAGTACATCTATTGTTTTCCCTGTAAGTCTATAGGGAAATAAGCTCGGACGTTTCTCTTAGGTGGAGTTACAATTGAGTCTTTATTGATCCGAAGCGTAACACTTTTATTTCTCACTAACCCCCAAATTCCTGGGAATTACCCTGGTATGTAAAAAATCTTACCACATATTTAAATTCCTCAGTACGTTCAATAAATTATGTAACTTCGGCAAAGTAAGCTGCAGCATTTATTACATATCGGAGCGAATGGTAGCAGTCGAACGGCGCTTGGTTGAAAACTGTCAGTAGGTAGACATTTGTGGACGATTGGTTCCAATCACATTAGTATGTGCAACTTAATCTGCTCTCTCGGCAGGGCAAACTAGGATATTTCTTTTATACCGGACCGAATGGAATTGGTGTGGTGAGATGACAACTGATTATGGTGAGAGGTGATGGGAGGCGCGTAGGAATATGATCAATAAATGACTAGTTTTAATTCCTAGAGTATACATGTGCATTCGGCCAGATGCGGTCCGAATTAGCTCTGTAATCTTGGGTAGAGAACGTTGGGTAGCGGACGACACTTTTATGTGTATTATCGAATGCTATCTGTTCGGAGAAACGTGTATGTGTGTGTGTGTGTTGTTGGGGGGGAAGGGGATAAGCTGGCTTGAGTTTCTGATGATGTCAATGCGATCGGCTACTCACATTACACCTACCGCGCATCCAGCTGGGCACAGTCTTACCTCCATAAACTTTGGTGTGGTAAGCTCCACCATGAATCGTAGTCTTACATCCCGAATCGTAAGCTATCGGTGTAACGAGACGACCACCAGTGGGCTGCGGTGAGGGGTGCGGGTAGGCGGGCAAGACCGTGTGTGATCGGGAATCTGCGGCGGGGGCAGGGCTGGGGACGGGGGTGGGGAACAGCGGTCGGCCGCCGCTGCCGCGGCCGCTCAGAGAAATTGATTTCTGCGCAGTGGGATGTGATTTACGGTGGGTGAGCGAGTGGCAGGGCTCATCCGACACGCGTACTGCGCCCGCCCGAGCGGGAGCCGGTGGCGGGGGCGGCGGAGGGAGGGGGTGGGGGAGGGGAACAGGGCGGGACCTTCCATGAATCGCGGCGCGCGCGAGAGGAAAACTAGTGAGAGAAAGCCCTGCGATGAGGTGTCTCTCGATGCGTGTAATTTTGGATGACTGCTGCGGACGGGGTTCGCTTCACCACCTATTCTCGTGAAAGCCTACTTGACATGATGAGCCATTTTGAAATAATCTCGTAATGATTTGTAGGCTCTCGAAGAACCAATTAATGTACTTTGACTTAAATTATTTAACACAGGACGTGAAATTTCAATTACGAACTTCAGCAAAGTAAAGTGCCCTAGTACCATCATCTAATGGGAAAATAGATATATCGAACCAGATAGGTGATAAAATTGGGAAAAATCTATTTAAGCACTTAATAATTAGTTTATTGCCATATATTTATTAATGTACTCATATTATATCAATACAGATCATTTGGAGAAAAAAAACGAATACGGTATAATTGAAATTTATTAAAAATGGTCTCTTAATTTGGTCCCCTTCAACAGC
The DNA here is from genome assembly GCA_031308135.1 of Acheta domesticus. Taxonomy (NCBI): domain Eukaryota; kingdom Metazoa; phylum Arthropoda; class Insecta; order Orthoptera; family Gryllidae; genus Acheta; species Acheta domesticus. The sequence goes on along the minus strand of JAHLJT010008756.1, from coordinate 18,394,401 downwards.
AGCATATTTAGTTTGAGAAATCTCAAAAACTTAACAAATCACTTATTTGAAAACATTCTATTGCAGAAGTATGCAGTTGCGAGGCAGTGAACTGTAGATTATATGGTTTGGACAGTTATTATGTATGAATGAATTCAATAAAATAATTAGGACAAACAAAGCCAACAGATTATTTTTACATTTTAAAAAGGATCAACTAAGATTCATTGTATAATATTGAAAAAGTGCGCATTGTTGAGGCTTTGAAAAGTTGCTTAGAATATTCTTCGGAGAGCATTGAAGTAACATGTTGAATTCGATAGACTAATCGCATATTGAGGTAACAAACACGAAACAGCAAACTTAAATTCGGTTCCTAAAATGTAATAAGAATATTGTCAATATTAAGCTTTCAATCATTGGCAAAATAAATAAAAACGTTAAGAATAGCATTGTTTGTTAATTGACTGTAGTTTACTTCTACCTATTCGCGTTTACACTTTCGTGTGAATGCAAATAGCTACGCTTGCGATCGGTTCACGCAACTATCCACGGGTGCAAAGAGAATGCAATAAGCTCGGAGCACAGTCTTCGAATAACACACTCGGATTGTGTGATGTTATTCATGACGAGGAACAAAATCAGTTGCTACCGAAAGAACATTTCTTCTACGGTCACTCACTTTCAAAGGTATCCGTCGGGTTTCCACATTCAATTATCAGTTTGAGAGAAACTATCGTTTCATGGCATTTTTTTGTTTATTTATTTATTTATGGTCGCTTTATAACAGCTCAGGTCATCAGCGACTTCATTTTGTTTACATCAGTACATTACATAAGGTTACAAACAGTGGTATCAGTACACCGTAAGAATTATATCAATTTATCATTACAAAATTTGCATCATTATTGTATTACCTTAAACAATTTACTGATTTCTATTAGTTTCAACATTTTTTTCAACCTTCTTCTGATTTGAACAAAGAATATAAGATGCCTTCTATTTTTAACGATTTGCTAACATTGTCAAGTTCTTTACATTCGAGAATAATATGAGGAGTAGACATGGTAGCGCCACATTTAGGAGAGGGTTCGGGGTTGGAGTTTTTGAACAGATGACAGTAATTTAGGTTAAAGTGACGGATCCTTAATCTTGTAATGACGACGTCTTCTCTTTTGAAGTTTGATCTCGGTAGACCTGGTTCCAGGATAGAATTTCTTACTCGGTGTAGCTTTGTAGATCGCATCTTCTGAGTTCCAATACTTCAAAGAAGAGTCCTTGAAAATATTTCTTATATCTTTTTGGGTACCATTTCAAGGCATTCTTGGCGTCTTCTCTCTCTTGGTTTAGTGGTGAAATGTCGTTGGCATTTAAAATTAAATGATGAAAAGTGTTGTCATCATCAGGCTGACGATGGCTAAGCCATCGAAAGCAGCTCTTGTTGAAATAAATAACATTGTTGGCAATGACAACACCTGTGATCATTTAGTCTTCTCTCTAATTTTCCAGTGCCATCACTGACCTGCGGTTTGGTGATTCTCTCTGCGAGCGGAATGACTAAAACATAACATTTATTTAAAATGCGTTTTCCTCAGACTTTTTGCTTAAACTTCTCTACTTTTAAATTACATCTATCTCGCAGGCAGGGAATTCAAATATACAAGAACTTAGCTGTGACTAGCCCCAAGGAGGGATTACAATTGGATCACATGCTTATGGCTAACTTTAAGTAATACAAAAGCGTATGTATCATTAACACTTATTTATTCAATAATCACAGATAAACTTTCACCTTCCTGGACCATAGGAGCACTTTTGTGGCACTTCATGAAGGAAATGGTGCATTCTCCCAATTCTCTCCTCGCCTGTGCTCACCGAAGTTCTCGTTACATAACCTGCATTCTACTTCTTTATCCCAGCTAGTATCTTCATTGCCGGTTGATACATAAGCGATGTTTCCCTAATCTTGACTGGTTGATGAATCATTGTTCGTCGTCTTATTACTCTTCGATGATTGTGGCTCATCAGTTTTTCATTTGAGATCTTCTTCTTGAATGATGCATTTTTTGGATTAGACTTTTAATATTTGCCTGTTCTACCTACTTTCCTTGAGTCGTCAATTCTTGCAAAATAATTTAAGGATATTTAAACAGAATACATTTATCAAATTATGGTTATTCAGTAGTCATGAAAAAATATATAAGTTGGTAATAAATGAGAAGGTAATTATCAAGACCGATTTAGACCAGTTCCATGTATCGGACGAACATTGGAATTTCGCCGAATCCAACAGGGCAACGCAATTCGGTAACAACGTAGTTCAATGACGTCAGACGGAGTTCAAATAGTGAGAGTGAAATATGGTCAACAAATAAATGTCACAAAAAGTAGTTTCACGTACCTTCACATAACACGAGAAGCTTTGATGTGAGAAGAAATTTACAGTGTAACTTTGGGAAAACCACTTCACAAATATCCTCAAAACGGGCGACGGGAACTTGTATTGACACAAGCCCTGTCACGGCTCGCCTGGCTTGCTGCGGACTGAATCATGCCTTCGTCAGAAAAACAGTATCTCAATCCAAGGGGGCGGATTTAGGGAGCGGGACAGGTACGTGGTAATTTATATTAATACGAAAATATCTCTATTACTCAAATATATACATTACTCAAATTTGGTTTACCTTATGACCAATTTACGCTGATTATTTCGTCATATTTTGAAAATTCTCTTTACCGAAAAAAATACCCGGTGTCATGAAATTCATGAACATTATAAAGAGATATCACTGCATTTGTTTTATTTTTGTCCTTCATTTTATTCATTTCTACATGTTATACTCCATATTAATTACCCCATTTTTTTAAAGGGTTAAACATATCACATTATACTAATTTTAGGTTAACAATGTAGAGTACACTTTGAAAAATATTTATAGTGTAATATCTCCTCATATCAGATCATTTGTATACAAATTCTCGTACTGGATGACGATGCTCATTACAGGCAAGTATAGAATTTACGACTGACATTATTTTAGAACAAATGCGTATCTAACTTATCGCGGGCAATGAATAAGATGCAGAAAGACCGCATGTTGGTCTCAATTGTAGGTCATGAAATGTTGAAAAGGTTTAACTCAAGTAATTCAGATATCTGGAGAAAACGCTTTTAAACTGGTATTGGGAAATCTCACTGACCGACTCAGTCGACTGTCAATGTCCAACACACACATCATAAAACAATAGATTTAGTTGACTCTCGTCGTCGTAAAGAATTTATCTTATGTTTACGTATGTGCTAATGCTTATATGTAACTTATGCTTATGTATTCATAAAGAATGTATTTTAATTTTAAGTATTCATCGTCAATTGACGAATTATAAAATTCTGGAAATATCTGTGTTCACCTTTTCTATTTGCTACCGTCACTGCGTTTTGTGAAAAAGTTGACATGTGTTTCTGAGGTTTTACACAAACAGATAACAACATTGTTAAGGGACAAAAGGGATCGCAAGCTAAACTCTTTATATAAAAAACACAAAGGCTTTTCCTTTAGAAAGAAGTTTGAGCTTTCTTCGCAACCAAATTTATGATTTCTGCTCTAAATGGAAGATAATGAACCCCAGATGTGTTATCGGTTGCTATTATTAACTGATTTTATAGTTGAAAACATAAATTTTAATAATTAGGTAGCTAGAAGGGCTTTAGTTTCGGCAACTGTTTCTTGAAGTCCTCTTTTATGCCGCCACAGATACATAGCGTTATTCCTCTTCCTGTAGACATTTATTGTGATGTTCACGTACGAGTTCGTACCTTGCGTTCCCGTTCCCGTCCTCGTGTTCGTGTTCGCGTTCTCGTTGCCGTCCTCGCCTTCGCGTTGCCCTTCCCCTTCATAGGCTATAGTGGAGCGGCCTTAACCCTCCAGCGGGCGCGCTGTCGTAAATTTTACGACAATAGCAGATTTTTTTGTTTTGATGTCAACTCATTGCTCTCAAAGACTTCTGCGTTCTTGTTATTCCTTGCTGGTATCTTTAGTGATGCATTCTTGCAGCCACTGTTTAGTTTTCACGCTTTATTCCATTTTTGTAACGCTCTTTTCGGAATAAGTACATAGTGATGTAAACTTTACGCTGCGTGCTGGCTGTTGTGCTAAAATATTGTATAATAATTTGGCCTAATCGAAATTTTCTGTAAAATGTCCACATAAAGAATTCATGTGAACGAAAATCAGAATATGCTTCAAGATCTGTCTGATCGGAGGAAGATCATTAATTGGATAGTGACAGTGACAGTAAACGAATGTTGAAAATATAGACGAGCATCAGAACGATACTGGATCGGAACAAGATCTTTTAGTTACTAAATACGAACTTTTATCAGCGGATATGTTTTTTGGTAGTAAATATCATTCTTAGATAATTATAATGCGACATACAATTCTATTGTTCTACAATTTCTTTGATTTTTTCAAGAGTCATTGAATGTCGTAAAATTTACGACACGCGCCTGCTGGTGTGAACATTTTACGCGCACCCGCTGGAAGGTTAAGCCGGAAAACATTCAAACTTCCCGTGACCAGGGCGGCTGCGGCTGGCAAGCTCGGAAGCACGGGCGCGTAGTCACGGGGGACGCGAGACGCCTGGGTGGCGGGCGCTGGCCACAGGGTGGCGGGGGTCTGTCTCTGCTTCTAAGGCCGGGCGGCTCACGATGGACCAACCCTTAACTGCTCGCGCTAATCGCCGAAAATTTAGTGAACGAGCGTTTTTCGTCAATCTACTCAGCGGCTCAGGTAGTCACGTGATGTGGGATCAGGGTCGTATATCACTGGCTTAGGAAATGCGGGTGGGGGATCAATCGCTCAATGGCAGATCGGTTCTTACAGATCTGAATTTCTAATTGACACTCTGAGGTGGTCGGGAAGCGGTAGGCCTTCCGAGGTACGCTGCATTCTTGAAACAACTGATACCCAGAGTGGTCCGACCGTTGCTAGCCCCGACACTACTCTTGCAAACCAATGTGTTCCAAACACGCTGCTTCCTTGAAAATACAAGATTCCTGGCTCTCGTCACAAAATCACGCGTCGAAAAATCGAGCGAGAGCGACGATGACGGTCGCATAACAGTATATTACAACATGGACGAGGAACGAGCAAGTGTCATAAAGTTCATACGAGTGTACTGATACCCATTACATCTAGCTTTACTTTTAGCTACATTACTTTCTCTAGAACTATCGTTACTTAATATAATTTTTATCTTTGCATTAGTTTCTTACGTAGCATATGGCATATAGGGTTTGACCAACTACATCTAGGAGGCAGCCACCAGCAGAGACCAGGAGTCATTTAGCACATCCCAACTCCAAAGGATCGGTGCACGAGTGACGTTTGGATACTTTTATTAAAAAAATCATCAAAGTCTAGTATCTTTGACAATTTTTATCAGCTTAATATATGATTCAATGCCTGTTAGTGGGGTTTGGAGTATTAAACTCACTTTTGAAAACAGAGGAGGAAATGAGTGGCACACAGTCAGCACCTTGAGGTTCGACTCGGCGTGTGATCACGGTTCAACTGTACATTTAATACAATAATAAACTATGCTCAACCCTGGAGAGATGGCGGTTGCCGGAGTTACGTTAGAGGTGGCGCGGGGTCATTTCGGACCCCTTTAAGTTATTTCTTCATAAAATTATATTTAAAAAGAAATAAGTGCGAAATTAGTTATTTTAATAATAATCATCAATAATTTGTAAGGTCGTATTAACTTAATGTACTATTATAAACGATTATGAAAATGAGGAATTGAAACAAATAAAAGAGCAAAATTATCATTTTATGTATTGACTCCATTTACCTTTTCCAGAATATTTCAACTACAAAGGTATCAGAAAATTCAGTAAGTTTCATTTTCTAATATTGTCTCGCATAAAAACAAACAATTTATTGAAAATACTTCAAAGCCAATCAACACAACTTAGAAAAAATACGAAATTTAAGATGTTTATTTGGGTTTCACAAATATTTATTAATGAATTATTACATTAAAAAATTTTGAAAATCTTTCAGACAAAAGCTAAAGAATGTGGTGAAAAGTATGTTAAATGTAAAGCTTCTGACTCGCAAAATTAGGCAACAGCAGCTAATCAAAGATACGTGGGGTCACAAGAGACCCCGCGCCACCTCTCTCAGGCTAATTATGTTTTTAAATTTGGTTATCAAACATTGCTCTGATTTGTCTTTATCCTGTACCATAATGAATTTCCATCGCTGTATCTGTTCAAAGCAAGCCGTAGCTAACAACATTTTACAATGGAAGTAAAAAATGCTTTAAACAAGTGCTTATTCCAAAATTATCTACCAGGCTACTGAAAATTAAAGCTGTATTTTTATGACGATGTAATTTTATGAATACAAACAAGGTATGCATTTAACAAGAAATGTTTATTGTATAGTTGAAGATGCAAACCGCCTGTAAATTTTAACATCCCCTTTGGATTCCTAGGGTTAATAAGTTATACGTTTCTAGATTTTATGTTCCAGCCACAACTTCCAGATAAAAATAGGGATTTATTCTGTCTGTTTGCACTCTCGCGAACATTCATGCAATTATTCGTTCCGGGCACCGCTTTACACCTGTCGTCTGCCCCCGCGGCTCTACTTCATCTCATCACCCCATTCTTCCCCACCCACCCCACCAACCCCTCACCTCTCCACCCCGGAATGCATATGCATGGCCTTCTGTCATTTGCTCGCTAATAAAATTGTCGTTTGCCATCAGGCTACATTCATTCACGTCCATTTACATTTTTTTTTGCTCTTGTTCATTTGTCGTCCTCTGTGTTTAATTTTATTCTAATATCGTTTGCGCCCTTCCCTCTTCTTCCCCCACCCCCACCTCTCACTTTGTCCACCACGTCTCGCGTAGTACTCGCAAAATTGCACTCTGCCGGCGCCGTACCCTCAAGCCCCCGCTTTGCTTTTTGCGAAAGCCAGCCGCGAGATTCGGGGCGAGAGCCCAGAAAGAAACCCGGTCTATGGCGTTAATTAATTAAAAATGCTTGACTTAATTAATACACGGGTATTTGACTTGCATGAGGGCGGGGGCGGGCCCCGGCTGGCTTCATTACCCGGCCGCGCGGTGCCCGTGGCGGTGCTGGTTCGCCGTCGGTGGCCGCGTCGGCGGCGTCGGAGCCGGCGTTTGAACTAAGCCGCTCTTCTCAGTCGCGACCCGGCTTCCGACGACCTGGTTGGGATTTCGCCGGAAAAACGAGGCTCTGGCAGGACCAGCGGCGGCGGCGGCGGTGGCGGCGGCGGTGGCGGCGGCGGCGGTGGCGGCGGTAACGGCGGCGGTAACGGCGGCGGCGGCAGCGGCGGCGGTGGCGGCGGCGGCGGCGGCGGCGGCGGCGGCGGCGGCGGCGGCGGCGGCGGCGGTGGCGGCGGCGGCGGCGGCGGCGGCGGCGGCGGCGGCGGCGGCGGCGGCGGCGGCGGCGGCGGCGGTGGCGGCGGCGGCGGCGGCGGCGGCGGCGGCGGCGGTGGCTCCTCGGGCCACGCTTTGAGAAGAGCTGCCGGCCGATTTATTATTTCGGGGAAAATTACGACGAAACTAGATTGGCTGGGCGAGCGCTGGGGAAGGATGGCGCCTTGTGGAATTAAGGAAAATATAAAGACGTTAACTGGTTTAAGAGTGAATGAATATCGTTGTCAGGGAAAGGGAAAATTTCAGATATTATTGCCTTCTAACCTTGATGACAGAGATAATGTTTATTATGTTGATACCGATTAAACTGATGTTTGTTATGGTAACGTCAATATGAACCAGCATTCAACAATCTGAAACATTCTGAATAAATGCGTTTTTTGTTTAAATAATCGTTGTGGAAATATTACATGTGCATCAAACATTAAACGTAATAAGAAGTGACTGCAATCAAGAAACGTATTCAAGTTCATTAAGACATGCAGATATTAGGACGTTCAGTGAATGTATTATGTTGACTTTCAGTTCATGCATGCGAATGTACGCATATCTTGAGAACTTATAAAACAAAAGGCACAAACGAAATGCTTTCATCTATGTCAAACTAACAGCTTCTGATATAATATCTAAAGATAACAACGTTTCAATCAAAAGATATTTTTAGGAAACGTTAGGCATATTATTTATTTGAAAAATACTCTTATACGACTTGAAAAAATTGAGGAATAATAAACATTGAATTGTAGGATCATAAATTTTGGAAAAATAATTTCTACAAAATATTCATATTTTGTAATCACATACAATATTCGTCCATTTTACTTTCTCGTACTCCCCTCGTGCAGAGATAGTTTGTAATGCTGCAAAAAATTGATATCGATAATTTGAAAGAAATACACTTTAGAAGATCCCTGTTAAGGCTCAAAATACAGCTTGAGTTTTTTAGGGAGACCTTCTGAGAATATATTGCAGCAAATCAGTCGTTTTAATCTATTGATACAAGTGAAAGTTTTGAAAACGAGAAGTATTTAAGAACTATTTAGAATACTTCAGCGTAAGTCTCATTGAGAAATGAAGAAATTGTCGGTTTTTATCTTGTTTCGGGGAGCGAAAAACAGTTTTTCTCATTATTGCTGTTTTCGGGCATACGCGTGCCGCGGTGTTTAGACTTATTATAAACTGCTGCTCACGAAGTCTACAGGTCTTCGACTTCGTGCTGCTGTTGCTCAGAGAATATAGCATTGAACGCTACCAACCTTGCGTTACAATAGAAACTGCGCGGCTCTCTATACACATGCATTTACTAGCTTCTATACTGACTAATCAAACCGGCTGGGAAACCACTGTCGCAGCTCTGAATTTTCAAACAATAATTCCGTCGCATCTTTTATAGAAAATGCGAAATTCTATGAATTTGCTACAATGTCTTAGTAGTGTAGCAAAGCGTCTGGGACATGGCGCCGTCTATTGCGAATTCTTGTAACCAGTCGATGCCCCGTTGCCAAGAGAAAATAAAAGAAGTGACTTCCCGGCCTTTTTGGAAGGAGCCCGCGGTTTGGGGGCGAACATAAGACCATCTTGTTGGCAGGACGTTGGAAATGAATGTTCTTCGCTCTTAATTAGTGCAAAAGAATTGTTATAAATGATTGAATTCCAAGAACGGCGACAAATTTGAATGAATTTGGCCACTTATGTGCCAACCTCCTCTTACACTGAAAAAGTGTATTTTTTAAATGTCGGTTTGTGCATCTGTCTATGAATAATAGTAGCACTAAACCATTGCATAAAATATTCATTAATAATTATTGGATATTCTTAGATAAATCTTGTTGATGTTGTGTCTCTTCAATTTGAAAGGCTTTATAATTGAGGGATACTATAGATGAAGTTCCTACCTTTCCAAAATTTTCTCAATAATAGTCTAACTAGTTTTTCACTAGTTTTTGCTCTAGAAGAGCAAGCAAACGCGTATAAAAATGTGGTAGATTGGGTTTTCTGTAACCTTTCAAATTTCAAAAAGTTGAGAAGGTCGAATATTTTTGGATCCCCTCGTAATTATAGATAATTAAAAATTCAACTATATAACTGAGAATTATTTTTAATTAAATCTTCCCTTCAAAATTAGTTGGCTAAAATATGACATGTCGAGATTTTTTTTAAGTATCCGTGATTTTTCAGTAATTGAAAATAAAATTGATTTTAATTATTACCATTATAGATATTTTTGTGATTAGTAATTTATTGACCTCAATCTCAAAACCGAATGGTCGACTTTCTACGCGACGCATACTGAAATTTACCAATGAACTTCTCATTCAATGCGCTTGCCTATAAGGAAAAATTCCAAAGTATTGAAAAGTTTTCATGGAGAAATTTTGTGAATTGTACGCTTTCAATAAATACAAACTGGACAAAAATTGTACCATATAAAAAAAATCATTCATTTTCTCAGTTTAGTAAAATTTGTTTAAAAATTCAAAAACTGCTATGAATCATTGTTTTGTTTGTTAACAGCTTTTGGTAACATCTCCATGAATCTGTTTTATCTGAGAAATTTTTATGTACGAGTGTACATTTTGATGAAGTATGCTCGAGTTAATAAAAATATTTTCGTGAGTCTTTTGACATTCTTTTCTCTAAGAATTCTGCAGAAATTAACATTAGGTCTGCTAATTAATTAACATAGAATTGATTTTCTCGTTTTAAACTATATTTAAAAAACATACTAAGGACAATGCATAGTTGATCTTCCTCTATCTTTTTATTGTACTACAATATTAATGCAAAGCCCTCAACATCTAAGCGAATTATAACTTGCCCGCTATACGGACGTTATTTATCTCTCATTTCCATTTTTAAAACACCGTAACTTTTACTGTAAAAACAACAGAATGAGTTATAACATGCAATGTTTTCGATGAGTCTCAAAGAACAATTAACGTCACGCTTACAAAATATGAATAGTGATGTCAAAATGCCTTTACAAAGTACTAAGTGGAATGACAGCATATGCGCCAGCATATCCGTGTAAAGCTGAATATTTAAAACTCTGTCCCATTCCTTGAAAATAAATTCTTTTGAATAGAATAGATATTCGTATTTTACTTTTTAGCGTCACATATTACATTTTCTACGGCGGTGTATTCATCTTTACATCCCTTTCCGCACATGAAATAAAACACATTCAGAAACGACGAAAAAATATATAAACATTTACACAAAAGATTCCGCATTTGTGTGTCGTTCTGCAGCATGATTTCATGCTCGCGCATTATAATAAACGAATCAGCTTGTCTTACAAGCTCGACCGCGTTGTCGTTCCATCTTGTCGCAAAGGTAAAAAACGCAAACGTCGGTGCTGACGAGGTTCGCGAAACAAAATTCCGGATCACAATGGCGACGGCGTTTCCCGCCCCCCCCCTTCCCACCCGAAACACGCAAAGAGGTAAAGCAGAAAAAGAGAGCGGGAGAAGGGGGGAAAAGGGAAAAGAGGGAGAAAGAGATAAAATCGCGCGTCGCTTCGCGAAAGAGAACTCGTTAGCGAAGGCAACGCCTACAATCGCGGTGAACGAATCCCTTTGTCGCCGCCGTTCTTCTCGCGGGTCGCGACTGACTCCTAAAGGGCGGAAGGGCGCCCGCAAACCGTTCAACGCCCTTTGGCCGCCGCGCGTGTCGCGTTGCCAAAGGCGTCGCTGGGTCGCCTTGCGCGAGGTGTCGCCGACACAAACCATAACAGGAAGGGCTGAGAGCCTGTTGCGTTTCACCTCTTGGCCTTGTGCCGACCTCACGGTGCATTAGTTTTTTTTCGGGAGTGGGGGGGAAGTCGCGAATGAGGTCACGTTGATGTGTTGCATGTGACGGTGGGTGCTTTTGACAGATGAATAAATGCGAGCGCACTGCACAAAGGTATTTGAGGGAATACTATTCGTAATACTCTCAGTCGTAAGCCCTCTTTCACTTGTTCTGGTAAAGGGAAACTAATCGAAAACGTATATTTTGCATAATGCCTTAATCCTTCTATATCTAGAAAGGTTACAACTGCACAAAATGAGAGTGGAAAACGAAACATTTCACAAACGATTATTGTCTAGAATGAGAAAAAATGTATTATTTTTGTACAAAAAATATGCAAGCGGAATATGCCATAAAATGTGTAATAAAATGTCATTTGTAAGTCGTATGTATTGTAATATTATGGTAATTCTGTATAATAATATTAAATAATAATATACGGTAATATAATATATTACTTGTATTATTATGGTAATGTTCTATACAATACTTGTCTGTTTTATAGTTTTGATTTGATTGATTTCTTAAGAATAATCATACCATCATTTGAATCATTATATTCCAATTAAATATCTTAGTTGTATAAAAATACATCCACTTGCTAATTAATCACTACTTTTACAAAGCTAAATTTATAAACACTGGAACAATATAATGATAGAAAAAAGCAGCTTCTCACCATGTGTCACGAACACTGTGTACTCTGGCATTACTTTTTGTAAATTCCTTTACAAATAAGTTTTAACTTTATTAATGTAATGAATTTTCAATTTTGCTCATTTATAAAGTTGATTTACTGGCCTTAAATATTCATCTACAGCATAATACGGTATGTAAAGAAAGAAATATATAGTCATATTCTGAGAAAAAAAAGTCATTGACTATTGTCATATACCAGAGTGAATGGAAAAATAACAATGCAGAATGATGACATACCTGAGTTATACTCGAGTGGAAAGCGCTGGACATAAAACCCATTGCGAACCCGTGAACATAATGACAGAAGTGTAATAATCTCATGAAAGCGACGAATTAAAATTATTGTGCGCGTCGCGGCCACTTCCCCTGGCTTTCATTGGCCTCGGAATGAGATAAACCAAACACAGCCGCATGGCTGCATATGGCGTTAAAAATTAAAGCCAACAATTTACCAGTCCCAGTGCAATCAAACGAGAGAGCTCTATTAAACAAGCAAAAACGCGTAAAACAAGCAGCAGATGGTCGCGACTGCTCAAAGTAGGCTGCTCATTAGCTACCAGAATCATAATCAGCAGTCATTATAATTTGAAGACGTGTAGGAATTGACTCTATTTTAATTTTTGTGAAGAACTATGGAAAAGACTTCGCCGCCCTATTATTTTATATCTTTCAAAGACGCACACATAATTCGTCTTCAAAACTTTAGAAATACACAACGCTTATTCCATATGTATTTTTAAAGTCATTTGACAATAAAATTTTATTTTGGGTAAGCAGATCTAGGTTAATTAAAGATATCATTGTGTAATATCGTTTCCTTCTAGTGTTGCATAATTGAAGATCTATACTAATGAAACTGAATTCAACGACATGTAATCGATAATGATATCACAAAAATCAGTTTATACATAGATGTGAAATTTTTACAGGCTATTCTTCAGGATTGTCGCGGTGTTCTTGCGAAGTTTGGTAAATATTAGTACAAAACAAATGCAGAAAATAAATAATTTAAATAATATGTTGGTAGATGCACCATGATCATTATTTTTTGTGTTTCGCTAAGAGCACGACCTTCTTCGGCCAATATTAACTTACGCATGCCCCGTTAGGATTTCAGCTGCCCCAACCACATTAAAAAAGTTACAAATCTTCCAAAACAAATTTTTAAGAGTAACAGTAAATGCCTCCTAGTTTGTCAGCAATAAGACCCTTCACAACGATCTTGCAATAGAACCAATTAATTCCTTCATTACAAAACTGGCACATAATCTCAATTTAAATCATGTACAAGGAGCAGTCAGTTACGAAATAGGAACCGATCAGCCCCCACCCCCCGTCTAAGAAACAGACTCTTATTTCACATTTTCCTTCAATGTCTCTCCGACATTAGATAAGGCAAGAACAATTCTAGCAATTATCTGTCCTTCCCATCGTATTTCCTTTTTAATCCTGTCATTGTTCTCTAACAAGATTACCTCACAATAACCCTGGTTGAAGGTACAACACATGAAATCACTAACAGGGAGGTACCAAGAAGTTACCCCTTCACACTTCTCTGATACAAAGTTGCTCGGCCAATCAACTGAAGAGCTTCACGGCTGAACGTTGTACTGTCTGTAAATGTAAAATAAAACTAATAAAAAAAGAGCACGTCCACCAGAGGCGAGTAGTATTGCGTAAGATAAAACGTTTTAACCTTATAGCACTGTACTGTAAAAATTAAAGAAAATTGTAGTATTTTATTAAACTTTTAACCAATTATATTAAAAATAATGATCTTAAACACCTTGGTTTATATACAATTGACCTTTTTTGTCTTTTACAAGGATTGGATAAAAAGAAAGCTTGGGCAACGTCGGGTATTTTGCTGGTATAATACGAGATATTTGTTTTGCTTGGAAATTGGAACACAGTTCTCTTTTCTGTTGCCTCTCACGCATATCGGAGATATTCTTGTTCAATGCGGGTTGCGCCATCAGAGAACGAGGGATAAAAATAACTTTACCCTGCGAATAGGAATGTGAGCTGGTTGGGAAAGGAAGGATCGCGCGCACTCGTTTTACAGCCTGTTTTTAACACTCCGTAGCTAAGGCATCTACCTGGAAATCATAAGGTGAAATAATCCGTCAGAATAATTGCGTTTCATTACAGTTGTCTACTTTTACCCAGTCATTCAGCTATTACCTAAAATATACTCACTGTCGGGGCTCTAACCTAGAAGCACAGTCTATAAAGCATGATGCTTGAAGCTTAGCCTACTCCAAAACCCAAGTAGTATCACCTCCGACATTTGTTAAAACCCCATCTTGAATTTAGACAATTTTCCTCGGTGAAAATTCATCCTTCGTCAGTGCACAAGAAAAGTAGTTAAGCTCGAAAATCGACATTTTCTAGGTAAGCAAAAAAGTATGCTTAAAAGTAGCACATTTTACAATATGTTTTTTTAATAAATTAAGTTCACAAGAAATCTTATACGGAGTAAAGATAAATACTTTTGTTTTCTTTTGCGAAATAAACAGCCTCGCTCAAGATAAAGCATGCCTTGTAGAAAATGACAATTTGTGAGGCAAGTCACTTTCCTCGTGCTCCTCAGATGTGCGAAATCGAATGTAATGGCTAAGTTTCCACTTGGAAATACCCCGTGCGCGCAGCGGTAATTTATCTCTTGAGGTTAGACCCCCAGCAGCGGCGTCTTGGAACCTCAGGGTGAAGCTGCGCCGCAAGTGCAGCGGAGAAACACAAGAGCAGCGGGAGCGAAGGGGGGCGGGGGCGGGAGGAGTGGGGTGGGGGAGGGCGGCGCGGTGACAGCGGCAGGCCGTCGCTGCCACGCCCCCGCCCCCGCCCCCGTCTCGCCGCAGTTGGACCAAGGAGCAGTTAGTTGGCAACTCCGCTGTCCGCCGTCTGTTTCCCGCTGAGAGAGGTGCTCCGTCGCGAAGGCTCTGCTGGGGGGTGAGAGGGGTGGGGGACGGGGAGGGGGAGGGGTGAAGGAGGTAAGGCGCGCCGTGGCAGGTGAAGCCCTGCCCGCCCGCCCGGTGGCCTCGCGAAGGCCTGACGCGAGAAGACTGAGGACGAGCGGTGAGAGGTAGCAGGGAAACGCCTGCCGAGTCTGGCGCGGACGTGAAAATGGTTGAAAGTGACGAAGAACCACACTAACCCAAACCGAAATGGAGCATAAGAAACCAACAAAAAGTTTCTAAAACGTGAGAATATCTAGTATCTAATGGGAGAAAAATATTGATATTTCTGAAAATTATTTTGAGTGAGTTTTCGTGTTTGCGAGCGTGTTAGCTCCTTTGGTCGATAGTACGTATAGTATGTATTATGTCCACCAGTTGGCGGTGTTCCTGCTAAAACATGATATCCGATGCCGACCTAAATGTCGACTTGCGGGTTTTTCGACTCCAGGTATCTCCCAAGCGGGACGGCGCCTTAGCTCGGATAATTTCCTCGGGATTATTCGCAAACTTGACCCGACGGTTTCCCCGTCGGGTCCGTGATGGGCTATGCTTGTAAATGTATGTATGAATGTTTAAGGGAAGGACAAGGATGAGGAAGAAAAGATCGTGCGCGGTACACGGCCGTTTGCTAGGGTTGTGCTTTTCTATTCACCTGATTTCTCCTTGATCGGAGTAACCACGGAAAACTACCGAACAGATCAACCGTTCGCGTCAGTTCTCTTCTAGGCAGCGCCAATTCAATCCATTAGCTGCACAGCTTGTGGCAAAAGTCTGTCACGGTCGGTACTCGGAAGTAATGTATAAATGAATGAAAAAACAGAAAAGCAAATCAATAAGACTAGTAAGAAATCCATAACAGGGAAAAACTAAATAGAGTTAATGGAACTCTTAGGTTGCCAGCCAAAGCACCGGATTCTTTCACACATTAAGTTAGTAATAATTTAGTTGCACTGCCCCCTTCTTTGCAGCAAAAGCCGAAGAGCTTCGGCGCATGTATACCCTACGTCACATTAAAAAACCGACTCGCCAAGGCTACTGACGGAGGGAAAGTTAAAGAGCCCGGAAGTTACTTTGAGAAGAAAGTGTGGATATTCGTGAGGGTAGGTCAATGAAATTCGGTTATTATTACAATGCCAACGTTTCGGCCATTTATTTTGTTTGTGTAGCGTCATGCACGCTCAAACGCGCAGACGGTAGAATTTCACCGGAAGCTGAACAAAGGGCTGGACATCTGGCGTGGTGACGCGCAATGACGCATCGGTTTTTCCGAGAGCGTAGCGTCGTTCTTAGGTGCTTGGTGTAGCGTCGCAATCGTCAACGACGCCAAGTTAGATGAGCTCCGTCGCAATCGTCAGCGACGCCAAGTTAGTTGTGCACCAGCCGACTCTTATGGAATAATTGCTTCTTATCAAAAACAACAATTTGATTTATTATTATCAAAATCTGCAAACTTCTAACACCATTTGCACTGATAGAAATATTTCAAGAACTTCCTTGTGGACACGAGAATCTTTTCACATCATTTCACTTCGACCTCTCAAAGCCTTCTGAGCATTTATTTTTTTTTAGCAACAACTCCTGTTGCTAGGCAGAACATCATAAACCTTGCAACCCATCATAACTACTACGTTACATTGGACGGCAACGGTGGCGGGGGAAGACGCCAGGGCGCCTTTAAAAGCCGGGTGACGAACGCCCCACCTCCTTCTTTTTCTGTTGTTCGAGCTGTGTGAGCAGGAGGCTGTGCGTCTAGCACGCGGAGGGGAAGCCGGCATTAGTTTGTCGTCAGTCGTGAGACATGTAGGTTTGTCTCGGCAGAGCGGTGCATCACACCGAGGGGAAACGTTTGTTGTTTGGCGGTGTGGTAGCCGCACTGTAATATCACTTCTTGTGGTGGGCTCTATTTATTTAGTTAGTAGAAGGCAGTGTTATGGTGTTTTACGACTTCGGTCAGTGTTTTTTCATTAATAAACCAACTGTTTATTCTACCCACCCTCGTCTGTGTTTTAATACATCCGTATGACGCCACATTTGCTTCAGGACTATAAATATATTTCATTGACCTATCCTCCACACTGTATTTATAATGCGAGTTGAAGATCAACAGAATGATTTGAGAAGAAAATGTTCATTCAATGGGATTTGTTGCGTCAGACGCAACTGATATTTCGGAGACTGGGTAGTCATAGATTTGAGTCTCAACGGTTACTGATTTTCGGTACCATTAAAATAGCTGGGTCTAAGCTGATCGCTACCTGGATCAAATTCTAGACGGCGAATTCTCTATTCGGTTATTTCCAAAGTTTCCCCCGATCGGTTCTAGGCGTAGTAGAATTGGATCCGGATCAGGGCTGGAGGTGAGTGTCCTAAGGAAAGGGCTGCGTACCTCTACCTCGCCATTCATTGCCGCACATCTGACTCCTAGTGTTAGAACTCGCTACATCACTTGCGAATATAACATAAGAAAATAACTAATCATTCGTAAAAAAATAATCTCATTTTGTTCAAATGATATTTTTCAAAGATTGGAAAGAATGTACACGAGTAAATAATTTGTTTCCTTGAATTTCGAAATTAATATATTTCCAAAAACGCCCAAAATTTGTTTTTCATTCGATGTCAAACATTTTATAAACTACCGAATTTATCACAGAGTGTCTGATATACTCCCAAGGGAGATGGTGTGACGCCCCCAATGAGGCAGGTTGGTGTGTGTGGAATGTAGAAGACGAGTAAATTTGCAACTCTAATAAAAGTTCATGGTTGTTGGTCATTTAATTAAAAACTAGTTTGCCAAATTTTCGAAACACTTTTTGTTCCCTCTTCAGTTGGCAAAGTAGTTTTTAATTAAATGAACAACAACCATTAACTATTCCTCGAATTTATAGAGTGATCGTGAATTCAAGAGTTATTAAATTTGCAACGTCGGAGGAAACGTGAGAAATTGTTAGCGGGCGGACGCTGTCGTGTCTTTTTCTTTTTACACCTATGATAGTTTGATAAACCATTGGTGAAATGTTATTATTTTCTCGAATACTCGAATACTCGAACCAAACAACTGCAATGGTTTGAGAGAAAACTGTTTGTGGGTCCGTATACCGAAACACTGAATAATTCTCGTTTCTATTTATATTAAATGTCTTCTTCTAATAAGTTGTATAGTCAGAATCGACGTTTTATGGATCATTGATACCTAAAATTTGTTTTACGGCAAAATGACTGTCCCTTTGTGAACAACGCTAGTGGTTAAACTGTAGTCAGGGTTTTCACCAGAATTGATATTTCCTAATCAATCTGCCTAATCTCTTGAACTGGAAACGGATATTTTGATTTTTTAGGGTACCACGGAACCTTAAGAGCATTTTTAACATTTCCTCAAAAAATACTCCAAATTGTTTCTTAATTTTGTTAGATATGGCAAAGTAAGCTTATCCAAATGACGCATATCACATTTTCATTAAATTCTATGAATTTTGGAAACCACACAATTTTTCATAATTTGGGCGTCTTCCTACGATTATGATGTACCTTCCTACGATATTATTGCTGAAGATATTTATTTCTTAAAGAAACCTATTATTCAAAATAAGGTTATTAAATAAAATCATGAAGATTTTTTAAAAATATGAGTTGTTATTTTTGCGTAAGTTTGCGTGAAATGAAGGTAAATATAAAGCCATATTTTCTCAAAACCTGCTCCAATTTATTAGGGGATAGGAGTTTCGTAGGGATTTCATTTTCGTTGAACTATCTGAATTTTCTAAAATGGCCAGACGCGTGAAAGTATGGGCAAGATAATATGGAAGAAAGACGTGAGAAAGTATGGGCAAGAAAGAATGCGACAAAGTATAGGCTATTGTAGCATTTTATAATTATGACATTACAGAATTTAAGAAAAACGGAATTTTAATTTTAATTGCTTAAGAGGATAGATAATTCATTCACTTCATGTCCTCTCAGAAAATTCAACTGCTCACGTTTCCCCAGGAGTTGCAAGAAATGTGAGGTAACTCAATGACGTCGACAAGCGCGGTGGGCGAGGCTGGTTGGGGCGAGAGCAAGTTCCCGAGAGGGTTCGGCAAATGCGGCGGGTAAGAGTTGTTAGGAAGAGCGGTGAACGATAGCACTGGATGAGGGCAGTGGGTAAGCTTGATGAAGATGGATGAGGGTGACAGAGGTGAGCGAGGCTGCTGGTGGGTGAAAGTGGATTGCGAGAGTGCGACCCGATAGCGGCGTGCGAGAGCGGTTAGCGATATCGATGAACGGCACTGGTTGGTAATGGGACTGGCGTGAATGGTGGATGAGGGTAGTGGGGCTGTGGGGGTAAGCAGGGCTGCTGGTTAGCCATGAGTGGGCTGCGAGTATGTTACGCAAAAGCGGCGGGCGAGAGCGGCTACCAAGATCGGTGAACGGCACCGGTGGGCGTTAGGGGAGTGAGAACGATGGACGAGGGCAGTGGGTGAGAGGGTCTGGCATGTAGGCTAGAGCAGGTTGCATGAGTGATAGGTGAAAGCTGCGGGCAAGAGAAAGGGCTGTGAACGAGAGTGAAGGCTGAAAGTTCGCCGGCAGCGTCGGGTGTTAGCCGTGGATGAGGGTTGATTGATTGATTGATTGTTAGTTATTCCGGGTGCGTCAACTGCTAGGGTCATTAGTCCTGTAAGTGTAGTGCATGATTTGCTTGGGAGGTGCCGATGATCTTCCCCCGCTGGGCTGCGAGATCCGGCGCCGACCTCCTGTCGGATAGTGGGGTTCAATCAGATATATCCCATCAGCGGGAGGTGAGAATAGGACAAGGATGAGGAAAAAATCGCTCACGGTCCGTGGCCCGTTTGTTAGGGTACTACTCCGGCATTTGCCTGGTGTTGATTGGAGAAACCACGGAAAAACCTATCAAAGCAGCCGGTCGCCAGAATTCTCCTCCGGACAGCGGCTGCATTCGATTTGACGAGGGCGGCGGGCAAGCGGGGTGGGGGAGGGTGATGGGCGGGCGCGACACAGTCGCAAGCGAGCGTCTGCGCTGCGCTCGGGAATTTCAATTAACATGTCGGGGATCGAGCGCGGCTTAGGCTCCGCGCCCGGCGCGGCGCCTTTGCCACACGGCGCTCTCACACGTGGCGAGAGAGCTCGCTCGCGGGCGGTGCGGTCGCCATCCACTCACCAGCCCCGCGTCGCGTGCGCCGGAGCAGCGAATGCCGAACCCCGGCGGCCGTGGTCTGCGCGACGTTCTCTCTCGCTATGCAACCTGTCCTGCCGCGATCGCCCTCGCCTACGTGTTCTTGCGGGGGATTCCTCCTGCTTGGGATTCCTCCCCCACGTGGGATTCCTCCGGCTGGTTGGTCCTTTCTGTTGGATTCGCTACTATTAGAGCCTGTACCTCCCTCATTGCGCTTCCCTGCTTCGAACTAAATGTTCTCCCCGCCATCGCCGCTTCCCCCCCACCTCGTTACTCTCGCTACCCTGGCAACTCTTGTTGCATTAGCAACTTTTCTTTCCCTTGCCACTTACGTTGCACTCGTTATTTTCGTCTCCTTAGCTCTTATCGCCACCTTCCTTACTCTTTTTGCTTTAGCCTTTCTCGTTACCCTAGCTGCTCTGGATGCCCTGACTGCTCTTGTTCCCTTAGTCGCTCTAGCTACCTTGCCGCCCTCGTGTCCACAACGTGTTCTGGCGGGGTATTCCTCCTGCGGGTTGGTCCTTTCTGTTGGATTCGCTTCTATTAGAGCACGTACCTCATTTCGCTTCCCTGCTAGCACTAAATATTCTTCCCGTCCTTGCCGCTTTCCCCCCCCCACCCATCTCGTTACTCTCGCGACCCTAGCAACTCTTATTGCACTAGTAACTTTCCTTTCCCTTGCCAGTCTCACCTCTCTCGTTATTCTCGTCTCCCCAGCCCTTATCACCGCCTTCCTTATTCTTTTTGCGTTAGCCACCCACGTTACCCTAGCCGCACTGGATGCCTTGCGTGCTCTTGTTCTGTCAGTCCAGTGGTGTCAAGGTCTGCTACTGGTAGCAATGGCACGCGTTGTGGCATCGTACCATGCCACGAGCTTATCTGCGCGACTAGCGTCGGGAAAGGGAACTATTAGTAACCCCACTCTTCTCCAATGGGAATGGCGTTGTCTCTGGTGGCGGGGTAATGAACTGCATGAAGGGGCGATTTCCTCGTGGCACCACTCATCGTTGACACCATTGGGTTAGTCGCTCAGGCCTCCTTGCCACCCTCGTTACTCTCGCCGCCCTGCCGCACTCGTCGCATTCGTTACTGTCTATGTCCTAGCCACTCTCGTCCTGGTCACTCCCGTATATCTAGCTACGTAAAAATGAAATATAGGCAACTCTAAGGAGGCATTGAAGAATATTTTAAGATACAGAACTATTACAAGTCTTAAGGACATCTAGGAACACAACTTACGTAACTCGGAAACTAAGTAGATATGATAAGAAATTAGTAGATATGAAACATGCGCAAGTTGACAGAATATGAATTGAACATCTGACTTCCTTTTTATTTAATCTGAATAAAGATAATAAAACTTCCCAAGTACAATTTTATCACATTTTGCTTTTTAATATTGCGTTTAATAAATGTTGTGGTGCTATATTAGTGATCAAATAAATACTTAACGTGGAAAACTAATATTGGACGGCAAATATAAATATTATTGAATTTATTAGCTCGGAGTGAAATGTACAAGGTCTTTTAGCTTTGCAAATTATTACTCTACTGAACGAATATTCATGGTTACATATATACATACGTTCACACAACATGGGCAATTTATCTAGTCTGCAAGTTAATGGTCATGGTTTCGTCCCCACGTAAACTGCTCTTAAACACTAATTCCAGAAACGCTTTATCTCTATCATGTTATCTCCTAAATCTGTGTAAACGCTTCCGTACTCAAATTTCCGAACCGATAGGTCGTGATCCTCGACTGCCGAACTACGGACAAGCGAAAAGCTCATATCCTCTCTGACCTCATAATCGCTTTTAACACCTCACTCCAAACGCAACGTTACAGCATAGTAATGTACTTAGCCCGCTACCTGCCCACCAATCCCGGGCGGACAATCCATACTCGTGTACCTTCAGATAACGAATATCTCATAATACAGACTCGCGTATCCCTGGGTCGATTTGGTTTAGGGATATGAGTATTAACTTTGTATTTCAGACGCTACGCATTTAAAACGACTGGGACACTTTTTTTCTTCAAAATTTGATTACTTTTCATTAACATTTTATGAATTAAAGGTACAAATATATCATCAAGTGATTGCGTCATTAAAACTTTAAAATATTTAAGGCTACTTAAATCACTTTTACACTTCATGTAGTTTCCTTTCGAATTCCTTGCACTGAGTTACAAAAGCATATTCAACTCATTCAAAATAAATTCATTTCAAATCATATTTCAAGGGTAGACTCAACTAAAATTATTCTTCGTAAATAAGCAACTCTCTGATACGTAATAGCTCTTCCGTCAAAGCCCGTGACAAGAAATGTGTGAGTCATTATGTGGAGGTTTCTCAAAAACTGGAATTGAAAAAACAATTTCAAACTATGAGATTTAGACGCAACTTCAACTTTTCGCCAAAAGAATTCATATTGAGCGACAAAACACAAGTCATCTTTTTATAAAAAGACAGTAACTGTAATAATCAAATGCACCTCACATTTATAGGAGTAGGTTTATACTAAAAAAACTTGTTTCCTTTTTCAGTGTTAGTACACCAAAACCAGAGAATTTATGTATAAATGTGATGGAAGCGTAGCTTGAGCTCTTTTATGAGTAGATTTGAAATCAAACATGATTATTCGTTTAAGTAGAAGCCTACATCAGCAAAAATGACCTTCACTGAACCCTACAAACGGTTTTCCAAAACGTAGTCTGCTCACTGTTCAATAACAAGAAATAACATATTGTCTTATAAACCTGTAAATAATTGAATATTTTAGCAAAGGCTAATACTGCAACAACAAAGTACAGGCTGTATATTGTTCAACAATTCATTACATAACAAGAATGAAAAAAATTACTGCTCAGTAACGTAACACTTGATTATCAAATATTTAATGACGGGCGACCTTTTCCTTGGAGCCTTGATGTCTCATGACGTCACTGTGTTGTATGAAGTTATGCACTGAGTACGAGAAATCAGTTGGCACGTGATGAATGACAATATTAAATAACACAATCAGAAGTATGAGAAAACAGTTTCCACGCGTGATAATACAATCCAATTTTTGCACTTCTTAAAACCAAATCTTTTATGGTTTTTGCTTTCTAGGCTCCTGATTTTGTGTTCTGGGCCTTCTTTGCCTTCTGTAACAGAAGTTTCGGATAGATTCGCACACTTTCATTGTGAAATGATTTGCAATTTATCGAACCGATTCAATTATACAGATCGTGTGGCGAATTTGAAGAACTATAATGTATTAATGTATTTGAGGCATACGCAAAACAGTCACGAACTTCACGCGCACTGCGGTTACAGTTCCGCATGACACAGACTGACTCAGAATCTGCCACCCTAAGTTGGATACTTGTACTTGCATACTTGCGAAAAGGTAAAGACCTAAAATAATTCCTTTCGATGACTGATGCGCAATAGGAAATATGAGGGAGCACGTTTATTTTTAGTTTTCTTCCATATTTTAAGTATTTTAATTTTGAAATTAATAAGAAATGGTTTGATGATGTATCGTATCGTCTGAAAACTCTCATATATAAAATTAATGGCCAAGTTTTCTTGTTTACTATTACATAATCAATAATTGTAGAAGAACCTCTTGCTACCCAAGTTAACTTGTGGATTAGCTTTTCCTTATAAATATATATTTATTATACGTAGTTCATTTATTCAATGAGAACTCTAATTTGTATCCATTATTATTTATTACATCTTCTCCTTCTGAACCTATAATATTTTGTACTTGGATATTACCTACTCTTGCATTGAATTAACCTGTTATAATATAATCTTTCTTATTTATTTTATCTAGTGTTTTTTGAAATGTGTCAGAAAATTAATCGGTATCATCGTTTCGTTCTTCTTCTAGGCATAAACTCCAATTATAGAGGTATAGCCTCTTTGAAATTTTAGTCTATTCATAATAATTATTTCATTTATGTATGTATGAGAATGATTTTTACAATTCTTTCCTTACCAATATAGCAACTTCAGCACTTGTCCTCTTTTCCCGAGGGACACCTTTGTAAATTATTAAATATTTCGTAAGCTAAAGAACCCTTTGACTTCTTTTTTGTTTTTCCTATAACAGCCAGGTCAATCTTTTGAGAGTTTAATTGGTTTTCTAATTCCATCGCTTTATGGATCAGAGCCGAACATTCTACACGAACATTCCATGTAGCCAGTTTCAAAGTATTTTCTTTTCCAAATCATTTATTCATTTTCTTTGCCATGATTGTCAATTGATCTGTCCGGCGTGGATTTGTTTGAAGAATTCGAGTAAAATAAATGTTCTCTGGAGGGTTAAAGGATTCTTGCAGAGTAAGATCTTGATGGAGCTGCCATCTCAGAGCATTTGCTCATTGCTGCTCCTCCAGAGAAGGCTGCCTCTTCTGTCTGTTCCATCTTTAAGGAAATTTATTCCCTGTGCTGGTCGAACCGTTGAGGTCTTTGACATTACCCTATCAAGAGGCTCTTTCAAGATGCTACCAGCTAGCTGGTCCAAGGTTTTTAGAGATGTTACTCCTCTGTCACTCCCATCTCATCTTAGTAATGGCTTGTGACAAGCAGAGTTTGACTATCCTAAATTTGGGTCCAAATTGGCGGTTTTTTATATGATACTTTGACTATACGTTTTGTGTAGCCAGAGTGTATTACAATATTATACAAATAATACGTTTGCTAGAAATATTACAGACGATCAACAGGAAAGTATTTAAGTAAAACTTTTTAGTGAAAAACCCTTTAATCAAAAAGATAATGTTATTTAATACAAAATATACTTCCAAATATGTTAAAATGCTGTAACTGTTTCTCACAAATAAAACAATTGTGTAAATATCTTATTTCTCATCTTGGATGTTTTAATTATTTAGTTATCATAATGTTTATTAAAATAATATTGCTATACAAATAAATTTTTAAGCTGTTAGCAATTTGATGAAAATCGTAATATTGAAAGTGCTTATTTTATATGATTGTTTTATAAACCTTTAACGTTGAAAGTAGTTTTTGTATAGTAAATAATTTATTGATTTTTAATACTGATAATGAGGTTTATTTGGAATGTACTATGTTGAAGGTAACTTCTATGTAGATGTTCAACAAAAAATTATGTAATTGAAACAATCTCTAATTTAATTTTTATCTCTGATTAAAATTTTTTGATGACAGTTAATTTCAGTAATTTTAGGTTCTCGTACTTGCATTTTCGTACTTTTTTCAAGATAAGCGTATTAAAAAGCCTGTTCTAACAAAAGTATGGGTTAATTCTGACGATTCAAGTTGTAATATTTTAATGAATAGCACTTTATATTTTTGGGACCCCTTTTGGAACAATCTTTTGTATACACTTTTATTCCGATCACAATCAAATATTGTACATGTGGCCTTCAAATCACGGAAAAGTCTTTACAAAATTTCATCAACCTTTTCTCTCTTAGAGTAAAATTGAAGTCTGACCTTTTTTTACTTTTTGCAAATATCAACAAAATGGTGATTAAATTCACCAGAATGAAAAACTTTTCTGAAAGCTTATAAAATTTTCTTCTGAATGTATTCTAATTTATTCCAGTATAACAATTAGATTCAGAGTAAAAGAATATCAAAATTGTAATTGAACGTTTGCCTAGAATATGCAACAACGGACCTTTTAAGAGCTTTCCAAAGCAAAGATGACGGTATCAACGATGGTGTCATAACAAACTTGGTAGGGTGGAGTGGGGTGATGCAAGATATGTCAGGCGAGGTAAGATGATGAATTAATAAATATCCGTCACCATCAGGTACTTAAATTACTGTTAAACCGAACACGAAAATAAAATGTTATTTTATCCTGCAACACTTCGGAGTAAAATGTAGAGTTGTATATAATAGAGAGGATTGTTAACTTTCTGGATTAAATTAATAACTTAATATTCATATCCCTTCTGGTGAAAAGGTTTCCATAAAGCGTGTATCAAATTCTATACAGAGCAATCTACAGCGGTGTAGGGCGCTCCCAATCAAGGGCGCACGTGAATTGGGAAGCTCCTGTGACCAAGAGGAGCTTACCACATCTGAAGGGGCTTAATCAAGCACGCCAAGTGACGGGGATGGGGGAGAAGCCAACCGATTAGTGATTAGAGCAACGTGCTCGTGGGGAGTACGTGTCAGTTTCAGTTTTGAGGGATCTTCATTAATTACTCCTGGAACCTACGAGCACGGAGTTTCTGAAATTCCACAAACCACAGTATAGCGTAAGACATTTATCATCACGTAGTTACTTAAAAGAATTGATATCTTTGTTAATGAGATCTATTTCTCTGTTCGAGTTTTTGGTGCAGTGAAGTACTCTTTAATACATATCGGAACACAAAAATGTTGACCCAAACTTGTGTAGTAATAATTGTAAATTGCAAATCATATCAAATAAACCTAATGTTTTAATACAGTCTGGGCATGGTAATCGAATAGATAATTTACAATCTCGTTAGTACGAGTTTAAATTCAAGCGTTATAGTAAGGTCTGGGAATAAAAGACGACGTTTAAGAAGTCTTGCTTATTTCATACAATTTTGCCAAACCTTTTGAAGATAAGGGTCTTCGAAATGAATTGTAATTGGCGTCAAATGTGAAAATCTCATAAAACAAGCATCATCATCATCATCATCATCATCTTCCTTTACGGATTAGGCATATTGGCTGTTCCAGCCTCTTTCCATCTCATTCTTGGCCTTCCAATGTTTCTTTTTCCTAGCAGCTTATGATTTAGAGCTTGCACTGGAAGTCTGTCTTGCGGTATATTTCCAATATGTGTCATCCATTGCTGTCTGTACAAGCATATAGAGCAATAATTTTTCCAGTGAATGAAAACAAAGAAAAGTCTCTAAAAGTAATATAAGCGAATATTACCAGGATATTTTTCAAAAGCGGTCGAGTGGTGATGTTTATACGTGTGTTGGAAATAAAGAGCAAGATTTACTCTGCCTGAAACGCCACAAATGCTCGTTTGAAGAAGCAAATCACAATGATAATGGAATATTAAAAATTAAACACATCCAACATACACATTTGATAAATCGACGCTGATTCACTAGTGTCTTGGCTGAAAAGGAAGTTAAAAACAATATGACTCATAAATGTGCCGCCTGGAGGGAAAACACAAAGAGACACACTACACATGAATTCATATTCATCTTAGCTATATGTTTAATTGAGATACATGTTCATCTATCTGTGTAACAATGGTTGTCTGGAGAAGGCTTGCAGTCACTACGTAGAGCTCGACAGTTTCCCAAACACCACTCTGGCCGATGAAACAAAGCACATGATATGTGTGTGTACGTGTTTATTTTTATGCGTATATGACACATACCACAGGATAAGTTTACATTGGTCATTAGCCATCTGCAAGTAGCTGAGTCCAGCTGTTTATGGAGAAATTAAAATCGTGACGACTGCCGACACGTCGAGTCACAGCAAAACGTGACTTACGTGAGCGCGACCAGAAACTTGCAAATGGAGATCTGCTGCCTTCATGTGTTAAACTATTTTAAAGAGACTTGAACACTGCATAAAAATTTATGATGCGAGGACTGGGCTTTTGCGCCTCATATTTTAGTCACAAACTATGATCAGCGCATTTCCACACAAACGTTTGCGAGGCGACAGCGACACTTTCGTACGCCTCGAAGTTGAATCTTCAATTGAATTCTATCACATACGGCAGTTGAAACCAGAGGGGCCACTAACGGCGGTTAAAATATAAATTTGGCTCTAAGGACATATTTATGAAGCTAATCAAAAGCAATTGCTCTGATACAAGTTTCTAGAGGAAAGAGAAGAGAGTGAAAATCGCGGAAAGAGTGAGACTTGCGCCTCTTGCGGGCATGCTGCCTGCAGCCGACGCTGGGACCCTGACGAGAAGCGAAGTCAGCCGTGCTACCCACCTTTGGTGGCTGTTATGTGAATCCGGCAAGATACAGAGCATCAGCGCGGTATGAGATAGAGAGAAAAAATACAATTATGAAAAAGCCTGCGCGCTTGATCTCTGAAGAATATAATGTGATTGATAAACCATATCTAAATAAAGAATTTGCTTCCCTGGGATCAACCAGGTCTGTCCGCCCATATCAAAGGCTCACATTTAACAGTCGATGGAGAAAAAATTGTTTTCTTTTTTATTAACTTAATTATCTTTATTCCCTCGGAATGAGAGAAACAGCTTTGGATTTAAATGTTGCGTTAATCACATGAAAATATATGGAAATGTTTGGAAACCGAAAGAAAGTAGAAACTTTGTAATATGAACGGACAAATTAATGAAACATATTATGATTCATTTTCTTTAATTTCGTCAATTGCGCTGCCGAATGGAATGAAATGTTCATATTTGATTTGTCAGTACTCCTGAAAAATTTTAAAATGTAGAACGTCTCAAACTATTTGCCCAAGCTATTTGCGCAACAGGATTCATGAAATTCTGTTCACAAAAGAACGGACACACGTAGAAATTATAAACACACAATACCAAAGGGTTTTTACATAGTAATTCTTAAACCAAACTCAAAATTATGATGTAAAAGTCTTGTATATAGTTACATATTTTAGTTTATCTACTTTGTATTTTAAGCTCGAGCAGAATACGTGTTTTATCAGTTTTCACAAAACACTGTTGTGTGAAAACAAGGTTGGAATATTCATTTTTTCCAAGCGATTAAGAACTTGAAGTTCACAAATATCTTCAAAATTTCATAGACTTCTCTAAAACATATTGAAAAATATCCGTTAATTGGAACTTCCGTTTATAAACTGAGGGCGCCCGATGGGTGTCGAAACACCGCCCAGAGACGAATCTCCACTGTGAGGACACGCCGCCCGAAAGAGCGCCTCATGTTCACGCAGCCGTCGCCAGCCGGAACGCCCTCCGGGATGGCGTCTCCGAAATGCGGAGATTACATTAATCCCCGGCCACCCGAGGGAGGGACTTCTTGGCGCACGTGTGGCGCTCGTCCGCCCCAATTTACTCGTTGGCGCAGGCGCCGCCGTTTGCGCCCAGTCCATTTCGCCAACGCCCGCTCGCCCGCTCGGTGCCAGGCGGCACCGCGCCGCGCCGCGCCGCGCTCGAGGGCCCGACACGGGACCCTGCGGCACGCCGTTATTTCATTAGCCGCATCGCCGCAGGGCGCCGACAGCGCGGCCGGCGGCGGGCGCGGAAGCGAAGGCGAGCGCGTGGTGATGGAATGGCCTGTGGTAACGGTGGCTTTTGACCTGTGACTTAAGGCGCCAAGAACTTCCACGGTTTCGATTCTGGTTGGTTTATGAAGTAAAAAACATTGTGGGTTTTCAAAGCATTCTGCATTTATGAAGGTGAAAAATGATGTAATAAAAAATTATATAATAATGGTGGCTTTTGACCTGTGACTTAATGTGCCAAGAACTTCCACGGTTTCGATCCTGGTGGGTTTATGAAGTAAAAGAAATGTTGTGGGTTTTTAAAGCACTCTATATTTGTCAAAGTAAAAAAATGATATAAATTTTAATAATTTAGTGGAATAATTGAGATGTTATTGCACGTCATTAAGATATTTTGCTACCAAATATTTGGTTAAGTTTCTGGTTATTTACGTGCGAATATGTTTTACTGTTAATATTTTTTAATTAATTAATCTCAAAACTACCCATGGGCTTTACCTACAATGATTAACCGCAGATAAGACTTTTGAATACCATTCATTTCGAGTTTGAGATCGTTCAATTTGACTTCGTAGGATAACTAAATGAATTATTTTACAATTGTTCAGTTTCTTTCTGATTTAGTGCCATATGAAAATCTGATATACAATTCACCTTTTTGATAAAACAGGTTAAAAATTCCAATTTGTTTTATCTTCGTCTTTGAGGTTATGGATTTCGTTTGAAGTTGCTTTTATTTATGGTTGTTAAGTAATATCGTTGAACTATTGAGGCGTTGAATCCAGGTGTGATCTAAATTTTCGGTATAATCATTAGGATCAAATTAGATGTCTCTTGAATTGGTGTTCGTTATATTCCACTTTGACACTGATATTTCGTTTGTATCACCTGAATTTCATCACTGTTGAATACATTGCACGTTGAAATTTAACTCATTACATTGATTTCTTTGAAGAAAGTGTAGCTTGAACCTGAATCTGCTGCAGATTTCACTGGTTTCTCCTGTTATTTGCACGTACACGTAATAGCGTTCAATATTCATTGATTTTTCGCGCATATTTTAGTTGATGTCAATTACCTGTTGAATACCGTAATAGTTTAAGATTGGCTCGTCTTTAATACGATTTGTCGGTGTCTGCCACTAAATTGATTTCTTCTTTCTTGTAAAGTACGTATATATCATTTTTCTGAATAACTTCATAGCTTCAGTAATTCCTGGAAAATTTTTCTTTTCAATCTCGGTAGTTCCTTGAAAAATAGTTTCCTGTCTACAAGGCATGTTTTTACGTTAAGTTTCCTCTAGTTTCTCTTTGGTGGATTTCTCTCTGTAAATTGATAATCCGGCTAAAGTTGCAACTGGCTCCTGTTTTTTTGCTGTGTGTTCTCAGCAGAATTCTGAATGATTATGTTGCTATCTGAAATATGTGTTGATGTCCAAGTCTTCTGTGGCAGTTTCTGTGATAGGAATCGATGTTGGATTATCTCCATAATTCAATAATTATTGTCTTACGTTTCCACCATGCCCTCAGTTAATACTTGATTTTGATTTATCGCTAATTGATTGATAACATTTAGTAGTTTTAAAAGCTATCGAATATATTGTCAACTTCACGTAGCTCATTTTACTTTCAAGATTTATAAAGTACCGTGCGCTCACATTGATATTTAGATGAGCTAGCTTCAATTATGTAATTTAAAAAACTGCGAATAAAAAGCATTAAAGCAGCCACTCGCTAAGCGCTTTCAATTTTCCTTGTGTGTTCTGGCGTTTCTTTCAACTTTTTTCCACACAACCACACACACACACACACACACACACACACACACACATACACATACACATACACACACACATACACACACATACACATACACACACACATACACATACACATACACATACACACATATGCATGCGCACATACACTCCTTTCTTCAGAGGCGGCGATTTTTCTCTTTTTCGTCCAGAAACTTTTATTTATTTATTTGGAATGCAATGTGCAGAATTTAACAACTTAATTGCAAGAAGGGCTAGTGGTAGAGGCGACTACAGGCGGTGTGTTGGAGGATCTTCTCGTTTCGCCGCGTGATTCTCGGAGCCTCCACCAGATCTCACCACTAGCGCTGTCGCTTCTAGCTCCCCATCCCACCCAACGGCGATGCAGAGAAATCGAAATTTCATGCACGCGTCGCACTGCGTTATAAATGGATTTTTAATAATTCCCAGTACAGATATTAATATTTCGAACGTAAAAAATCGCCGCTGCTCCATAAAAAATGTGTAAAATCATATTTTGGGTATTATTAAATGGAATACTCTGCGGATGAAATTTACGGATGAGCGTTGCAGATGACGGAAACGTTGGGCAAAACCAGTTATCTGGACATGGTACTTTTTATTCTTCATCAAGGGCAGTATTTTGTCAAACATTGAATTAATCTTATTTATGTTTCTTTCGAATACTTACATAATATAGGAATCATTATAGAGATTTAATATATTGATATTTCTCAAAAATATTTGTTTTCCAAAAATATATTTGAAGGAAATCAATCTGAGCTTTAGCTTTCATTAGAAAGTATCGAGTCTAAACATTTTTGTCAAATAAGATGCAACACAAATAATTCTCTAATAAACCGTAAACAAATAAATATATAATGCTCGCTTCCTATGTCATGTTGCGTAGAGGTGGCAATTTTACATCAATAGCCTATTACTTTTTACTTTCTCACTACGGTGTAGAGAGAAAGTTATATAATGCTGCGCAAAAAGCGGAGAATTTTCGGCAGAAAACCTCTTATTACAGGGTCGTGATAACGAAAAATTGATAAATCCAATCGCTAAATTTAGAAAAAAAATTCCCTAACACGTAGCGTACCCAGAATTCATACTTTGTGGTCCTTAGTACCGAAAAATTGAATGAAGGCAAAACGCCTGCCCGTCAGTGAACAACGCTAGTAGCTAACCGTTCAGTCGATTTTCTCCAAAATTAATATTCCGCAATCAAACTGGCTGATGTCGCGGCCTCTTGAATTTGAAACCGATATTTTAATATGGGGGGTACTATACATGAAGCTCCTGCGACATTTTCAAAAACTGTTCTATCGTTATTGATTGAATTTTGTTGTTGTATAGTGTGAAGGACGTTTAAGAGAATGGTGCAGGTCTCATTTCCGTTGAAAACTTTCATTTTTCGAAAATTGCAAAAGCTCAAACTTTTTTCGGCGTCTTCCTATAACTACAATTATGAAGATTGTGATTTTACCCTTAATTAAATTTGTTCCTTAAAGATATATTTTGAAATAAGGCCATATTCAATTTTTTAAAATTCTGAGAACTTCTCGCTTAATTTTGCGTGAAAGTACGGCTAGAAAGTACGTGATGTTTTAGCACCACTACTTTGTCTAACTATTTTTATCTTATCTAAATTTACAATCCTATAATTAACAGATAAATAGTCAGGAAAATGAAAGCAAAAGCAAGATCGTTTCTTCAAATATTTTTATTCCCCTATCTCTATTGTCAGCCTGCCTTTAAATGACTTATTAATGCTCCTACATAACGTTTTTGTTAAGCAGACTCGCAGCCGGGTTTTATTTTAACAAATTAATTTATATGAATTTCACGTGCTTATTTTACTCTTTGTATTTCTAAATTATACTTTTTATTTAACTTCTTACAAATTGTCATCATTAATTAACATTAAATTAATTTATTTTTCTCTTAGTGCAATGTGTAATTTTAAAGTTTCTTATTGTATTGTACCACTAAAGATGTGGCCGAAAAGCTTCATGTTGAATTATACAATTACGTTGAATCTTCCCATAATATTTCATTTTCTAAAAACTTCAATTTTAGCGCCTGTCTTCTTCGTCTTGGAGAGTTAATCACTGCCTGGTACGCATCTATTTTCTTCCGCCATCATTTTGTCGGGTAACCAATATTTATTTTCCTTCGTTGTTTTGGTGACTGAGGATGCGAATGAAGGTGTCCGTAGCTCATGGCGAGTGTAATACCCAATGCTCTTGTAGATAGTTCAGATAATGAGATGGAAAAATTCGTGTTCCTTATGTAAAAGTTTTGAAAAGCTGGAACAGGCATGCCAGCTCACCCAAATAAAACTAATAATTTATTTCCAATTAACTAACACTTTCTAATGTATTTTCGCCACGTATTTTCGTTCAGAAAATGGGTAAGAGCTGGCTTGACGCAACGCCAGTGCACACATAAATTAATTGCAAACCGTAGCTTGACGAAAAGTGTAATAATGTATTGCTAGTTAATTTCTAATTATTTGCCGCAATTTTGAATTTATTGTCGCGTATATGCATTGAAAAGCTGGTTGTGAGCTAACGAAATACACACACGTTAAATTCACGCTGGGCGAAAACACATTAAAATTTATTGCTAATTAATTTCTGCATTTTAGAATTAATTGTCAAGTTGCTTTTGTTGAGAAAATAGAGCTGGCTTGACATGAAGCTAGCACAGACATACATTAAACTCAATCCATATCTCGACGGAAATGACATGAAAATTGAAGTAGCGCAAATGACATCGAAAATGTAGTCGGTGCTTCATGTAAAATACCCCACAAAATTAAAATATCCGCTTTCACATTCAATGGGCCGTGATATAAGATAGATCGATCTGAGAATATGTTTTGGTGATGTTACTATGTCCAATTTGGCACCAAAAAGGATTGCTGAAAACAATTTTCTTGAATCAAGGATCCTCAAAACGTGTATTCTGACTACTTAATGGATTAGAGAAAGTTATTATATTCAGTCGCAATAATTTTTTCTACCACGAGGTTCATTAAGCGTAATTTTTATGTGAAATAAACGGCACTCTTCTCCAATTATTACAATACTTTGTAAGTACGTATGCATGGGAAAGCAACTAGTACTAATGTCTCGTACTATTTTTGCCATTCTTTTCAGTTGAGAGTAACGTTTCAACGTTGCTTCATCGCCGTCTCACAAGCTATCTATTGCCTCTTAAAAGGTCTACCACGACGTCTCGCGGCACCTACCGCTCTGTTTATCTCTATCTTAGAAAAAAAAATATATAAAATTGGAATCGTTAAAAACGATTGTTTATGTGTGTACGATGGGTGTATTATATTGAATTGAATTGATGCCTTCTTTTACGTGGCGAGACTCAGGCTATGAGGCCTGCTCTTCCGTCTGACCATGCAAATTTTGCTACGCTACTTTCACCAACTAGCGGAGAATGAAGGTATTCGGCCAACTAGCGGTATCT
This sequence comes from Acheta domesticus, assembly GCA_031308135.1. Taxonomy (NCBI): domain Eukaryota; kingdom Metazoa; phylum Arthropoda; class Insecta; order Orthoptera; family Gryllidae; genus Acheta; species Acheta domesticus. The sequence continues at coordinate 18,359,856 of JAHLJT010008756.1, read as the reverse complement.
CGGCCGACGATACAGGCGATTTGAATCTAGCTCAGAGGCTTCATTTAAGCTTGAGAATCTTTTATATGCAAGTGAGTCTAATAACATGGGACAGCCGGCTTTACTTCCCTCCCGAAGGAAGGCGTACGAAAGGTTTTTTTTCGCCCTTACAAATCCATGGCTTCGATCGGGTTTGAACCCGCGAACTTGGGTATAGCAGTCCGTTGCGCTATCCGCTACACCATCGCCTCCTCCGTTGGGGGGGGCGGGGGCAGCTGGGGGAGAGGAGGAGGTTGTATCCGCTACGGGGGCGGCGGGCCGGCAGAGGCGGAGTGGATGGTGGGGGCTCGTCTTTTCCAAGCGGCTGCTCCGTATTTTGAGGAGAGATACTGCCGGCGCTGCTCGGCGCCACCTGGTCTCGCTGCGACGCTTTAGGCGACGAGTGGGGGAGGCTGCGGGTTTAGGGCGAGGGAGGGCTGGAAGCGGCGTGAGGGATGGACTCAAGCACGCAGGGTAAAGTCCGAAATATCATTTACGAAATGTAATGTTTCTTTCGTATTCACCCCCAAAAATACGATTGATTTGCCTATTAAAAATATCGAAAACATTGAGACTCATTGTAATCCAGAGGTTACATTATTACAAACAAGTGCCTCATTCCGCCAAATAATGAAAACTGAAAATATAAACTATGAATAACAGTGAAAATGCTTCCTAAAATTAAATTAACTTGAAAAATAACAGATTAATTAGAATATTTACACAATTTTTGTATTTACTTTCACTGCGCCGCATCGTTCTTCATATGTCGAACGCGTTCGACTTGTTATGATGCTATCGTGACAAAAATTATTACAAAATTGATGAATGTTTATATTTGGGAGATAGCGAACACTTGTAACAATGCTACGGAAATACGCAGAATGGTCCTCATTGTTTGAAACAAAAGATAAACGAAAGATAGTCTCTGTAACCTACAGGTTACGCGGGGTTTCGTTGAGATTAGGTCGAGGGGAGGCCTGGAAGCGGCGTGAGGGATGGACTCAAACACGTAGGGTAAAGTGAAACGACCTATAGATACATTTCGTAAGTGGTTTTTAATCGTTTCTCTAAAGGTTGTTGCCGTAAATCATGTGGTTGCAATCCGCATACGGTTGATATTTTGATATATTACATTACATTATTCGGTTAAATATAAATAATGAATAGTTTCTTACAAGTTTATTAAATGTAACGAAGGCATTGATGTAGTATTGAAAAAACCAGCTTAAATTTATTGCAATTCAAAATCAATGTACTTAACTGCACTTTCGCGTTTCTATATATTTCTGTTACATGTTACATTACATGTAATAATAGCCAGTGTTAGCACATTTTGCTCGGCGCGGACAAGTTCCTGCGACTTCCGCCCACCTGGGCACTCTTTGGAGTGCTTCCCGCTAAATTATGGGAGTTCCATGCTAGACCAGGGTGTCATGGGGGCGCCAATTCCAACATTCGCGCGTCCCACTTAAAAAAAAAAAAAAAAAAAAAATCAATCAATCAATCAATCAATCAATGAGATGGAATGAAGACATTAATTAAATCATTGTTTCCCCGCGCCTTGATGCATGTGACAGCTCTTCCGCCGCCCTGCCAGGTTGCAATCATCTACCCTCGCCGCCGACACCGGTGACGTCACTACATCACCACCGTCACCGCCGCCACCAACACCATCGCGCCGTCGCGCCCGTATCTCTCCCCCTGCCTACGTCCGCCCCCCCCCCCGCCGCCAGCTAGCCGGCTGCCCGCCCCTCTGAGCCCTGCCCGGGGTCGAACCCGGGGCACCGCCCAGAGCATGTGCGGCCAGCGGGCGACACAGCTGGTGGAGTGTGGGCCAAGCGGATGGAGCTATGGTGGACCGGGAGCATGAAGCATCCACGGCGGTGAAGGGCATTTTTCACGATTTCTGCATTGAGACCCTCTACTGGACAGCGGTGTGATTTGTAGGAGCGGTGGTGCTGTGACAGTGGTGTGGTTCGACAACCCGGCCATGTGTGCCTCGTAACCTTTCAATGTTACATTCATTTGGTTTTTGTTTGCTGTGTTAGTCAGGTAGCATCGCTTGGTCAGTGTGAGCCTTTAATTTTGTGTTTCGCAACACTGCAAGAGTTTTGTGAAATTGTTAAAGTTTTGTGAAATTATTATTAAAGTTTTTTGTATTCTTTGACATTTAATGGTGCCTTGAAACCCGGGAACGAATACTTCGTTCGTTCGTTGGTAACACTGACTACGCGAGGGTTTTGTTCACGCCATGCCGCGTCATCGTGATGCGCACACGGAACGCGTGCCTTTGTGAATAAAAAACAAAATTACAGTAGAATCACTAGCAGTGCTGTTGTAACATTTACTTGTGTTATGTGCGCTTTGCTTTGCGGTTTGTATGGTGCAAATTAAAAGCATGTTCTTGGTTACGCCTTTCCAATTCCTGGAAATCTTATGCAGCTTTCCTAACCTCATATTTCACGTTCCTGATCTTAGGTTCTCAAGTTTGTAGGGTTAAATGTATTTTGACGATAGTTACATAGCTCATTTTGCTTATGAAAGTGGTGTTGACTTCCAATTAACAAATACATGTCGGTCCTTAAATTTTTAGATGGTTTTTCGCGTATGAAACTTCATACCCTTTAAATGCTATCGTGAATTATTTCAGTTCTTTTCATTAGTAAGCAAGCTTATTTAACCATGTCTCAGTCAAAGGTAAGGGCTAAGGAGCCAGGTGCAGTTGAATTAAGATTATCACAAAGGTGGAGTCTCGCTATTTGGGAAATTTCACGAATTGAAAGTAATTTGAAAGCTTTGCAACCAGCAACAGTAGCCAGTCTCGCGTGCTTGCGTGATAGGTTATGCGAGGTTTGGAAGGATATCGAAGTTCTTAAAATGGATGCGATCAGCTCCACAGAGTTCTTTAGCACGATTCATGAACAAAATTTTTCGCAATGTGAAAATGCTTACTTGGCTGTAAAACAGCTATTGAATGAAAAATACGAGCCCTTTGAAAAGCCTCTTACTGTTGCCTCGGCGTGTCATCATGCCTCGCTACCGAGCATTAAAATTCCAAAATTTGATGGAAGGTATAGAAATTGGCAACGTTTTCGTGATTTGTTTACTCAATTAGTCATTAATCAGGTACAGATACCGGACTCGCAGAAGTTGGTGCATTTAATGAGTAGTCTCGAGGCCGAACCTCTGAAGTTGATTTCTGTGCTCACAGTATCAGACAGATCCTTTCAACAGGCCTGGGCTTTATTAAGAGATCGTTATGACGATAAATCGAAAATTTAGAAGAGCACATTCATGCTCTCTTCTCCTTTCCTTCCCTCAAAATTGGTGATGCCTCCTCCTTAAGAGAATTGCACAATGTAGTAACTTCTCACTGGCTATCTATGTCAGCAGTTCCCACTACAGTCCCTATGGCTGAAATAATAGTACAATTTTTAGTGCTCAGTAAATTGGATAACAAAACAAGGGAAGCATTTTTCCTTGCTAAAGCAAAAAATGATATTGTTCCATTGCAAAATGTTTTAGATTTTCTTTCACTCCGGGCAAGAGCCCTAGACATTGCCCCTCTTGCTAATCCTGATGTGAATTCTGTTTCAGTTAGTAAGTCTAAGCGCCCTACACAATCTTCACCTGCCAAACAGGTGTTTCAGCTGGAAGAGGGGTCATCAGCTCGAGCCTGCATTGCCTGCAGTTCTGGAGAGCACCCACTTTTCGCCTGCCCTCGTTTTCGTACCCTGGCTGTCCAGCAGAGATGGGATTTTGTCTCTTCTCATCAACTCTGCTACAACTGTCTTCGAAGGAAGGGTCCTTCTCATCATTGCTCACAACGAAGTTGTAAAACTTGTGGTAAGAACCACCACTCAATGCTTCATAAATTTTCTACACAAAATGTCCATAATTTGGCATCACCTCATTGTTCTAGTGCTCCCAACACCTCTGCTGGACTAGCATCTGCCACCCAGATTACTGCAAAACAACCACACGATACAAAGGTTTCCACGTTATCACACTTGGTTCTTAGCCAGACATTTAATATTGGTTCTCTCCTTCCCACAGCCATTGTTAATGCAACAAATGAGTTGGGCCAAACCCTGCCAGCCAGGGCATTACTTGATTCTGGTAGTGAAGTTTCCTTGATAACTGAATCACTGGTACAGGCCCTCCGTCTCAAAAGAATTAGGCATAATGCTACGATTCATTCTGTTAATGCTCTTACTTCTGGTTCAAATGCTAGAGTTCATGTGTTAATCTCCTCGCGGTGTTGTAGGTGGAAAAGGGCAATAGAATGTTTAGTGGTCCCTGCTATTTCCAAAGCCACCCCCCGGAGGAACATTAATTTAGCTGCCCTGAAGCTGCCTGCTGACCTAAAATTGGCTGATGACCAATTCTTTATTCCTAAAAAATTAGATATTTTATTAAGCTCTTCTTTATTTTTTCAGGTGCTTAACACTAAGAAGAGCAGCCATTGTTCAAAGCTTTTTATTCTTGATACTAAGTTTGGTAATGTCATTGCGGGGGATCGATTGCCCACACTGTTGCCAAGTGCGGCACCCCCCAGATCAGTGCTTTTTCTTAACTGCACACTCTCCTTCCTTAGTCAATGATTATGAGAATATTTGGAATTCTGAGAGGATTTCCTCTTCTCGTGATGAAAACTTCTCACACTTGGAGCATCCTTGTGAAAAGAAATTTAATGAGGACACCTTTAGGTTGGAGAATGGGCAATTTTGTGTATCTTTGCCTTTTAAACGTCCTCCACAATTATTGGGGAATTCACATTTTGTGGCCAAGCAGTTTTGCTTGCTTTAGAAAACAGATTTTCTAAAGATAAAGAATTAAGGCACAATTATGTCAAGTTCATGAGAGAATACATTGAATTGGGGCATGCAGTTGAATGTGTCAGTAAGATAGCACCTCCTTTCTATTTTATACCTCATTTTTGTGTGTTGAATCCACAATCCCCTACTACACCACTGCGTGTAGTCTTCAATTGTAGTGCCAAATCTTCTTCTGGGTTAAGTTTAAACGACCTACTCTACGCTGGCCCTAACGTGCAATCAGAGCTCATTGACATCATGCTTAGATTTCGATTGTTTAATGTTTGTTTCACAGCAGACATTGAGAAAATGTATAGAATGGTTCGGGTGCATGATGCTGATACTAAATTTCAGAGAATTTTGTGGCGAGAGAACCCTCACGACCCCATTAAAATTTTTACTTTGCAAACCGTTACTTATGGTATGGCCCCCTCCGCATTTCTGAGTACAAGGTGTCTCAACAAGTTGGCTGAGGAAATAAATGAAAATGATCCTGAGGTGGCTTCAGCCATCAAGCAGGGATTTTATGTAGATGACTTACTGTTTGGGAGTGACTGTGCTGAGAAGGCAGCATCGTTATTTCAAAGGATTGTAAAAGTGCTAAAGGGAGCTCATTTTAATTTGAGAAAGGTTAATAGCAATTCTTCATCGTTTCTGGCCACTCTCAACACCACTCACACACAATACACTTCCACGCCTCTGGCCTCAGACAATACACACAGAATATTGGGTTTGACTTGGAACACTGATAAAGACACACTTTGCATTACATATAGCAAACACTCCGATCCAAACACTTTCAACCTCCCGTGTATAACAAAAAGGGTTGTGTTGCACTTAATAGCCTCTATTTATGACCCATTAGGTTTTGTGAATCCTTTCTTGGTAAAGTTGAAACTTTTTCTGCAAAAATTGTGGTCTTTACAGTTGGATTGGGATACTCCTCTTGATTCTGATCTTACTTGTTGTTGGCAGTCCTTGGTTAATGAGATTGTTTTACTGCCATCAATTATACTCCCACGCAAGGTGTTACCCCAGGGTCACCTTCCCTCTTGTCTAGTAGGATTCTGTGATGCCTCTCATAAGGCGTACGGAGCTGCATTATACTTAGTTAATCATGATTCTGCATCCGTTGCGCATAGCCACTTGTTGTGCTCTAAATCAAGACTTGCTCCCCTGTCAGGGTCGACTATTCCTCGCTTGGAGTTATGTAGTGCCTTGTTATTGGTAGAATTGACCAAGAAGGTAATAAGAGCATTGAGAATTGTGTGTTCTATTAATCAAGTGTATCTTTTTCAGATAGTTCTATTGTTTTGCACTGGTTGGTGAAAAGCAATCATAAATTGGATGCTTTCACTGCGCATAGAGTTTCAAAGATAGTGGCATCCTATCCACTATCTTGTTGGCGCCATGTAAGCTCGAGACAGAATCCCGCTGATCTGCTAACCCGTGGTGTCTCCCCCCAGGCACTGCAACACAGTACCCTCTGGTTTGTAGGACCGCCGTGGCTGAAGCAGCCAGTGTCAATGTGGGCCAAGCCATTTGTCGATGCTGAGGTAGCGGATAATGGTAAGGTAGATGCTCTCTGTTGTATGTTCACTGCATACCAAACAAGTATGCCCTCGTCAGATGTAGGTGAAAACCAAAATTCATTTGTTCAAGTGCTACTTAGCAGATATTCAAAATATCACAAATTGATAAGGGTGTTCGCGCTATGCTTAAGATTCATTAACAGTATACGGGCTGCAATTGTTGCTCGCATGACCCTGCTTCGGCTCAGATGCGGAGAAGGGGTTGGTTGGTACCGCTTGAATTGAGAGAAGCCACAGTGGTTATTATAAGGCTCATTCAACTAGACATGTACCCCCTTGAATATAAGGCACTTTCAAAAGAAAAGGGATTACCTCCCAAGTCATCGCTCCTTAGCTTGAATCCTTATCTAGGCCCTGATGGGCTTTTACGGGTGGGTGGCCGTTTAATGAATTCTCAGGTGGAGAGGTTAAACAAGCATCCTATTATACTTCCGCCTAACCACAAATTTACCGTCCTGTTCTTAGAAATGATACACCTCGCATTTCTACATGCGGGCTTGGCAATGATGATGGGATGTGTGCGCCAGCAGTATTGGATTCCCTCCCTACGACGGGTAGCAAAAAAGGTAATTAATGCTTGTCTGACGTGCAGACGCTGGCGCGGCGCACCCGTGGAGCAAATTATGGGTTCATTGCCCCCTAGCCGCGTAAATCCTTCTCGGCCATGGGCTCACACATCCGTAGATTATTGTGGCCCAATTTTGACAAGGCCGTCTCTCACGAGATCAAAAATGTCTCAGAAGACTTGGATTGCTGTATTTATATGCCATTCCACGAAAGCTTCGCATTTAGAAATCGTCGAAAATCTATCCTCCTCTCAATTCATTGCGGCCTTTGAACGTTTTGGTTCGAGAAGAGGTTATCCTGTGCACATGTACAGTGATAACGCTAGTACATTCAAAAGTGCTAGTCGTATCCTAGCCGAGGCTAATCGCTTTGTTCTTTCCGCTCGGGATTTAGAGGTTATCACCAATTTTTTATCGGTGCAGGGTACCTCCTGGCACTTTTGTCCCACCTACGCTCCTCACCGAAACTCGTTAGCTGAGGCTTGTGTTAAAAGTCTTAAATTCCATTTGCGTCGAGCTTTAGGGCAACAAGTTGTGCCCTTGCTTACATTGTACACCCTCTTAGCCAAAATAGAAGCTTGTTTAAACTCAAGACCGCTTGTAGTCACGTCTACAGATACGGATGTGAATTTAATTTTAACCCCGAATCACTTAGTCTACGGGCACGCGCTTAATACTTTTCCTATAGATACTGACTCGCCTCTTGTGCAGATTACTCCTGCACAACAGTTCCGCCATTTAAATAACAAATTAGCAATAATTTGGAAATATTGGTCGCGAAATTACCTCCACACCTTGCAACAAGGGTAAAGTGGAAAAGGGAGTCACCACCACTAGCTGTAAATGATCTAGTACTTTTAATTGAGGAATCTCCGCCCTCTCACTGGAAATTAGGTGTAGTGGAGAAATTGTTCCCTGATCAAGCCGGAGTCGTGCGTACTGTTGAAGTACGAACTAGCCAGGGCAAGTTATTGCGACCAGTACAAAAGTTATGTGCACTGGCTAGATTCCCCAACGAGTAAGCCCCAATCCATGATATTTATCTCTACTTTTCCCCCTCTGTCGACCAGAGATGCTCAGCTGATTTTTCTTTCGCTTCGCCGCCTGGTGAACAGGCGTACCACTATCATTTTTTAGGTCATACTGCGTGGGCCTGCCACTTGGTTTTTTTTTTTTTTGGTGTTCTTTGACATTTTATGCGTTTTATTAATTCCTTGTTGTACTAATTGGTATAATTTTTTGATTAAGCACTGCTACAAATTCTATGTGATTTTGTTACTTCTAGGTTAAGGTAATTGTTACGAGGTACTCAGTAATGGTTCGAGGTGATTACTATATGTACGCTAGGCAAACGCCTATGCTTTCGTTTGTTGTATGCCCTCCTCACTCGTTTATAGTAGGACTGGAGTCTCTCAAGATAATGCAGAACTGTGGTGGACTTCTCAGTGCTTGTTGCTGAAAGAAGTGAGTGGGAGACGGACAGTGCCGAACCCGAGCATCGCCATGCGCCCGGCCCCAATAAATGTTAGCACATTTTGCTCGGCGCGGACAAGTTCCTGCGACTTCCGCCCACCTGGGCACTCTTTGGAGTGCTTCCCGCTAAATTATGGGAGTTCCATGCTAGACCAGGGTGTCATGGGGGCGCCAATTCCAACATTCGCGCGTCCCACTTAAAAAAAAAAAAAAAAAAAAAAAAAAAAAATCAATCAATCAATCAATCAATGAGATGGAATGAAGACATTAATTAAATCATTGTTTCCCCGCGCCTTGATGCATGTGACAGCTCTTCCGCCGCCCTGCCAGGTTGCAATCATCTACCCTCGCCGCCGACACCGGTGACGTCACTACATCACCACCGTCACCGCCGCCACCAACACCATCGCGCCGTCGCGCCCGTATCTCTCCCCCTGCCTACGTCCGCCCCCCCCCCGCCGCCAGCTAGCCGGCTGCCCGCCCCTCTGAGCCCTGCCCGGGGTCGAACCCGGGGCACCGCCCAGAGCATGTGCGGCCAGCGGGCGACACAGCTGGTGGAGTGTGGGCCAAGCGGATGGAGCTATGGTGGACCGGGAGCATGAAGCATCCACGGCGGTGAAGGGCATTTTTCACGATTTCTGCATTGAGACCCTCTACTGGACAGCGGTGTGATTTGTAGGAGCGGTGGTGCTGTGACAGTGGTGTGGTTCGACAACCCGGCCATGTGTGCCTCGTAACCTTTCAATGTTACATTCATTTGGTTTTTGTTTGCTGTGTTAGTCAGGTAGCATCGCTTGGTCAGTGTGAGCCTTTAATTTTGTGTTTCGCAATACTGCAAGAGTTTTGTGAAATTGTTAAAGTTTTGTGAAATTATTATTAAAGTTTTTTGTATTCTTTGACAGCCAGTGACTCTCAGGTACTAAAGGGTATAATTTTTTTGGGACATTGTGAATGGAATAGTACGTTTATCATGATGTGACATGTTTAAACCTGTATGTGTACACTGAGATGAAGTAACGAAAGAAAATCTAGAGCATTGCCTTTGGATGATTTTACTGTAACTGCCTTACATAATAAAATAAACTTTATTCGCGAGCAGTGTTTCATAATTAATTGGATTATTTTTTCTCCGTCTAAGTATATTTAAATTTGCTGTAAGTGGATGACGAACCACAAAATATTACTGGCGGTTTGCACGTGTATTGCATCTGGAAGTGTTCCTCAAAGAAAATCAGTAAAAACCAAATTCTGTCAAGAAAATAGAGCGGTAGAGCTTCAGAATTTTGGGCTGCTCTGCGTCGTGTACTCAGGCATATCCACTTTTGAGTTGAGTGTATTTATGAGAATCTAAAATCATCCAATTTCTTCTAACACTAGAGCTCAATTCTAATCTTGTTCCGCCGGCTATTGATGTAGTATCAGCACCTCCGAAAAAGTATGCAAATTGGTGAATATATTTATCCATATATTTATATCCATATATATCTATATATATTTATCCATATATTTATTGATGAAAGATTCTCCATAGACTGATTACGGAGGGGAATGTGGTGAATTATTGATGACGCGTGGTCCGTGGTCATAAACTGCGGCTTATTGATCGGATTGATTGATTGGTCCATTTTCTTGATTTGATTGACTCGGTTGATTTGACTTGATTGGTTTGATTGACAGATATTGGTTGGTTTAATTGATTTATTATTTTGTTTCCGAGCATGTCAACTGCTACTGCCACTATTCTTGTAGGTGTAATTGATTTAATACGTCAAGAACTTGCGGTGTTCTTCCGGCACCGCCATATACATCGGCTTGAGACGTTATCTTCTCCACGTTTCTCGCGAAAGGGGCACCGCCTTAAACTAAGCTCCCGAATGGTCTCCCGTGTGTGGTAGTACAGCGAGCTCCTTACATCTTCAGAGAGAAGTGAAGGCATTTATTACGGTCGTTGAGAGACAAAGGTCTGTCGTCATGGAAACCGCGAAGCCACTACCCCCAAAGGCGTTCGTCTTCAGTCTTCATGATTTTAGGTGTTAGAAAGTAATTGTGCTAGACAAGATGCTCGGGTCTCGCATGGCTGAACTTTGTGTGCTCCAGCCTTCAGTACTTGGCATTTTAACGAAGTTGTAACCCATATGCCATCTCAGTAGATGAGAAATGCGAGAGTTTAGTATTTTATTCTTGGTTCTAAAAGCCAAGTGTATTGTTGAAATTGGGATATTGTGTTAACTAATTATAACCAAAATACATTTATTTAACTATTACGTATTACGTAACTCAACGTATTACAACCAAATAGTGAAATACAAGGATATATAAAAAACAGGATGAAAGATGTAGGAAAAAGAGTTACTTTTATAACAAAAATGATAAGCAAATGAAGTAATTAGATAATGCAATGTATAGAAATAAGTAAGTAAACGAAAACTATACCAATGAAAACTGACTTTCTGCGGAAACATAACACTTCTAGAAAAAATTGATGTTATTTCGTGAGTATTTGAGGAAATATAACGTTTGTGCCTTCCTTTACCGATATTCCACAATATGGCAGGTATTGTGAGCGAGTGTATATAAAGAAAATTAAAATGATCTTTAAAAGAAAGAAAATGGTCTTGGGAAGAAAACACAACTGATACCAGATATTATATAAACTATTTTAGAGACAAAATTTGAACCATTTTTACGCAGTTATATCTGAATAATAAATCATTTGTATCACATATCGAAGAAATTTAAAGAATAGTTAGCTATATCAGAAGTTGGAAACGATATAAAACAATGTCTTATTTTAATAATTTATAAAAGAAAACTCTTAAAAATGCAGTGGATCAAAAAAATTATTCATATTCATTGTCGCAGAATATTTAAATACAATTTGATTCAATTATAATAAAAGTATACTCTACGATAGGAATTTTAAACAATTTTAAGTTCTAGTAAAGAACTTGACTGGGAGCTATTGTACTAATGGGCTTAAAAACATTGATGTTTCTCTCATTAGAAGATAAGAATCCTTCAGGCTCTTCCATGAAAAACAAGTTCGTCTCAATGAAACTGCTGCAGAGGAAGTATTCAAAGCTTGTTATAACCAAGATAAAATAAACAATGAAAACGCTTTTGTTCATTATGCTTTGGCCGTTTTAAATTGTAAAGAATTTGCTTTTCATCCTTCTAAGAGACGTGAATGAAAGAAAATACCTTTGGCCCTGAACAGATTACTAAATCCACGCTGTCCAGTCGGTAATTATCATTTCAACTGAACTCTAGAAAAAAGCAACGCATTTTTTTCGTGAAACAAATGTGCACTCAATATAAAACCCGCACAGCAAGCGATAACCCGTGAGGTAAGGTCCAAAAGCCAGAAGAATGAGGACGTGGGAGAATGGCAAGGGACGATGAAGGGGGCGCTCCGCCGGAGGCAGCGGAGGGGCCGAACGGAGGTGGCGGTGGTGGTGGCGGCAGCGGTGGCAGCGGTGGCAGCGGTGGCGGCGGCAGCGGTGGTGGCGGCAGCGGTGGCAGCGGCAGCGGTGACGGCGGCAGCGGTGGTGGCGGCAGCGGTGGCAGCGGTGGCGGCGGCAGCGGTGGCGGCGGCAGCGGTGGTGGCGGCAGCGGTGGCAGCGGTGGCAGCGGTGGCGGCGGCAGCGGTGGTGGCGGCAGCGGCGGCAGCGGTGGCGGCGGCAGCGGTGGCGGCGGCAGCGGTGGCGGCGGCAGCGGTGGCGGCGGCAGCGGTGGCGGCGGCAGCGGTGGCGGTGGCAGCGGTGGCGGCGAGGCGACGATAGGGAGCGCAGGTGGCGAAAGCGAAGTAGGCGGGGACGGCGAGGCAGAGAGGGCGGGGGCGGTGAGGATCCGGTGGGTCGGGGGCGGCGGGGCATGGTTGTGATGGACTCCTCTCCTCGGTGGTGGTCGAAGGAGATGGCGAAGATGGGGACAGAGAGGGCTACATAGGCGGCGGGGGAGGCACTACTGGGGCGGAGCTAGCGCCGAGGGCAGCGGGGGAGGTGGGAACCATGAACTAGGTTGGTGAGTGGAAGACATAGGGCTGTGGGGCGGAGGCGACGCGGCGGGGGTCGCGAAAGCGGAGGAGTGAGGGGACAGCGAGGCAGAGAGGACGGGGATGTGGAGCAAACGGTGGATCGGGGACGGCGGGGCATGGTGATGTTGGACTCCTCGCGTCGGTGGTAGACGGAGGAGATGGGTACGGAAAGGGCTACAAAGGCAGCGGGAGAGGCACTGCGGGTGGGGGTGACGGCGAGGGCGGCGGGGGACGTGGGGTCCGCAAAGGCGGCGTTGGTGACCCTGCCCGATGGTGAATGGAAGACATCGAGCGGCACGGTGGAGGCGGCGGCGGCGCGCCAGAGATGGCAAAAGCGGAGGAATGAGTGGGGATGGCGAGGCAGAGAGGATGGGGATAAGACGACGGATCGGAACGGCAGTTCATGGAGGTGTTGGCGCCTTGTGTTAACTGCGATCGGTGGAGAGGGCAGCAGGGGGCCATGGTAATGCTCTCGCCCTCCCTCGAGGGAGAGAGCTACGGAGGCAGTGGGAGAGACACTGCTGGGACGGGGGTGGCGACGAGGGCAGCGGGAAAGCCGGGGACTGTCAAGGCAGCGTCGGTGCCCCCGCGCCGTGGGTGAGTGGGAGACACGCGGTGGCGGGCACGGCGGGGGCGGGGGCGAGAGCTGCTCAGCGGTTCGCCTTCTTCCATAATGAGCTCCATTGTCGGCAGCATCCGCGCCCGTCAGTCTGTTGTGTTTGCGGCCGCCCTCGGGCGGTGGCGCCCGCCCCCGCCCCCGTACCCGCCCCCGCCCCCGCCACTCGCTCTAACGAAGAGCAGCCTCGGCGCCCTGCGACGCTCTCCCGCCGTAGGTGGCTCCGCCCGGCGGTCGTTAGAGCGGAGGTGGGTCGCCGCCTCCTGTGTTGCTTGCGCCGGACGCCGAGGAGCCCCGAGTAGCCTAGTTCCAGCTCGGGCTGGGACTGCGAGCTTTGAGATAGTGAGTCTTATGATACGTGTTGTGACCAACTGCTGATGGAAGTACTCCGAAAATATAAGGCCGTAGCGTTGTTGCGCATACGGTTTCATTTACTGATCTCTACATGGTGGTTCCTGCAGTACCACCAAAAATATATTTAAAATAATTCCCGACTAGCAATATCCCTCATGATCATCTCTTCTGACTTATCTTCGTTTAGTTGAAATCTGTTACATTCATACACCTGACCTGCCCTGTTGCTTTCTACATTACTCATTGCATTACCTTGTTTTATTCTATATTTACAGATTTGTCTTGCTTTTTCTTATTTTTATTTTCTTGTCATGATCTCTTGTTTATTGTGTTTTGTTGGTCTGCTTTAATCATTTTGATATTTTTCTCTTCTTTCTTCGCCTCATTTTTATGCGATGCATAGAAAGTGACTCATCTCTTTCTGATGTGATTCAACGGAAGTTTCCCAATTTCCAAATTTTCTTGATAGATTTTAATTATCTATAATTTGTGGTAAATCTAACATGAAATATGTAAAATTAAATATACCAAATAGCTCAGTGTATAATAGTTTCCTATAACCGTTTCTGTACTAATACAGCTTAAAAGTCCGAATCCGAGAAAATACCCTTACGAACAGTTAACTAAGAAATAAATTAGTTATTAATATCGTTAGGCAGATAAAGCAAATAAGTGATACGGTTGAAGTTTGCAGTAATGCGGTAGCCAAAGTTCATAATCAAATATGTCCTTCATTTGCGGTATCATTCGCTACCTTTTTCTTGTAAATATATACCTATTTTTGTAATATAATTTTCTTATAAAAATAATATAAATAAGAAATGCCTTTTCTTGGAATACGAGTACTTCTTGGAATACGAATCCCATCTTTCGCTACAACTCATTTACTTCGATTGTTTCTAACGGACGGCGGACTGTAAAATCTTTATCGGACGCCGGCTGTTACGAGTGACTTTTTGTTACTGATTGGTTGCTTTTAGTCGATATGACAGAACAGTATTACGAAAACCAGCAAGACTACTCGCCGATCACTCGGAGATGTATGGCGATAAAAGTATCACCCCTGCTACTTTGAAATCGACTTTTGATATTACATAATTACTCTCTAATCAAAGAGTAATATCAGCCCCAAATTTAGAACTGTAATAGACGTCAATCATATTAAAACGTGAGCGAACTGGCTTGAAGCTGAGTCGAATGCGATTATTGACAAAATACGCTCCAAGTCAAATAATAATTATCGCCCAACTTGGAATATTAAACAGTAATTAATCAATCAACTCAAAATAAAAACAATTATTTATAAATAAGCAATATAATTAATAAGTCAAACTTTTAGCTACTTTTCCCTCCTTTCACATATATTTTATTGCATTATCACTCAAGGGAATTAAACAATAACTTAACGTCATTGTTTAGTAATCTTGGAAAGACAAAAACAGTTTCTGTTTATCTTTACGGTTATCTCTTCACAGAATAAATACGATTTATTTAGGTTTTATGTTTGCTTCTGTACCAAAATCCAGCAATAGCTCTTGCAAGCTAATGTGAAGTTTATTCATAGAAATGTGTGTCACGCGTGCGACTTTCTTCTTTTTCTCTTTTGGAGATAATTTCGCCTTTTGTACATTGCGTGACATGCAAAAGCCTTGAACTGTTATCAAAACTTCCAATCTAATTCCCTTTAGTGTGCGTTTTATGAGGTTTGTTAACGTTCTCGACCTAAGCACCGTTTTTCTCTCGTTATAATATGCAGAGGCATTTACTATTTGAGCATTTATTTTCTTTGATAATGACTCGTCCTATTTCAGCTGGTACGGCATGAGTGTTCAAACTGTGATGTCTTCAAATATTATTACTCCTATTATATAAATATCTTCATTGTAGTTTTATATTGAAAAGAGAATTGCGCAATATTTTATTGTTTGTAAATGTGGAGTTTTTAGCATAAACCAGCATTTCAGTGAATTATTATTTACTCCATTATTTTAGAACAAAGTTTGATGCTGTAAATATTTGCGTAAATTATCATTATTCCTTCATCTCAATTTCAATATCCTGTTTGCTGAACACTCAATCATCTCTATTTCAACATTCAATTACCTTATTCCTTCTAAACTCAATTTCGAGTTTTTCTGTTCTTTAGGATATTTGTGAATATTTTTGCTCTTCATCAAGGGGTGTTATTAATGCCGATAATAACCATTTTGATATTTTTTTTAAATTTACAGTTTTTTTTAAGAGTTCAATATTTCTTTTAATACTATTTTACCAGTGAATTTAGTTCTCAGGACATTCCACGACCCACGTATCTCTTATCAGGATAGCTCATTTACACTCCCACACGTGTTCCCATCGGCTTTCTAAGTCCGATTCGATCTCTAAAACAAATGAAATGTCAATAGGCCTCCGGGACGTCGCATCGCCCGCTTCCATTGCACATTCGGCCGTCTCCGCACACGCGCGTGTACGTAAGTAATTCACGAGAGCCTCATAAGAGGAATAGCATTTCATCTCGATATCGGCGGTCGCGCGGAGCGTCGAAAACGCACACTAATTAAATTTGATATCGGCCCCGGAATTTCCCGGCTCGGCGTCTGATGCCTGCTGGCGCTCGTTATGTTTGGGGAAGTTGGCCTTTGGTACAGGCGGGGGGCGTGGGTGGGGCGGGGGCGGGGGTGGCACGGAGGCGGGAAGGGCCCCGGTCCTGACGGCTCGTTTGAAAGGATCATCCGGCAGGGCGCGGAAGGGCGGGGCGCCAGCCCTTGGCAGGGCGACCGAAAGGGCGTAGGGGCGACGTCGCGTCGGCCGACTCCGCTCCGCGCAGTGGCTGAATGAGCGCAGCCAGCGGGACAAATTAGCTGCTCTGGGGGAATGACAATGGCTGAAATGGAATAAAAACTGTTCTTGGGGCTGTGGAAGAGAACTTTCTGCCCTGGCTTATGAGATAAAGATAAGTAAATTCAATGCTGTGAAAAGTGTGTTGGGATATGACTTGATTATTTTTTCGCGGCCGTTAACAATGTTCTGGTGACGACAATGAGGGAAACGTGAGCAAAGAAATGGGATGTGTGCTCCACTTTCTAACTGATGTAGAAATTCTAAGTGTAATGCTGTAATTGTGTATATTTTAGGTGTATAATCGTAAGTTTTTTCGCGCACTTACTGGAAAGTACAGTTATTTCCTTGGCAACCTACGACATAAATTTATTTTGCTTCCTTCTTTTGCTTAAAAATTAACATGTTCTATGGTAAACGTCTAAATCTAAATTGCCAGAGATAAAAAATGTCAGAAATAGTCTTGTTTCTTTAACTTTTTAATGTTGTATTAGTCCTGATTCTCTCATATTTTAAATTTTAAAGTACTTTACAACACGTTACTTAGAAATATTTGCATTTTATTTATCACAATAAAATCCATGATTTGCAAAAAAAATAGTACTAAGTTAGAAGAATGTAAACCCAATTTACAATGCTGTAAATGAAAATTAAATATATTTGAGATGGTAATTGATATTTTCTTAAACGTTTGAGAATAACGTTACAGACAAAGTACCTAATATATTTGAAGAACAAAAAATATTCCAATTCATGATATTCTACTTTCAATTATTTATTATTTGTTCAAGACAAACAGAAGTAAAAAATCTACAAACGTAATATTTTACAAAACATTAGGTGCGTAAAATTTTATAGAACAGTAGGTGCAGAAACTGAATATTTTTAAGCAAATATTGACAAAATTTTACAATATTGTAACTGCGTTTCATACAGCTAAATTGTCCCAACAATGAGACAGAATTCATATAACTTCAGCTGCCGTCTCGCGAGAAGAAATAATATTGTTGTATTCCAATCTGATATTTCCTAAAAGCTAGCAATTTTTCTTTCATCTTACATTTAAATCATATTATTGCTTTCTCACTACGGAGTAAAGAGAAAGTAATGTAATTCTGCACGAAAAATGGTCCAGGAGCCAGAAAAATTTGCAAATTGACCCAGGGGCTTCATTAAACACCCTCCAAAATTAAAATGTATGTGTATTCTATCCTTTTAACCTCTTTTAAATCCAGAAATATTATATGGTGAAGAGTTAATGACAATGAATAATGAAACATTTCGTAGATATCAACTCATTAATTTGTCTATAAAGCGGTACTAAATTACTGTTAAAATAATTTAAAGTGAAATTAATAAAATTATTTACTTTAATACTCAATTTTGTAGTCATTTAAATAACTGTTTCGTCGTTTACAACTCCAACCGCACATGAGTTATCCATAGAAACTTATTCAGGTTCCAGCTGACATTATTTAAATTTAATGTGTGGCTCTTCTGCGTATTTTAATAAGAGACCGGCACGTTCCTGACGTAACTATTAATTTGCACGATTTATTAAAAGGTTCATAATATTACAGTACATTGGTTATTTGCAGTCTTTCCACTTTCTAACCCTTCTCAAAATGTTCATTTCGAAACATCAATTTCCTTTATTCAGTTTGTTGTCAACAGTAAAATTCACGAATTTGAGATGATTGTCGTGATTATAGTTATCATTATACAAGAATTCTGATAATTCATGATCCACAGTTAACATCAATCTACAATCTAGAGTTTATATTATTAGACCACAATTCTAGGACATGAATGTGGACGGAACCGGTACATTGAAAGTTTAACAAAATGGATAAAACCCTGTGCGATACTCGTACCGTAACAATTTGCGATAACCAATTGTATTTGTGTGCGCTCCTTTGACCAAGTCCAAGCGGTGTGGACGGAAGGCGTCCAGAGCGACGATGGAATTGGCATTTCGGCCCGTGTGTGGCGCTTTCTCCCGGCATCTGGCGCGCGGCTCCGCCGGTGGCGCGGCTGTTAACAAACCAATTAGGCGCTAATTGGAGGCGCGGTCTGCATCGGAGCCGCACACTCGTAAATAACCCCTCGCAGAAGGGGCGCCTCCCCCCCACCCCCGCCCCCGCCGCCCCCGCTCCAGCCGCCTCGCTTCGGATGTGAAGGGGCCGACGCGAGAGCTACGAGTGTGGGAATATCTTCCTGTGTGTGCGCGCGTAAGAGCGAGTCTGTGGGTGTCTGAATGCGTGCGAGTATAAATTCTTGGCTAGTGTTTTGAGTCTGAATGTTTGCATCTCAATCTCGGTGTGTTTGTATGCCAATGTGTTTGTGGGCGTGTATACTTACGTGTATATCGGTAATGTGTAGTATATGAGAGTGAATAAATATAAGCGAATGTGGGTTTATATGCGGGAAGGTAAGAGTGAATCTTACCCCCGCAGTGTTGGTGTGTGTGTGTGTGTGTGTGTGTGTGTGTGAGAGAGAGAGAGAGAGAGAGAGAGAGAGAGAGAGAGAGAGAGTGGATCTTAGAAAAGTGATCATGTAAGCATTTCTGTATGTATGTACAAGGCGTGCCATAAGTAATGCCAAATTCATAACAAATATTTACTCAACGTACCTTTACAATTAGTCAAATGTTTTGAAATATCACACTTCTGCATTGATACACTTCTAGAAGCAGTGTTTCTAGGCCTAGAAGGTCTTCTCTGGGATGTCTTTTGACTGGATGTAACATAGGCCTTGATGTTTTCAATCATGTCCGAATGTTTCCCTTTCAGGCATCTTTCAAGCGAAGAAACAAAAAAATGCCTGCAGGAACCAGGTCAGAACTGTATAGAGGCTGGAAGAATGGTGAGATGTGGGTCCTGGCCAGAAAATCGTTGACAACGAAAACGCTCTGACTTGGCGCGTTGTCATGATGAAGTTTCCACGCGACCTTGATGTCGCTTCGACAGCGCGACCCTTCTTTTCAGTATTTTAGTCTCTTCCAAGAAGAAAACTGCATTCACAGTGGTCCCGTTAAGTACGAATTCGGGGTGGACAATGGCTCTGACGTCAAAGAAGACAATGAGCATTGTTTTGATCCTTGATCTGCTCATGCGTGGTATCTTTGGCCGGGGCGTCGCTAGGTCGAGGAAGAGATGATTTGGGGAGTTGGAAACAATATGCATATAACATCGGGTTGATAGGTTAACAGAGTGCTGATTGATGGATTGTTTAGTGATTCCGGGCGCGTCAACTGCTAAGTGCTGAATGTTGGATGCTTTTTATCACTGGAGGTGACTGTGAACTTTCCAGCTAGCTGGCGAGATCCGGCGCCGACCTACGTCAGCTTGTGGTTTTTTCACAACCAGGGATCTCCACCTGCGTTTACTGCTGCAGTCTCGACAAGCTCTAAGCTATCGACTGGTCTCCCAACAAGTGTGGAAGTGTAGTGCATGTTAGTATGTGTGTGAGGGGTGCGGATAGGACAAGGAAGAGGAAGGAAAAATTGCACGAGTTTCCGTTTCTTAGGGAACTTCTCCGGCATTCGCCAGATGTTCTGAGAAACCTCCAAAAACTACCGATTAGAGTAGCCGACAGCTAGAATTCTCCTTCAGACAACAGCTGAATTCGACCTAGCTATCTAGCCAGTGTCGAAAATCCTAAGAGATGCAGTAAATGTGGTTAAGTAGTATACGAATGAAAGAAAGGACTAAACGAAACAGTAACTATCAATCACATCAATGAGTAGAGGTTGGAGGAAACATAGAAGAAAGAATATACAATGGTGCGTCGAAAAATTGATTTTATGACATTGTGAAAATTTACGAATGAATATATTGAAGTGGTATAAAAATTGGTAAAAAATGATTCTAGTGAGAGTGTTGAGAGGGTTCTAAAGATCGCACAGCGACAAAAAGCCCAAGAACCTTTGGCTGGAAGACTTTTTGTCACCCGAGATCATTATAACTAGTTAACGCGCGTGGTACATTGAAGAATGATTTGTTATCCAATTTTAATGATCGTATTTACAAATTAACAAGGTATAAACTTGACTCGGTTCGTTTTCAAATTTCCATCCCACAATTTCCTTTCACAATTCTCTCCATAAGATAACATGTAGCATCAACTGTTTATATATTACCCCCGTAATATATGAACCTCCGTAATCTATAAACCGTACGAACCTCTCGACCCCGGTAAGTTTTTCAGAGTATATTGAGCTTCATATCTAAATCAAAAACAAGCAAAAATATATTGGTAAAAAATAAACATATTTTTGAAGTAGTTAAACTTAAAGATCTAGTTTTTTGTTTAAAACAGTTGAGAGGGAACGAAAAACAGTATATTCATAAAAATTTAGGGATTCTTTATAAGAAATTACCTCATGAACATGAATTGCTAAAACTGTCACGTTCATTTGTTGGATGTCCGAGTGACCTAGAGACTCTGTGGCAACATTTACGACGTCCGATTCTCCTTCCTCCGTGGCGCACACATCTCTGAAGCTATCTAGCCACCCAAAGTGTGCCACAACAAACGCACACGCATGTCGCAAGCCACGAAGAATATCCAAAAAGAACAACCGCTGACCGCGGCAGTGCTAGCGGCGTTTCCGCCGAATCCTTCGAAGCGAAGCGCGCGCTACCCGTCGGCCACTGAGGCTGCCAGCTGGTCTGGGTTGAGCCTAAAGAAACCTGCGTGTGAAGCTCCGGCCCCGACGGCGCGGCGCCCTGGCGGCGAATTCCGAGAAAGGCGGCATCGATACGGCGAGACGCGGGGAAGGCATTGCTCGCGTGGAGACTGCGACTTGTCCCCTCCGCCCAGTGTTGCCACATGCCGCAAGTGGGAATGAGGAAAAGGAAATGGCGACAATGCGGAATATTTCGAATGAACCCCGCAGGGGGAGCTATTAGTATTGGCGCATTCGGAAACTAAGATTACTTCCTATTGAAAAATAACGCTCTTACGTAGCCTTACGTGCACAGGACCCGATTGTAAACACCCATACAAATGAAATCGGTTAAGCGAGTGAAAAATTGCGTTTTGTTTACTCACAACTATGACTAAGAATATGTAATTGTTCTCTTTCTATCTCGAATGAAAGCAGGATAGAAAAGGACAATGATAAAAAAGTTCAGTTGCTTGGAAACGCATCAACTAGAAAAGGGTAATTGCTTATTCTTAGTGTTCTTAAACATGGTCGTGGGTACGTGTTCAGGTTTTCAGGCGGATAGGATTTTTTCCGCGCTGTGGTTGGATCACTGGATAGTTGGTGGAGTATCTCCGACAACTAGCTATATATAGCGAGGAGAAAATCGTCGACGAGAAAAAATTGCGGAATTTGTGGCTACCGGAGTGGAATGCGGATTGTACCTCAAAAAGGCGGAAGAAAAAGCGGAAAATGCCAAATCTGGCAACATTGCCTTCGCCTGCCTTCACCACCACTCCCCTCCATTTCTTCTCGCTCCTTCTTTAGTAGTTTTCCAGCTTCTCCACTCTCCTCCGCCCTCGGTGTCCTTCAGCCCTTTCCTACTGCTCCATGTCTATCCCTTTTCGTCTGTTTGCGACAATGTCATTCACTTTCTCCACTTTATGTCATGACTTCCTTTTTTACCGCTCCCCTATGCTCATCCCGGCTTCTGCATTCTTGTCTGCCGCTGGTCCCGTAAGACCCGATTCTCCCTCCACGCTCCTTCCACCCCTTCACCAAAACAAACTCCCTCCACCCATACCTTCCCCCTCCCCCTGCTTTCACTACCCGTTTTATCCTCCCTTCTCTTCATTCGCTGCCACCACCATGACAACCCCGCCTCACCCGCAGTTCCCCGTTAACCATCACCGTCTTTTATCTCTGCCTCCGTCTTTTTTCATCTGCTACTTCCACTACCGCTGTCTCCCTTCGCTCTTCGCCTCCCCTCCACTGCCCCCTCTCCATTCCCTAGCCTCCCTCTGCATCCCACCGCCACGGCCCCTCAGCTTCCTCCCTTCGTCCCAGCCGCCCACTTTGTCCGCCCCTTCTCACCGGGTACGTCTGTCTCCCTCCGCAGCAATCGCCCTCTCCGCTCCCTCCTCTCTCTCCGTCCCCTTAAATTCCCATTCGTCCACCGTATTCCTCTCTCCCTCATCGTCCTCCACACGCACTGCCCATTCCTCCCTTTCCACTGTTTCGTCCACTGCCCGCTTTCCGTCCTTCTCTGCGCTGTAACTCTGGCCGGCCGCGCTCCCGAGGTCCGTAAGATAGCGCGCCTATGCCGTATTTCACCGAGATAGCGTTTATTTATATTTAATTATCGTCATCAATTAATCGGTGGCGTGTTTATGTGGCGACACCGCCGCTATCGGTGGAGATTTTCCGCCGATGGAATTCCCGCGAGGGAAAGGATCGTGGGAATGGGCTGTGAGGTCGGGTAGCCAGCCGTTTGGCCCCGGCAGTCAGCCCTGCGCGAACATTTTTCTATCGCTCACGTCGTGTATTCTCGTTCCCTTCCTTATTTCTCTCTGAATTCAACTGGTTGATGATACAACAATGTTAAATAAGTGTCACGAATAATTTATTATGTTAGTGAGTCAGTGTTAGTCAATGAGTGGAAACTTTTATATGTTATGAAAAAATTACAAAATTGTAATTGGGCGTCTTAACTATAAGGATCAGTAATTACGTCAAATGATAATCACAATCATTCTTGACGGTGAACTGGGCGATAATGGTTTCAGAAATTAAAAGAAAATCTGCAACTCCAAAGACACAAACTTGCAACTGCTACATTTTATACAGGAAAAAACAACTTATAGTAGCATTAAATACAGGGTGTCCGGGGAGGAAACGTCAAAACTTCGAAAACAAGCTCTTAAGACTATTCTAAGCCTATTTTGTCTAATAAACTACGTAGATACTGCGAATGGTTGGGCCGCAATACGCGCTCAAAATTTAGTTTAAATAAATGATTTTTAGCAAAAAATTTGCATTATGGAAACATAGAAACACTCCAAAAACATGTAAATTGTTG
This sequence comes from Acheta domesticus, assembly GCA_031308135.1. Classification (NCBI taxonomy): domain Eukaryota; kingdom Metazoa; phylum Arthropoda; class Insecta; order Orthoptera; family Gryllidae; genus Acheta; species Acheta domesticus. The sequence goes on along the minus strand of JAHLJT010008756.1, from coordinate 18,336,536 downwards.
ATTATTAACAAATGAAATGAATATATTTGTTCATAAAGAAAAATTAAGCGAGAAATAAAAAAATCACTCAATTTACACAATTGGACTTTTTTTTATTTCTCGCTTAATTTTTTTCTGAACAAATATAATAGAATATCTTGTTTGCTGAAGTTTTGTAATCACTGCGCGCAAAATTACATTTCTGAATGAATTCTTCTACCAAGAATCGTTTAACATTGATTAATATGCAGATATGTATCGACTGTCTGTGGTATCGTTAATTATGAACCCAAAGGATTTTAAAAATTGAAATAACTATCTACTAATACCCCAATTTTACTTCATTATTATTCCATACGGTCGAGGTTATTTTGGAAGAACACAAAATGAGATTTCATTTTCTGCTTTCAATGTGTTCTCTTTTCATACACTGAAAATACACATTGTACGTTTCGTCCCTTCCAGTAGAATTGCGAACTTCAACAAAACAACCAGAAAACATGGTCCGTCCCGCCACCTGCAGCTCCATGTTCAAGTGTTTTCAAAACATTCGTCACTGTTATATATTTTCGTTCTTGAGATATTAAGTTGTCGAAAGAAATCCGAAAACTGGAGGAAGATAGTAGGGCATTTCTTTATGGAGCATTCAAGAGTAGCATTTTCATTGTGTTTCAAATAGACAATAGAAATAGAAAAGAATCCCTTACAAAGAGTGAAGCTTTTCACGAAAAATGTCTCGACTTCCGTGAATTAACCTGTGAGAGAATTTTTGTGTTTAACATTTTACAGTTCATTGCGTTCATGAAGTAGTTTTCCAAACATGGATACGCCAAAGCGAAAAGTTCATTTAAGTGAACTAGTTTCGTTTTCATATTTTTCGTCAAAGAAATAATTTTGAGATTGCCTCTTCATATTTTTAAATTGTATTAAACATCCGTTCAACTTAGTATAATGATACACAGATTTCAAATGTGACTATTCAAACATACCCTTATTATTTATAAAAATAGCTTTTATTTAATTTACGTATTTTATCATTTACTTACAAAAATGCTTTCTATATCTTTTTCAAAAGCGTAATAGCAAAAAATACGTTTATTGTGAAGAGTTTGCGGACTATCGTCCTGTTAATTAGCGTGAAAACTGTATCTCCTTTCAACGTCCACCGCTTGGATCGACTGCGCGTCATGATATAACCGGGTCATTATTCCGAGTGGCACTGTATTCATTTTTAAACGAGAAAACACACCAGGCGTATTTTTATCCTCCAGAATAAACAGATCCATATCGCTCCGATTTCCCCAGGCTGCCCTCCACACTCAGTCGCCGCCCTCCGCGCCCCACGCCGCTCAGCACCCGACGGCCGCGGGGGCTCAGCGGAAACGCTGCCGCCGCCGCCTCCGCCACCAAGGGACGTGGGGGCGGGAGAAGGGGATGTTGAAGAGAAGGACGTACCCGCCCCCGCCCCGCCCGCGCCAACGCCCACGACGCCGATCCTGTCGTTGCCGCCTACGGCTCACCCCGACAGCGCCTTGCACTCTTGCGTGCCCCTTTCCTCGACCTCCTCACATTTCCCTCATATTGGCTGTCTTCCTCTCGCCCGTTCTCGCTCTCATTCTTGTCCTCTTTGGGGTCCTGTTTTTTCTAGTTTTTGCTTCCTTTTATTTCATTTTTTCTCGGTCTCGTTTTTGCTATCTTCCTCGCCCTCTCGATCCTGCTCTATTATTCAATCTCGCTCTTTATTTCTCAGTCGTTCTCGCTCTTTCTTCCACTCACTCTCGCTGAATTTTTATCATTCGTTCTCTCTTTCGTTCTCTTGTCCATTCACGCTCTTTTTCTCGTTCTCTCACACCCCCCTCGTTCTCGTTCTCTTTCTCTTATTAGTTCTGGCTCTCTTTCTCCCATTCGTTCTCGCTCTGCTTCTCATCTGTTCTCGCGCTCTTACTCGATCTCTACTCTTTCTTATCCCTCTCTGGCCCTCCCTCTGACTTCCTCTCTTTCTCTTCTCTATTTTTTTCCCTGCCTCCATTATGTTCCCACCCTTTCTCCCTTCTTCCCTTCTTTCACCCTGACCCCTTCATGCCCGCGCACCCTTCTCGTTCCATTCTCCTTCCTCCTCTCCGTTCCAACCCCCCACGGCGACGACGCCAAAGCACGATGCGTCTCGTCTTTCTTGCTGCTGTTTCCCTCAATGTTAGGCAGTGTATCCAATGCTATCATGTTTCTTCCCCTCGGCAATGTGTGTGAAATATTACACCTCGTTTCAAAAAGCATTTTGTTGTTTTTCCTAACCACTTGTTGAATGAAAAAAGTACTGTATGAATATTTTCAAATTTTGGTTCATATTCATAAACTGCGTTTTCTGTAACGCCGTTTTTTTTCACTTCGTTGACTTTACGTCCAATATTGAAATACAATTTTATATACTATATTCTGTGTAAGGCAATTCAAGAAAAAAACAATGTTAATCGCAATTATTCTAGTAATGAATAAAATACTTGTATAAATGTTATTCTTCGCAATTATTCTAATATAAATAAAATAATACGTAATTTATTTATACATTTCAACAGCGATCGAATTGGCTGTAATTCTACAATTACTACACAAAATGTAGGATCTCATCTGTTTCCAGCTCTGTTCCAATTCTTCATTACAACCCATCCCAACTTCTGCAATAGCAAAAACGAGAAGAAAATGAACACAAGAACCGAGAAGAGGACGTTGAGTAATAATCACGAAAATGAAATGACAAAAATATTGAAGGTGTTGATTTCGACGGAGAAAACGGTGGAATTGCGGGTATCACACCAAAGAGATGGAACGCGCACCACTTAGTAACCCCTCCCGTCCACCTCCCTCCCCCTCCTCCCCCCGCCGCCCCCCGCCCGCGCCCGGCACCCCGAGTGCGGCGCTTCGCGTGAGCAGCCGGCGGAACGCGCGTCGGCGGCGCAGCGCAAACAGTTCCTCTTTTTTTTTAATATCAAATTTAATTTTCGCCGGCTACAAGCAACGATGTAGAATTTCCACCAGTTGATTCTGTCCACCGAAAGTAAATCACTGGCGTCCGAAGCGGAACAGTTGCATCGCGCGCCGCGGACCGCTCCTATCGGAAATCGGCACGCGGGTTTGCGGCGGGGCGGGGCGGGGCGGGGAGGGGCGGGGCGGCAGGGGCGGGGAGAGGGTGCGGTCACAGCTCGGCGTCTGTCGCCGCACCCGCCGCTGATTCCGATCGTCCAGCCTCCCCTCCACTGCGGCTGCAATCGGCGGATGGCGATCTGCGATAGATCCGAACGAGGGCGATTTCGGACAGACTAGTTCCGAGTAGTTAACTAATGTAATACCCGGATCTATTAGGTCAGTTTTTACAATCTCAGTTTCAGAAAAGAGATGATAAAAGTGAAGTGTTAATAAAAGCGTCGTGTAAGTACGTAGGTTTATCTTATTCATAGAACTTTTCAGGAAGTGAATCTTTAACATTGTATTTATATTATGTAATTTTCCTTCTGGGCAATTAAAGACTAAGTACTCGTAATGAATGCAGGATTTGCAATACCCATCACTTTCGAAGAGGAGAATACATTGTTCTTTGCATTATAACTATTCATTAATGTGTGTTCTACAGTGTCTGTTACACATGCACATTAATCATCGATCTTCTCCTTGCATTTTCAAATGCGAAAATGCGAATTGTAACGTCTTAGTTATTCCAGAAATTCTCTAATAAGGTACGTGAGACAATATGAGGAACCGCGAACACCGCCGCGCACACCGCCGTGCTCTCTGCCGCCCCCTCTGCCACTCTGCTGCTCTCCGCTAATTATGTTTTCAAAATACGTTTGAATCTAAAATTTGTATTGAGTCACGTTACATCAGCTTTCACAATTACACCAGTCTTTTCAATGTGAGAGAATTCAGTTTATTGACCCAATATACTGAAATATAATTTGTGAGTTATTCACTAGTACATATTACCGTAACACGCCTACCTTCTACTTTCATTTTATAGAAATCCTGTTCTTAGTAATTTTCTGCAATACTCTCAAACTCTGATTCAAATTTCTCCTTTTAATTATTATTTTCCATTGTCTTCTATCCTCGTTTTCCAATTTGTCTTCTTTCAGTCATATGCATTCTCTTGTTCCTGTTCTACAGTTACACTTTTCTCTTCTTCTTCATTTCCTGCACATCATAATGTTTCTTTAGTCTTTCTTTGTGAATCAATTTGGACCTCTCAATCCCTTGCTCATTATCATTATCTCTTGCTTCCTCTCTCAGGTCCCTCTTCCTTCCTCTTTCTTTGGGCACCTTCCTCCTTCCCTCAGCCAAGCACTGCTCTCGCGCTCTTTCAGCAATGTTGCCTCATCGTTCTCATCGCTTTCCATCCCCGTCACCAACGCCGCCGCCGCTTCTGCCGGCAACGCGGAATGCTGCGGGATTCCGGAAATCGCTGGCCTTCACCCCCGTGCTGCCATGCCACGCCCCCGCCGCGCTCTCCGCCGCGCTCTCCGATACGCTCTCCGCCGCGCTCCCCCCCGAGCTCTCCGCCGAGCTCTCTGCTTCGCTCTCCGCGCGCACACCGCCGGTGCTCTCTGCCTCCCCCTCTGCCACGCTCTCCGTCGTGCTCTCTGCCGCGCTCTCCGCCGAGCTCTCTGCTTCGCTCTCTGCCGCGCTGTAATGCCAGGCACCCGCCGCGCTCTCCGCCGCGCTCTCAGCTGCGCTCTTCGCACGCTCTCTGCCGCGCTCTCCGCCGCGCTCTCCGCCGCCCTCTCCACAGCGCTCTCCGTCCGCTGCGCTCTCCGCCCGCACTCTCCGCCGCACTCTCCGCCGCACTCTCCGCCGCGCTCTCCGCCACGCTCTCTGCCGCGCTCTCTGCCGCGCTCTCTGTCGCGCTCTCTGTCGCGCTCTCTGTCGCGCTCTCTGCCGCGCTCTCTGCCGCGCTCTCTGCCGCGCTCTCTGCCGCACTCTCTGCCGCGCTCTCCGCCGCGCTCTCCGCCGAGCTCTCCGCCGAGCTCTCTGCTTCGCTCTCCCCCGCGCACACCGCCGTGCTCTCTGCCTCCCCCTCTGCACGCTCTCCGTCGTGCTCTCTGCCACGCTCTCCGCCGAGCTCTCTGCTTCGCTCTCTGCCGCGCTGTAATGCCAGGCCCCCGCCGCGCTCTCCGCCGCGCTCTCAGCTGCGCTCTTCGCACGCTCTCTGCCGCGCTCTCCGCCGCCCTCTCCACAGCGCTCTCCGTCCGCTGCGCTCTCCGCCGCACTCTCCGCCGCGCTCTCTGCCGCGCTCTCCGCCACGCTCTCTGCCGCGCTCTCCGCCACGCTCTCTGCCGCGCTCTCTGCCGCGCTCTCTGCCGCGCTCTCTGCCGCGCTCTCTGCCGCGCTCTCTGCCGCACTCTCTGCCGCTGCTCTCCGCCGCGCTCTCCGCCGCGCTCTCCGCCGAGCTCTCCGCCGAGCTCTCTGCTTCGCTCTCCGCCGCGCACACCGCCGTGCTCTCTGCCTCCCCCTCTGCCACGCTCTCCGTCGTGCTCTCTGCCACGCTCTCCGCCGAGCTCTCTGCTTCGCTCTCTGCCGCGCTGTAATGCCAGGCCCCCGCCGCGCTCTCCGCCGCGCTCTCAGCTGCGCTCTTCGCACGCTCTCTGCCGCGCTCTCCGCCGCACTCTCCGCCGCACTCTCCGCCGCACTCTCCGCCGCGCTCTCTGCCGCGCTCTCCGCCACGCTCTCTGCCGCGCTCTCTGCCGCGCTCTCTGTCGCGCTCTCTGCCGCGCTCTCTGCCGCGCTCTCTGCCGCGCTCTCTGCCGCGCTCTCTGCCGCGCTCTCTGCCGCGCTCTCTGCCGCACTCTCTGCCGCGCTCTCTGCCGCGCTCTCCGCCGCGCTCTCTGCCGCGCTCTCCGCCACGCTCTCTGCCGCGCTCTCTGCCGCGCTCTCTGTCGCGCTCTCTGTCGCGCTCTCTGCCGCGCTCTCTGCCGCGCTCTCTGTCGCGCTCTCTGTCGCGCTCTCTGCCGCGCTCTCTGCCGCGCTCTCTGCCGCGCTCTCTGCCGCGCTCTCTGCCGCGCTCTCTGCCGCACTCTCTGCCGCGCTCTCCGCCGCGCTCTCCGCCGAGCTCTCCGCCGAGCTCTCTGCTTCGCTCTCCGCCGCGCACACCGCCGTGCTCTCTGCCTCCCCCTCTGCCACGCTCTCCGTCGTGCTCTCTGCCACGCTCTCCGCCGAGCTCTCTGCTTCGCTCTCTGCCGCGCTGTAATGCCAGGCCCCCGCCGCGCTCTCCGCCGCGCTCTCAGCTGCGCTCTTCGCACGCTCTCTGCCGCGCTCTCCGCCGCACTCTCCGCCGCACTCTCCGCCGCGCTCTCTGCCGCGCTCTCCGCCACGCTCTCTGCCGCGCTCTCTGCCGCGCTCTCTGTCGCGCTCTCTGCCGCGCTCTCCGCCGCGTTCTCTGCCGCGCTCTCTGCCGCGCTCTCTGCCGCGCTCTCCGCCGCGCTCTCCGCCGCGCTCTCCGCCGCGCTCTCTGCCGCGCTCTCCGCCGCGCTCTCCACAGCGCTCTCCGTCCGCTGCGCTCTCCGCCGCGCTCTCTGCCGCGCTCTCGCTGCGCTTTACGCCCCGCACTCCGCCCCAGCCTGCTGTCATGGGGCCGCGCCTCGCCTCTCCGCTGCGCCACATAGCCTCGCGTCGCATCGCATCACTTCACCAAGACTTAGCCACATGGTGCGTCATGCACCTCGCGGCTTCGTGTTCTCTACCGCGGGGCCGCATCGCCCCATGTTTGACGTCGTGAAACCCCACTCCAACGCACCCCTACTCCCCCTGCTTCTCCGCCGCTGCCTGGAAGGATCTATGCTCTACCTCGCCACCCCACTTTGCACAGACGTATCTCAACCCGTTTCACGTCTCCCGACCCGTCTCACTTCTTCCGGCCTGTCTCGTTGTGACTCTGGTCGTCCTGTCTCGTCCCATCTCAACCCGTCTCAGCCCGTCCATTTTGACCCGTGTCGACCCGTGTCGACCCATGTCGACCCGTGTCGACCCGTGTCGACCCGTGTCGACCCGTGTCGACCCGTCTCGACCCGTGTCGACCCGTCTCGACCCGTCTCGACTCGTCTCGACCCGTCTCCCTATTGCCATGCCTCGATTCGTCTCCTTCCGTTTCTTCCGTCCCGTCTCGTTTCGTCACATGTTCTTTCGTCTCATACCGAGTTCCTCCTTCTCCAGACCCGCTCTTTCCTCTCGTCTCATCTCCGCGCGTTCCATCCCGCCGCGTCCACTATCACCCCCAACTCGGGGGGGGGGTGTCTGCACTCCGCCTCACCAAGGTCTCTCCCGCGGGCGAGCTTCGCCCCGCGGCGCGGCGCCAGCGGCTCCGATCGGACGCGCGGTTTAACGCGGGCGCCCGAAGGTAGGGCGCACGTGATCAGCAAGACGAACACTGCACTAATTGAATTCTGAAGCGTCGCTGCCCGCCGGCCCCGCCCCGCGCCCGCGTCCGCCCCGCCCCCGCCCCGCCCCCGCCCCGCCCCCGCCCCGCCCCGCCCCGCCCCGCCCCGCCCCCGCCCCCGCGCCCGCGCCCGCGCCCGCGCCCAAACTTAATATCTGCGCCAGAGAGTGCCTGGAACTGGATGGATTCGGGGGGCGGTCGGCGCGTGTGTGCTCATCGCTAAATTCTTCCCGGCGCGGCGCTGCCCGATGTTTGATCGTTGACGGATGGGAGTCTGTCGGGGGAGGCGTGAGGCGAGGCTCTGAACGTTCCCACGGCGATAGAATATAAATGTTTGAACGTTACCTGGCATACGTTCTCTGAGTTGTCTGATCACTTGCAGTATGTTTCAATTGAAAACTTATCCCTAGTGGATTTCGCTTTAAGGTTACATCTCTGAGCAAATAAAGCGTTTTATCAGTCACCTTTTTAGAATTCTTAAAACGTTTTACGAACGATATACATATTAGTTAACATTCACAGCCATCAGAATGTCCCAAATAATAATTTATGTAATCAGTTTTTAACTCAGGAGTGCCCACAATAGATAGACTCACGCCAGTGCCCGCAATGTAACTCTCAGATATAACTGCAACTTTTTGTGATTGCGAATGATCTGAAGCCCTATGTACTGAAATACGTTTATTATGTATTTTGTACATGTCCCCCAATGTAATTGTTAGTGAATCCTACATTGCAGAAACTTTGTCTACACACTTATGAAGAGAAAGGTAAAAATTGAGAAAGTACACGCAAATATAATTAAACATCTTATTATATTATTAAATGATATTAAATACAATTTCCATAAATGATTTTGGGGTGTTGTAACGAACATATATTTTACATTTTTCATAAAAACATTTAGAAACTCTTTGTCTTTTATCCATTTTGCAAGATTCGCATGTTTTTCAATTTTCCTACAAAGTCTCCTGCACATCTTCTTTCTTTTTGGGGAGACATTGTAATAATCAATCCTAATTAACACAAATGATAACATTTTATGAATAAGTACTTGTCATAGACACTGCTGAAAATGCCATGACTCGTATCGGTTATGCCAGGAGCTCACAATGCACTGGTGCCAATGCACGTAACGTATCTGACACATATCGCGCAGCGCAGAGATCAAGTTTCAAAATGTTCACGGAAAATGATTCATCGAAAGGATAAATATAAAAGGCCAGACTTTCTTAGAAAAGTACAATGAAGTATCAGATCGCTAATGCATCGCAATAATTCAGGAACATAAAATTGCTGTGGCTTGGATCTCACAGATCTATTGCGAGCACTCCCGGGTTAAATGTCTTGTTAGTTTCTTCAAAAAAAATGCTCCATAGGGAACTCATATTATATTTTTCATTTCGTAGCTTGAATGAAAGGTGTTTTGTAAATAAAACCGTAACTTTCTATTTTATTATTCCTTGGCGGTCACAGACCTGTCGTGTTGTGTATTCCCAATAGACAGCGAGAGCTTTGAGCAGACGCTCCATGCAGAACGCGTTGTGTCAGCCCTGATACCCGCACCGCTGCGCACGTGAGCGGTCTGCCCGTGGGCGTAGGGAGCGGTTCCGTTGGCTTTTCCGCCTAATGGATTCTACCTCGCCCGGCCCTGCCCAGCTCCGCCTGGAGCCGTCGGACTAAAATCCAGCGACAGCGGCTGTAGCAGCAGCGCGATCCCGATTACCAATTACCAATTAACGCGCCGGGCGAGGCAGGTGAAGCGGGGGAGGCGTAGGCGGCGCGGGGCCGGCGCGAGGGCAGGGCAGGGACGGCGCGTGGGCGGCGCGGGGGCCGCGCGGGGGCGGCGCGGGGGTGGCGCGGGGGGCGACACGTGGGCGACGCATGGGCGGCGCGTGGGCGGCGCGTGGGCGGCGCGGGGCGGCGCGTGGGCGGCACGTGGGCGGTGCGTGGGTAGCGCGTGGTCGGCGCGTGGGTTGCGCGGGGCGGCGCGTGGTCGACGCGTGGGTGGCGCGTGGGTGGCGCGTGGGTGGCGCGGTGGGTGGCGCGTGGGTGGCGCGGGGGCGGCACGTGGGCGGCGCGTGGGCGGCGCGGGGGCGACGCGGGGGTGGCGCGGGGGGAGCGCGGGGACGGCGCGAGGACGGCTGGGGGGGGGGCGGTGCGCTGAACGCTATCGCGGCCGCCAAATTAACGCTGCTGCCCATCGGGAAGCGATTCCGCAGTTTTCGCGGCGGCGTCCCAATTAATCCACAGCAGCCTGCTTGCCTGGCCCGCCCAGCCGCTCGCCCGCTCCGCCAGGAGCCGCTCGATCCCTTAGGCTTCAGTCCCGGGGCGCGGGGGACTCCGTTACACGGTGTCTCTCGATGCGGCTCACCTCTGTTGATGTCTTTGATGTGCGCTTCGTGATCTTACATGTATTATGTGTTGTCTTTGCTACGAGTTGTTCTGCCGCACATTTCCTTATATTTCGGATGTTTTTTCTTTTGCTGTTTTCCGTTTTCTGTTTCTGGCTTGTTTGTTCCCTTCGCATATTGTGCTGCTTTCTATGTTTGATTTTTCTTTCTCTTCCCTTTTGCCTTTCTATCACTTTTTTCTTTTCCTCATTACCATTTATGTTCCTGTCGTGCTACTCCAATTGCCGGTCAAATTCTTCACTATTCCTTGTCGTCTGATAACAACTGCAATTACACTTGACTTCAATACTTATTTGTCGCACTCCTACATTTAAATCTTCAAGATTATTTGTTATTCAGCGTGAACCATTTCACTTTTCTTTTTGACTCAGTTTTAGATTTATATTCAGAATCATAATAACGAGCACTTAGCCCTTTTCTTTTCTATTTATCAACATCTTGAAAATGTATATAAAAGTATTGCTTTTATTATCTTCCTTGAACATATTTTTGCATATTGCTTTTCCACTTCACTGATTGTGGCTAGTTCTCTCTATTTTGTCTCTCAAGACCAGATTGTGACCGCTCAAATACCTTTTAAAGTAATTGGGGCCCACGTAAGATCTGCATCGCGCCCGACAATTTACACTGCCCTCTGGCGAGGCAGAAAGTTTATCTGGTGTACCTTTGGGCGTCAGTCCATTGAAAAATCTTCCTGTGATCTGATTAAGAAATTAATCAGATTTGGACAAACTACATTTAGATCAATGTATGCCACAGAAATAAAAGACGAACAAGATAAAGTAGATGTTACTTTTTTTTTAGTTTTTTTTTTTTTGGTTTTAAGGTTTATTTTTGTTACGAAGGTTGAAATTAAATTGGAATTAAGATGATATGAAATTAAGATTAATATGGGGAAAGTGACAACAATTTTAATAAAAATTGTTATTTATTACTTAGAAAATTTCATTTTGTTTACGTCTGCCTTAAAAATCAAAGGACCTTGTTTTCCCAGAAATATGTTGCTACTGGTTAGTGACTTAGATTATTCAAACTCAGTGCAATTACGCATAGTACTCGAGAAGATATTGAACTATTACAAAACAGGAAAATTACAAGGCAATCTATGGAAGTAGCCTTTCTCATGACCTTCACGCACTGTCAATTCCTCATTGAAATGTTGACTCACTCACTGAGTCACCAACTCTCGTAGTTCGAAGCACTCGCAACCCAGTAATGATTGTCCGTCGGTTTTTCAATATACCTGGCACTGCGTATCAAAGTTTGTTTGTAAAACGACATAAATCGGCAGTGGATGCTTAAAAAATGTCGTCGAGACATTGTGTGTTAAAAACTTATGTCGTGTGTGACATGTTTTGAGATGAACTACTTTTACACCACTTCATTTTTACGAACCACATTACACATCTGAAGAAGTGAAAGAAAGAAATGAATTCAATGTCCGGGCTCAAAATTCAGGGTACCCCAAATCAGATGGTAAAACGTTTCTCTGAACTGAATGACAGATGAGTAGTTACTCTATAACCCTAACATAAAATAAGACTTTTGAGAGGTTCGTTACATTTTGTTCCACCGCCCACACCTCTCTACCACCAAAAACAGGTTTTTTAATTATAATGTTTTTGGTCAACTAAGCAATATTTTATCTGATTGAAAAAATTCGAAAGTAATGTACACTATCAGAAAAATATTGATTGATAAAATATTGAACAGTCCCAAATTCAAATGCGAAAAAATATTTTTAAAAAACAAAAAAATATTAGATTATCCTTCAACTTTACAGTGTCTTCAAACTCTTGGACAGGATCGAAAAAATCTCAAAAGTCACTCGTAGAACAAATTGTTGTGAATTTTGTCAGGTTTTGACGACTGCAGGGCTGTAGTTAGAGAAATAAAAATATTTTACCATTTTCCCGCATTTAAATCACCATGACTTAAAATACACTCTGAAAATGACTGCAACATTTCTCTGCATTTTTTTAGTGTTTATTACACATTTATATACTTATGTACATTGTTGTAGCACCCCTCAATGTCTTGACTCCGAAATGCAGTTACAAATTATCATGTTTTTAAAGCTTTATAGTAATTTTTATAAGTGTATCAAACGCTAAAGAAAAAACGTTTTTTTAGTTTCTGCATGAAAGTGAGCGTTACACCCCCCTCCACTATCCGTTAGTCATTTATTCTTGAATTGCTATTTTAAGTTTAATCCGTCAACACTGACCTCAACATGAAATATTCTATCTGTTGCGTATGAATGAACCCCAACAGCCTTTCTTCAGATAATCCATCAAGTTTACTCCTCCCTTTTGTGCTTTCTATAAGAATTAAAATAATTTCCCAACCCCTGAAACAAGTGTAATTGCTAATCCACCGGCGTATGGTAAATAGTAAAAGAGAACTTCGGTTTTGGTGTACGTAGAGTACCTGAACTGCAATACTTTTTCAATCAAATATGGTATTATATTCTACTACTTTGAGGCAAAACATATTGTTTACACAGTACGCTCTTTAGGATGTAATTTCACTCTAAATGTAACACAGTGTCGCAAATCACAGTGGCATTGCGTAAATGTTCAGATAGAGAACGAGAGTGGAAGAACGCCTGGAAGTAACACAGACGTTCTGCTTTCACTCCATTCCATTATCCTTCGCGGACGCTGAACGATGTTGTCATCTTTATTGTGTCACATGCTAAGAATCCTGAAGCGATTCACCGCCTCGCGTGTTTCTCATAGTTGTAATTTTGTCAAATGAGGAAGTAAAATAGCTTATTTTTTATATTTGATGTTTCAATCAGTTCCAATTTCTTAAAAAAAAGATATACTAGCAATCACAACCAATACAAAAATAAAAATTATAGGTACTTAATTTTGAGAAGAAGACGAATGGGAATACCACAGTGCTATGTATAAAATGGGGGTGATTTCATGTCAAAGGCATTCTGGGACTATTTCGTAGTCATTGTAAATAAAGTATTTGAATAATTTTGAGAACTCAGAAAAATATTCAGACATGGTTTTTTAATTTCCATGTTTTTATCTTTCCTTTATTTTTATCTCTTAAAAAATTGTTTTTATCTTTAAAAATATAATTGAAGGAATGTGCATTAGAGAGAGAAAAAAGTGTCTTGAAAAATGTGTCAATTTATGTGAAGATTGTGGGAAAACGCGGTGCTCGACGAACGGCGTTTGGTTAACGTTACAGTTACCACGAAACAGGAAAATAGAAAAAAAATATTGGGTGATACATCATTGTTTTGAACGCCAACGGTATTATAGCCAACTTCCATTACGGCTCCGATGACAGAAGCCGATTTCTGTGGAACGGGAAATTAGAAACAAAAAACGCTTCCTCATTTCTCCTTTACTCTCAGAGTTGAATACAAAAGATGAGAATAATCAATGAGAGAGCACAAAAAACTGTTTATGTAATGGTGTTGCTGTTTTTTTGTTGAATTACTCATTACAGCCAGCAATTTCAACTTTAGTTGCACAGAACAATTACGGGCCACCGGAATGCATTGTCGGGAGCTCTGACTGTCAGGCTACTGTCCTATTTAACTTTGTGTTTGGTAGGGGCTTCGTGCACGACGTACTCTATGTTCAATAGCGCGGTGCGAAATTACGTGAAATTGGAATAGCTTGATGGAAAACGAAAAGTGAAACGAGATTTGAATCGTAATCCAAATGAAGTGTAATAGGTCGTTGTTAAAATTGCAAAGCAGCTTTTGTTGTTTGGTTAAATTATGAGGCATCGATTCTTCAAGATAGTATGAGAGAAAACTATTTACATTTCGTAATTGCACTTTTAATTTTTCTAAGTGGAAACTGCCAGTTTAAAATTTGCTGCCAAGGAACTTCAAGTATAATAGTATGTTTCATAATTACAAATTTTTAGTGCATGTAGAGGGGACAAAAATTATAATTTTTGCCAGTGAATACGTAGTGGAAAATTTCATATTATAGAGTTACCCATGTTATGGTCGCCAATGAAAGTTAGCCAAACTCAAGAGGTCAACAACTGTACAACTTCTTGACTACGCTAAAATGTGACCTGCGTGATACCTAAGCATCAAGAAAAGCTTAACAATTAGGGGCAAATGTCTGATGTGTATACTTCGATTAAAACATTATAGATGACGTTCACAGTAATGACGTTCAAGCTCCCAATGGGTTGAGGCTCACAGCTGATCGAGTGTCAGCCGACTTAATGTTTTAATCGACGCGTAACACGAAATTTCCCATTATATGACCAGTGGTAAAAAGTTATCACTGTCGACTCCTCTACATCCCAAAAATGTTACTAACATTTATTCTGAGACAAATTTCCCATTGGCACTCCACTCATTGGCATTCCACCAGTGGCAAACAAGCAATCACATTCGATTCCGCTATATCCCAAAAAGTTTGTAACATTTATTCGGAGACATTCTGTATATGTCAAGGTCGCATAGTAATAGACGTTTATGGATAATTTGTGCTTCTCTAATGTATCCAACTCCTTACAGAATAACAATTTCAGTCAGCTAGTTGGAAAACGTATGTAGAGTCACTGCGGGCGACACGCGCTTGAAAAGAGCTTAAAGTTACCTAGGAGTTATGGCATAGTAGTAGGAATACTATATCAATTTATGTTGATAAGTAATGCGTACTCCACTTGGTTAAATAAAAATCCGACTATTTTTCTCCCTTCCTCTTGTGTTGTTCAACACAAATTATCTTTATTGTTTTTGGATTGTCGGTAAAGTATCTAAGAGACTTAATTCACTTAAAAAATGGAATGCCATTATGTGAAGCAGACAAATTTTGTATTTGTTCATAGGGATGTTTAAGTTCATATAAAAGTAAGTTACTAATTTAATTATTTTTAGATCAATAGATTATCTTTTTTGTGATCACCTTAATTTTAAAGTAGGTATAGTATTTATGTAGTCTATTTAAGACTCTTCCGTGCGGAGCAGAGATTTGTTCATCAAAATTAGTTCATTAAAAGAAAGATACAAGGACAAGAAAAACTCGAGAAACCCACCTTGAAAAACATAGTTCTCCTTCCTTCCTTCCTTCAGTCAGGTAACAATTGGAAAATTCTAGCGGTGTTCCTTGTTTGTTAGACTGATTTAATAGGTATTATTCCTGACTAAAATAAAAAAGAGTTATATTGAATTAAATAAATGTTTGACCGTCATCAAGTCGGTAATTAAAAGTTATATTTTAATATCTCAATATAAACCAGCTTGACGTCCCATTATCTAACATCGTGATAAATATTGAATTTGCCCCAGAATAAAAGGACAATTAACAGTTCAAAGCAACAAGAAGTTCTTTTGCTCCATGAAAAGATGTATCATGGACTTTATAAAAACGGCGTTAATGGAAATACGTTGAACGACTTAATTTATGGATATCGCAGAAGAAATATTTCCGGAGGAAAACCGCACCGTTTATATTATTCAGCACGGCCTTCCCTGCACTCCCTTTCTGTTCCATATGCCGTGCACACCCGTCGCCTCCCCCACCCCTCTCTCTCTCCGCCACTTAATTGTGGTGAAGGAAAGAACTCATTGTGCCGTAAATGTTTTTCATTACAACTTCCGCGCGTAATTTTTCGACTACATTTCACGAGGGGAACGTTAAATAAAGAGAGGAAAATACCGATATAAAGCGGCTGTCTGATTGTATTTTTTTTGTTTTTCGCTTTGAGACCCATCGTGTCTCGGTCTCATAACCTACGGACAAAGTAGGGTAATTGACGTCCTTTACTGTAATTTGAAACGTGTCGGTATCGACACCTCAGTATACAATTACGCATAAATATAAAACAACAACGGTAATGGAAAGTAAACTAAAGCAACGACCCAACGACTGGTTAATGCAGGGTGGAGGGTACTGAATGCACGAGTCACAGGGAGCAATTATGTCAAACGGTACAGAAAACTCTCTACAGTAACACTCGCCTATTGATTCAATTACTAGGATAGGATGTGGGTATATATTTTATTAATACAGTTTCGAAGCAATTGTTCATTGAAAACATTTCCCATCTTTAATATATTATTGGAAACATTAAAGTAAATGTGTTTTTAAGTCGGTGATGTATGAAGAGATTAAGTAAAGGCTGATTAAGTAAAGGTAGATTAAGTTCTTTTAATTTTGTCCAGGACGTGAAAGTACTATTTGCAACAACCTCATTTAATGTGTCATTCAATATCTTCATAAACGTAACTAAACATTTTACCATATCGCAGTACACATTGTAAAAATAGGGAATTTAAAAACGACAGGGAAGATTAATAGATAAAAATATGAAGACAATTGGTTTGCCACAAGTATTCTGAAATATAATATGATGTAAACAAAATCTGTAAGTGCTGTGCTAGACATGAATATAGTTTTGTATGATAAGAATACCCAAGTATATACAACGAAGTATCCGTCCGAATATTTTAAAAATGAAACAATTTTGGTATGCAGTCTAAAAATATATTAATCGTTCAATGATGTAAATTATTATTGTTATTAATAATAATGTACTATAATTATTATTATTATTATTATTATTATTATTATTATTATTATTATTATTATTATTATTATTATTATGCTTTGTACTCGAACATATTACTACTCGTAAGTACCGACTTATGATCTGTAACAGGCTACCCAAAATAGAATCCGTAAGGCACTCGCTCAGGGCAGTTCCGATCGCAGATACGCGCTGTCACCTTGGCCACGCCTCTTCTTGAAGTTTGATTCTGAGGATATCAGGATCGAAGAGTTGTTGGCACGGTTAGTCCCTTGTTGAGGGGAAAGGGGTTCAGTTGAGAAGTAGCAATTCAGTTTATTCGACAGGCCTTATCTATAACTACTCCCAGAAAACATGAGTGCAATTAAAAACATTGAAAACATAAATTCGCTGTTGATAGGTTGCCAAATTTTTACGCTTAAAAATGTGCACGGAAATTAAATATACGATTTTTTCTAGAGTTTTATAATTAAAATATGAAATTTATCAATTGTTTCTATAGTCAAGCATTTGTTTTTATTGTCGTATTTGAGAACCGTGATAATTGTCAAGAAAGAGATTATAGGTCAACTACTCTAAAATATTTTCCCAGAAATTGAAATGGAATAGGCACTCCACATAATTCAGGGAATCATCTTATTGAGAGACATGTAGAAAAACTGATTTTTGACCAATGATCAAGTCAACGGCAATTACTTTATTTTTGATTGATAAAATGATGTGGATGTGAGCGTTTCATCGTATGTGAAAATCGATTTTTTGTTTTAAAAAATGATTTCCAGTGGGTTTCCATTCCTCATCCGGCACCGATGTTTACTCGTTGGGTCACAGAATTCCTCTAAGAGTATCTGGCAGTGGGACTCCGCACCCGCGAAGATCAAGTAAATGGTTCCCCTTGGCCTCCTGATATGTGAGGTAGTGTAGTTCACGTACGTATAAGGGGTAAGTATGGTATAAGAAGGAGGAAGGAAAGATTGCGTGCCATCCGTGACACGTTTGTTGGGATACTGCTCCAGCAGTAGTGTTGAATTGATTGTAGAAAACACGTGAAACTACCGGTGAAAGCTGACGTCCGCTGAAATCCTCCTCTAGACGACGGCTGAATTTGACCTAGCTGACGAGCTGGCGAGGAAAATCCTGCCATTGCCGGAAGGGGAATCCTAGTACTTCCCTGTCATTTTTTTTATTTGTGTATAATTTAAATTTTCTTTCTTTGGCCTATTGGCCGTGTGAATTAAACACTGGTCCATGAGCATTACTCCTATCCTAGTATTTAGTTCACATTCATTCAATATTATTCACATCACGCATAATTACTATAGTTTATAGTTATTTGTTGTTGTTTTTTTCTATCAAACAGCATGATTTTCACCAACACCATATTGTCAATGGTCCCTTCTCCAGGCATTTCCTATCATTTTTACTTTCCCACGACTTGGCCGCCGTGGCCTTGCGAAGTCTTGGACGCGACGTAGCCAATGAAGCCGAGTAGGACCACTATCTTTGCGGAGCCTCTTTAATAATAATGAACCGAATAATGAACCTAATAATACCTCCCGGTCAGAGGCACTGCAGTGCCCTTGATGCCCTGAGCTCCCTTGAGCGGTGCGAGTGTCGAAAATCCGCCCTCGTGCCTCCGGTGAGCGACGCGCTACGCGTGGGAGGGCGGCGTCCACTGAGCACGCGGTGCGGGGGTGCAGGTTGGGTGCGGGGGCGGTGCGAGGGCGGTGCGGGGCGGTGCGGGGGCGGTGCGGGGGCGGTGCGGGGGCGGTGCGGGGGCGGTGCGGGGGCGGTGCGGGGGCGGTGCGGGGGCGGTGCGGGGGCGGTGCGGGGGCGGTGCGGGGGCGGTGCGGGGGCGGTGCGGGGGCGGTGCGGGGGCGGTGCGGGGGCGGTGCGGGGGCGGTGCGGGGGCGGTGCGGGGGCGGTGCGGGGCGGTGCAGGGGCGGTGCGGGGGCGGTGGGGGGGCGGTGCGGGATGGTGCGGGGGCGGCGCGGCGGCGGGAGCCGTGCGAGCGCTCGACGAGTGTATTGCGAGTGACAGCGGCGCGGGCGCGGGCGCCGGCGCGGATATTTCAGTGGGCGCAGCTGCGTGAGCCGCCAGGGGGCGGGGGTGGCGGGGCACGGGGTGGGGGTCGACAGAACGGGAGGGGTGGGGCGGTTTGCTCGCGGGCCCAGGTGTCGCCTCCCGTTATCGCCGCGCGAGTGTTTTTGCACGCGCCGTTGGAGAGGGCGCGGCGGGGGAAGGGGGAGGGCACCTGACGCGGACCGAGTGAGGACGGTCGCGCCGTGGGAAGCTTAGAGGATGGCAGTACGTGGCGGCGCTGATGCAAGCGGAGATATGGGGATGAGGGGGCTCAGGGAGAGTGGTGGAGGAAGGTTACGGGAATTCGTTGTGCCCAAAGAGAAACTAGAGCGTGATAAAAACACGCCCTTGCGTTTTGTTTTACTTGGGGATCACGCACAATTGGAATTTAGAATGTGAGACTAAAAAGCTATGTTATCGACATGCTGCGAACATTTTTATCAGAGTAATAAATAGAAATGGAGAATGAAATGAAAGAAAGAATGACATTAAATTCATCCCCAACGTATATTCAGAGAAGATTCATAACTGAATGATAATATTGTCATTTGAGGGACAATAGCAGTGTAGTTGGAATCTGGGTAATGTATATTATTTTAAATTTCATTTTGAAGTTATTGAGTTATGTGTAGGTAGTGTGTTTGACTTTTTAAGTGTTGATAATTTATTTCTTTTGAATCCTTTTTTATTTCAGTATTACTCATTGTGTGTATTAATATTATTGTCAATAAATTGAATAGTTCTCATTCACATCTATGGGCACTGAATTTCTCAATAAGTCATCTGTGGCGTTGAAAAACGTGGATTTAATTCCATTCTAAATAGAAAACTAGATTTGAGTCTCGCGGGTAATAAAATTGCCACTACTACTAACTCCTGATTGGAATCACGTCTTGTGACAGGAATTGAATTGATTTGTCTGGCATATATCCACCAATTCGTGCATACAACTGTGACTGTATGTGAATATTTTGAAAAATCTACATTTTTGTGAACTATATTTCGTGTATTTGATTTTGAATGTGCAATGGGTGAGTGGTATCATTTTGTTGTTTCTATGTGAAAACTTGGATGAAGTTTTAAAAGTTTGGAAGGGTCATTGAGGCCATTGTTTACAAATAATAATAATAATAATAATAATAATAATAATAATAATAATAATAGTAATATGCTGAGTGGTTTTGCATTTAAAGATTGTAAAAACCTACGCTTCCTTACATAAGGAGAAAGCCTAATGGTGTGATTCAAGGCCCTCACCGCCCTCACATGCACTTCTTCGGCCGAGGCTCCGTAAAAGAGGGCTGGGCGGGGCCGGCGTGGCGGGGCGGGGCGGGACAGAGCGGGGCGGGGCAGGACAGGGCGGAACAGGGTGGAGCGGGGCGGGGTTTCCTCCGCCGGTCGATACGCTCGCCCCGTCAGCAGCGTGCGGTGCGAGACCATCACTCCCTGGGCTGCAGAGTCAGCTCCCGCCCCCGCCCCCGCCCTCGCCCGCCACCGCTCCCGCTCCGCGCCCCGTCCCGTCGTCCTCGTCCAAGCCGCCCGCCGTCCACCCGGCGCGGCGGGCCGTCTCGGAAAGCAGATTCCTTCGCGGACGCGGCGCCCGTGTTCGGTGGAGAGGGGTCAAGTTCGAGCTGTTGCGTGCTCTTCGAAAATGCATTCGTTCAGCGCGGCCGAGATCCCGCACTCGCCTAAATCGCATCTTTGCTACAAAAGTGACAAAACTCAAAAATCTTCATTACTATGACACAGTTGCAGAAACGATACTTGACCAGTCAGCAAAAATGTGGTTCCATGATTTCACAATATAACTTATATAGCGGTTGTGTGGTTACCGATACAGGGCGTCTATGTGAAAGATCAAGACACTAAGAGACATAACTAAAACAAAGATCCGTTCTTTGGGATTATTGCTATAGATAACTAAACTAAATAACTAATTACATAACTAAAACATCATTTAATCGTGGTTTTACATCCGTTATCATTAGTGCAGATAAATTTGTTTGTCTTAATAATATTTCATTATTACCACAAACGTTTTTCGTGAATTGTGGAAAACCGGACATTTTGTGTTGTCTCACTTTTGTGGTAAGAGTGCGAAATATTGACTTTGTTTCTTCATTGATTGTTCAGTTACTTTGTTTTCGGTTCCGTCCACTACTTGAGTCATTAGAGACGTTCGTGTAGGTACATGTTATATCCCCTGAGTTGGCGGTATTCCCCCCCGCTGGAACAGAGCTGCCGACTTGCGTGTTTCCCTCTCCTGGTATTTCCCTCAATGGGGTATCGCCTCAAGCGGAGCATGTCCCGGCAAGAGTATAGAGCGATTTTTATAAGAAAGGGCCATTTTGACAGCTAGTGCTGGCAATATAACTGAAGGTTCTGTGGTCGTTGTGTCTTTGAGCCCATTAGAGTCTCCATCCTCCATTCGTTCGTTTGCAGTTGGCTAACTCTAAATGGCGCATTCTTTGGTGATGGCGTCGTCCGACGATAATGTAGTGCGCCATGTACTTTCCTGTAATGTTTTTATGTAAACGTTATATTGGATTTACTTTTTGTGTGATAAGTTAATGTTTATTTGAAACCATAGTCTTGAGTGTGAGGTGCGTACCGGTGCACATGCTTTCTGCTCCTGTGCGGTAAGGTGGTAAGCTGTGATAGCATTCCTTGGTTCCGCGCTTTGCGTTTTTTCAATTTATTTTTTATGTAATTACACGGTTGTGAACCATGGGAAGCCGTGATGTCTGTCTTAACGGGAGCCATAAACACTTTACGAAGAGGCGTGGCTGAACAGCTGTCGCGGCGGAGGGATACTTCTCTGAAGTCCATGTGATGTTCACTTGTTTAGCGAACTGTCACTTTGGCTCATTCTTGGGCGGATTCGTCTATATACCGGATTTTCCCTCGTACAGTTCGGAGAAAACATGGAAAGCTATCACTCAGAACAGCCAGTCGTCGTGACTGGGAGGTATATGAAAGATCTCTTTAATCCCAAAACTTTTTGAAGACGTTTTGCTATCAGGATATTTACCAACCCAGGTAGTGATGAACTTTAAGACAACGCCCAACGAATCGAGTCTGGTTGTGATTGGGTGTTTGTGGGTTCAATCTGGGCATGATGCCAGAGGTTTAATAGGTGTGTCTTTTTTTTGTCCCTTCTCCGGCAATGAGTGGAATGTCTTCTTTCTTACCTCTTCTCATACACCGCAATCTCATTTTACTTTGCCGGAAGGGCCATGTCTTAAACGCAAACGTGACTTAATGGCAAAGGGAAAGTTTTGAAAAGAAAATTTCTGTCTGCGTTCATGCTCTAGAGCTACCAAGAAACCCAAACCATTTTTTTCAAATCTTAACATATGTTTATCGTCCATAAATATACACTTCTAATAAATATAAAATTGCGATAAAACTATATAGAAGAAAAAGAAATTGAAATGAGATTGCACATTACAAAAAAATTAAATACAGTTGGTTACAAATTATTAACTAAGAACAGATTTTTCATCAGACTTGTTAATAAGAATGGATTTTTTTGTCGTTAAGAAGTTTACTTTGCTGGATGAGTAGGTGGTGACTGACATTCGAATACAGTATTCCAAATGTTAACTAGTGAGTCTGTTTCTGTACTTTGTGCTCTGTAGAAAGAGGTTCAGGTTAGCCAACCTTGAGCATGACCGCGATCTACCGAAAATTGCCTCGCGAATTACTCTCGCAATCGACGGTTTCGCGATCACTGCTCTAGAGCGAATTTGGAAACATTTTGTCTCACCAGTGCAAGTCCCCCAAACCTTATTTTCAACGTCAAATGTCCACCGGCATGACGAAGTTGTTTTAGTCGTTATTCAACTTATGTAGAATAATACTAATATGAAGGGCTCAAAGAGAGAAAATCATAAGCCACACACCTACAGTTTTAAGATAGTCCTTTTAAATTTGGCCTTAACATGCAAAGCAATGGAGAACCAAGACGGTCTCCTTTTATCCTCCTAAATGGCGAGAAATAAAAATCTTTAAATGGATAAGAGTTGCTTAGAGAAAATCGTGCTGTGATCAACTTGAAAAATTCAAATTGATTATTGGGAAAATATGATTTATGGCCCTTGGAGCATGGCACCCTAGACCATCAAATACCGTAGTGGAACATATAAGGAAGACGTGGCTGACATTTTGATGTATTGTCAGATTTTGCTTTTAGAATTGTATTCGCATGTGTTTTTAGTTTTTTCTTGAAATATTTTTGTAAGATTATAGGATGTTAAAAAGTGAAATAAAATGATCAATATTTTTGTATCAAATTAGTAAACACAGTGAGAGAAAGCACAAGAGTGTATATCTTTTCTTTTATTTCTTACTTTTCTGAACATTTTGTTTTACATTTAAAATTTGCATCTTTGATTTTCTCTCATATATTACGTAATTTCTTCATATACTAAATCTTTCGTATATTCTACATAATTTTCCAACTTTCTTAAAGGTTAATATTTTACATGTACTAACTTGTCATACTTGGAATTTTCATTTTTGTGCATATTGAATGTGAAATTACGCATGGCTATCTTTTCACGATATAATATGAGTTATCACATATCTCAAACCCAATTTGGAGGGGGGATTGCCTGTATCTGATGATTTGCAAGGAGAAAGAGGCGTGCATTGTAGTTAGTAAACCCTTGTCGAATACAATTCATATTCGATTTGTGTTCCAAACTTACAAAAATATTTTAGACATTCGGGATTATTTTCTTTAATATATGGGTAAATGATAATTAATCCACATATTTTTCCAATTATTATGAGAAGAATCTACCAACTAAAATTCTTTTTCATAATGTCAAGTCTAATAATGGAATGAGTGAATATGGTATTTTATGTTTCAGGTGAGCTAATTGCTGTGCATTAAGAAAACAATATGGTGAGTTAATATTATTATAGAGCGCTTTTCATAATGTTATAATCGATAGTAACGTAATAAGTTTGCATGACATTAGTTCCATCGGCAATGAAAGTGCCTTATAAAACATCTTTGTGATTCTGATATTGTAATAGAAATGTTTCAAATGTTTCATCTGTAGGTAGGAATTTCCAAAGGCGTGAAACTGGGTAGTTACAGTGTACAAAAACTTATTAACATATTTATTGCCAACGTTTTTCAAATATTGTTAAGTTAATCTTCAATATATTTGCACTTTTCGATTAGTGTTTCTAGCCGTGACATTCACTTTATTTTTAAAATGTTATATGAGAGATTATAAACTTTTTGTAAAATTCAAAAGTTTGCATATATTTTCTCAAATTCTAATGTTTAATCTTTAATTTTCAACATGGACCCTATTTTCCAGGTTAAATTCACCGATCGAACGATTTGACAAATGTTCGTTGGAACAAATCGAGAATAAATGATCCGCACAAAAAAAAGCATTTCAAATAAATTCGCCCGATCAACGAAAATGGAGCAATGTAAATCCCTCCCTCATCCCATGCGCGCGCGCACGCACACACACACACACACACACGCACGCACAAACAGAAAAATATCGGGTGGAGCAAAAGTTTCGAATCGCAGTTTTGTCCGACACGAGCAGATTCGGCTCTCGCGACGTTCGGCCGGGCGATTGCCTCGCCGCGCCGTGCTCGATTCCCTCGCCGCCCACCGAGAGCGCTGCGGGCGCAGATGAAGATCGCGCCTTAAACAAGCGAATAACGGCCCCATTAGCCCGCGTCTTACCGGGGCGCGTGATTTAGGGAAGGGGCGGAGCTTGTGGACCCACTGTGGAGCTGTGGGAGGGTGAAAGGGGGGGGAAGGAAGGGATTGCCCTCCCCAGCCACCCTCTCGCGTGTGCTGACGGCGCACGGGCGCTGGTGGGCGAAAGGGTGGGTGGGTTTGCTTTGGGAGATAGCGCCCGAGGGGAGAAAGGCGGCGGCGAGATAAAGATGGTAATAGAAGCTGTGGTGACTAGGCGACTTGGGAGATGGGGAGGAAGATTGTGGAGTCGGATAGGGAGGAGAAAGAATGGTTGGGGGGGGGGAACTTGGTGGAAAAAAATGTCGATCAGTGGAAAGAGTACGATGGTTGTTATTTGGTGGTGGAATACGAGGATGTGGTAGGCCCAAACTATAAATAATGTAACTTGAAACTTATTGAATGAGCAACTGAATGCGAGTTGGAGATGGTGATGCTATGAAAGATGAAATAATGAGATGCACGGACGAACTAGTAATAGAAGTGGTGGTGTTAGCATGTTGGATTTGAAGGCAATGGAATTGGATGGAAGGTAAAAAATGGTGGAAATGTATTGAAAATAACATGTTGATGAGCAAAAAGAATGGACAAATTCTCAATTGGAAGTAGAATAAATGGCTGCGGTAAAGCTTATATGATCGTATAAAGTGGCTAGCTACGAGTAAAAATTTGAAATAATGGGTCTAGAATATATGATTTAATTGGACATACGACATTAATATTAGTGAAAGAATTGACTTGGTGAAACCAAGATGACAATATTGATAGTAATATTTTATGTTAACATACTACGTTAGAGCTAGTAACATGTTATTCTTACATCCCATACCGAAACAATCTATTTAATATTTTGTCGAGAATATGTGACGTGCAGAGATTACAGTTGTAAGATAATTTAATTTGAAAATAAGGAAGGGAGTTTTTAAAGACCGTTCAGTGTTAAAGTTGGCAACTGACAAGAGTGTAGATATCAATTATACATTTTATACATTGCTGTTGGGTCCACAGGAAATTTGTACTCGTTCGATTATTACATTACGGTTCCCAAGTTGATTTAAGAGACTATGATAATTTTTTTACACGGTCACAAACTACATTGGCCCTCGCTGCATTTTTCCCGTAAATTTAACTATAAGTTCTGATTTCATGCTAATGGCTGTGCAATGATCTGTGATTGAGAGTACGAGTTCGATTCCCATAGTCGAGTACGAGTGAATAACGAAGGGAACTGCAAGGGAGAGGCGGGCGACGTAGTGCTCGTCCAGGGAAGCGGAGTGTGCAGGCGTCGGAGCTAGGGAGAGAGGCTGCGGCGGGGGCGGTGGCGGGGCGAGGGCGGGGTCGCCGGGATTCGGTCGAATTTACGCACCCTGCGGCGCAATCGCAGAGCTCTGCCCGCGCGCTTCGGCCGCAGCGCAGCTCCGCAGTGCCCGCGTCGCCCGCGCCGCCCGCCCGCGCGCTTCCGTGACTACCACGCGCACGCCCCTGGCCCCGTCACCCAATGCCCTCGACCCCACACCGCCCCGCTCCGCCCCGCTCCGCCGCGCTCCGCCCCGCTCCGCCGCGCTCCGCCCCGCTCCGCCCCGCTCCGCCCCGCTCCGCCCCGTTCCGCCCCGCTCCGCCCCGTTCCGCCCCGCTCCGCCCCGCTCCGCCCCGCTCCGCCCCGCTCCGCCCCGCTCCGCCCCGCTCCGCCCCGCTCCGCCCCGCTCCGCCCCGCTCCGCCCCGCTCCGCCCCGCTCCGCCCCGCTCCGCCCCGCTCCGCCCCGCTCCGCCCCGCTCCGCCCCGCTCCGCCCCGCTCCGCCCCGCTCCGCCCCGCTCCGCCCCGCTCCGCCCCGCTCCGCCCCGCTCCGCCCCGCTCCGCCCCGCTCCGCCCCGCTCCGCCCCGCTCCGCCCCGCTCCGCCCCGCTCCGCCGCGCTCCGCCGCGCTCCGCCCCGCTCCGCCGCGCTCCGCCGCGCTCCGCCGCGCTCCGCCGCGCTCCGCCCCGCTCCGCCCCGCTCCGCCCCGCTCCGCCCCGCTCCTATGTCCATCTCACGGCCCTGCCACTCTTTGCCGTACCTCCGTACCTACTCCGCCCCGCCCCAGCCACCGTCAAAAAATACCCTCTCTCTCTCACTCTCTCTCTCTCTCTCTCTTGGCCCCAGCCCCGTCTTCAATTCTTGTCCCTGTCCTGCGCCCGAACATCACCCCATCCTCACCTCCGGCCTAGACCTTTCTACGCCTCCCGACCCCGCCTTTGTACCTTCCCAGTTCTGACGCCCGTTTCTGACCCAGTTCATCGTCTCTATCACCAAATCTCCTCGCCCTCGCTTCGCCGCAGCCACGTCCCAGTCTCGAACTCTCTCCGTCTCCCGTCCCCGATCACTCTCCGTCTCTAATTCTTGTCCCTGTCTCGATCTCCCTCCCGCGCCGCCCACGCCCTGCTGAGACCCTTCTCCGCTTCCCGGCCCCGCCTCTGTCCCGTCCTCATCCCCCTTCTTTCCTGCCCCGCTCCTGCTCCCTCACTCTGCCCCGACGCCCCCTCACCTGCGGCCTTTTCCGGCCCCAATACCAGGTTTTCGCACTATCGCCTTACCGTACACGTGCTCAATAGTTCAGAGCAACTTCTATTGTCACTGCAGTGTCTCTGGCCGAAAGGTTCTAGGGTTCAAGTAACGACGGCGAATTTTCCACACTAGCCATAGAGCTAGAACGAATTTCGACTCGAGCTCAGACTAGAGGAGCATCGCAGTGGCCCGTTGCTCTAATCGGTAGTTTTCTGTGGTTTCTCGGATCAATACCAGGCCAATGGCACAGCAGTAGATGAACAAATGGACAGCGGGAGGTCCTACCTTTCTCTTCCTAGTCCTGTATTTTACCCTTTCTCGTTCCTCTCTCGTTCCTCTCTCACTCCCTCTCTCGCTCGTTCTCTCGCTCGCTCTCCCACTCGCTCTCCCACTCGCTCTCCCGCTCGCTCTCCCGCTCGCTCTCCCGCTCGCTCTCCCGCTCGCTCTCCCGCTCGCTCTCCCGCTCGCTCTCCCGCTCGCTCTCCCGCTCGCTCTCCCGCTCGCTCTCCCGCTCGCTCTCCCGCTCGCTCTCCCGCTCGCTCTCCCGCTCGCTCTCCCGCTCGCTCTCCCGCTCGCTCTCCCGCTCGCTCTCCCGCTCGCTCTCCCGCTCGCTCTCCCGCTCGCTCTCCCGCTCGCTCTCCCGCTCGCTCTCCCGCTCGCTCTCCCGCTCGCTCTCCCGCTCGCTCTCCCGCTCGCTCTCCCGCTCGCTCTCCCGCTCGCTCTCCCGCTCGCAGCAGTTTTTTTCGTCCGGAAACAGAAAATCAGTAACACTCGTATCTCCCTTCCCTGCCACCGCCTGCGCTCCCACAACACCCTTCTCCGCCCCAAAATTTCGTTTCCGCACCCACTCTTTTTCTCCACCACACCTCCACTCGCATGTGTCCCTGCGCCCTGACCCAATCTCACCCCCACCCCGCGACAGCCTCCCACTCTGCCCCTTCGAACCCCGCACCCCCTCATCCCATTCCCACGCCGCACTCGACCCCTAACGCTAGTCCCACAATTTGTGCATCAGAGCCACCCTTCGTTCCCACTCCAGCGCTCCTCGCACGAATTCGTGCTACTTGTTCTACCGCCCGCTTTTGCTAGCCTCTCCGTCTGCCTACTTTAACTCCAAATAAGCGACTGTTTGACCTCCCCCTTCATCTCTGGTCCTAACGCCGCGTTCACGCCGTCTCCTGCATTCGGTATTCAACACCCTCCCTCGCCCTTTCTTCCCTGCGTCGCCATTTCACCCCTCCTTCGACCCTTTGATGCCGGTCTCCATGATGGTCTCACCCTGCTGCCATTCCAGACCCCTCGTTTCCCTCGCCACTCAATGCGACCCGGTCATCAAACCTTCTTCCCTCTGCGACTCCTTTTGCTGCATCACTCGCTCTCTCCAGACTAGACTCCTACAAATGACTGTCTTAGAACACGCAAACGCATATATTTTCACACACACACCTCAGTGCTCATCTCCTCGCTTAAAAATTAATGAAATAAACATGTGAAGAAAATGAGAATTTTTCATTCTGAGTAGCAATCACAATTTGATTTAATTGTGTATTAACAATTTATTAAGTTTCGTAGACTAATGTGAAGGATCCTGTAAAACACTACATTCCTCGCCCTCTAGTTCCTCTGTCCCCATCCTTCCTGCATTCTCCTTTTCTCCACTCCACTTTCAAGACCCTCTCCTTGTTCCTCTGCTCTCCGAATGTCCTGTGTATGTGGTCGGATCAGACCGTTTGTCCATTGCCTAATGCCCTCGAAAGGGCTCAAGGATCATTCTTAAAAGTTGACTTTGTCTATCAGAATTTACAGTTAATTTCGATTGATACCTCTGAAATATCTCCTGAAATTTCAAACGTTTGTCTTGTATAAGTCGTGTCATTTGACTGCTGAATTTTTTACTGAAATTAATATTCCTTTTGTCGTAAAAACTATGTATTAACTGAATTTGAAGCAAAAATAGTTAGGCATTTTTTATGCAATCCAATATTCAAAACGATTTAATATTTTCTTATTAATTTGCTTCCTGTGTTTCTAAGATATTTAAACATATTTCTTATTCTGTGCCCGAGTTGTCTCAGTAATTTTGGCAATGAAACAAATTAACAATAATATTTCGTCGGATTTATATTTTGTTTAGAATATACCTCCAGAGTTAGAGAAACTCATGACTGCCACCTTCGAAACCATTCTATTATATTATTGTTCGAATTTTTCATGAAAATTAGACACGGTAATTTGTGCATCTACTAAATTCGCTTTTTCTGCGCCATGGTCGTTTCTGCCATATTCGTAGTTGCATTGTCGGTACGTACAAAATGTAAACATGTGCCAGTATATTGCGTCAAGTAAGCCTAGATAATAGCTCATCATAATCAGCATCTTTATATGCAGATTGATGTGAAAATAATGCGTCATTAAAAAATATTTCAAAAATTTTATTGTTTTATGAAAATTAAAATACCATGATATAGAGACTCGTAAAATATGCAATTAAAATACAAACATGTCATAAAATATTAGTTTATTTGACAGTCTCTCACATTCATTTTTAACTTTTGAACCACTGAAATTTGTTTGACAGTATTTTCTCTGTTTACGGCGAAAATGTTAGATATAGATCGATATGTATTTTTTCTTCATATAGGTTTGTGCAATTTGGTGGGAGAACACTCCAATTTACAAACATTATAATTAGGAATATTAACACCAAGTAACTTTAAATTAATTTTGAATAATTATAATAATATCAATGATAACAATAAAGACAATAATAATGATAGTAGCATTAACTCGATGTCGGACGGTTCGAGTGCCACCTCAGGCATGGTTTTGTTTGTTTCTGTATGCTTCTGATTGTTCATTCACACTTCATCATCATTATTATCTCATTTCATCCCCCAAGGCTAAAAATCCAGGGGTGTAAAAATGGATTCGGCATAAAAAAGTGCTGATTGCCCCCCCCCTCCAAAAAAAGTCACGTCCACTTGTTCTTGGGAGAATATGACTGGGCCTCGGTGGGTGCAATTGGCCCGTTTTCGTGCTCCTAGAGTGGCCAACTCGCGACGAAAAAAAACATTACCTCTGCATTTTATGGGTATCCTATACAAATATTTTATACTAATAAGTACATGAAATTTCAACTATACTGCACTGCCCTTCACTTCATAATACTTGCACTTCACTTTTTTTTAACTATTGCACTACACTTCACAACAAGTTACTACTACAATACTAACACAACATTGAATATCATTTAATGTTTAATGCTATTTTTAAATAAAACGACTCAACATCTGAGACTGTTACGGATGATAACAACAATATGATCTATCCATTGTATTTGAACGACATACCCCGTCCACATTCAACTTTCCACTCCTAGACAATTTCGCTTACCTCGTCACCTCTCCCTTTAAAGCTCATTTCTACTAGCAATTCGGCAACTGCGCCTATTACCATCCGCTTTGCATAAGTGGGAAAGGCATTTGAATTCTCGCGCACTTACCTCAAGTACTTTCTAATTACTTGCCATTAAGTGGATTAGACGATCCGCCTGAACCCTCTGTCTTCAGATCAGGCGAGGAAGGTTTATCTTGTGCTAGGGGTGGGAGTGAAATGCCGTTCGCTGACGGTTTAGGCTCAAGGTTGAGCCGAAGGCGCGCGATTTTCCTTGGGAAGTGGCGCTGAGTTCAGGCGCTTTTGGGTTTAGAGGAAAGTAGCGTAGAAGGCGGGAGTGAAAGACAAATCCGGGATTGGAAAATGTGACGGTTCGATTGTTCACGGACGCGTCCTTTTTAGCGAGAAGCTCATGACTACCATCCTCGAAACCATTCCGTCACATTATTGTTCGAAGTTTTCATGAAAATTAGTCACGGTAATATGTGCATCTACTAAATTGGCTTTTTCTGCGCCATGTTCGTAAATCGTAGCTTTTTTAAGAGTTAAGTAAGACATTTCCATCCGTGTTTTGAATACATGGGTCATACTACCGATTCAAAAGTTAAGTGTTTATTTGCTACCGTATCAAATATAAATATTTAATATAAGAAAGTTCCATTTTTCGTGATTGATGGCTGTAATTTGCTTTTCTGCGGAAGAAAATTGCTACTTAAACAATTTATAATTATTTTCCTATTTTTTATTTATGATTACTATAGTTATTTATCTACCGAAAACAGTAAAAACTAAAGCGCCTTTATGTAATCAAGAGTGCCTGGTTCTCACAAAATAAAATATTGAAATAAACTTTTTGAATTTCAAATTTACAATTTGAATGATTAAATTAAAATACAAGTATTGTACAAGTATCGTAAATTAAAATACAAGTATGTTAAAAATCGTTGACAGAGTGCGTTATTATTAATTATAATATTAATATATTTAATATAACGTTAATTATTAATATAGGGTTCTAACTAGCTGGACACAGTAAGATAGTTTCTGAATAAGTTAATAAGAACGCTAATAGTGTTTAACCAATAACATTTATTCCGAAAGTAATACATTTTCTTTTTAATTAATGCATGCTTTCATAAAAAATACACCTTCTGAATTTGGTAAATAAAAGAAAAATATGTTTTGAAGCTTTCGGTACAAACTATTTTGCTGTTACTCTAAACATGTAGACGATCTTTCTTCTGCCGCGAGATGTGTTTTCCATGGCCCTTTTATGCAAACTTTTCTGACAACCGTTGCCCGAGATCTCAAATCTTGTTTACTCATGATGTCGTCGCACGGAAATAAATTACTAAATGAATAAAAGACAGCTTACCCTCGCGTTTTGTCTGTTTTTAAAAAGTTTTCAAGTTAACTAAAGTGTAAAAAATTAGATGCAGCGGATAAAAGACGTTTTCATTGTATTTCAAGTTTATTGAACCTGGTGGCACCTTCTCATTACGTTTGCATTGCAGAGTTGTATTGTTATTTTTATTTGCACCTATCGTGAAGACGGGACTTGAGAGGCAGCTATGGAACAATCGCAGTATAGTTTTGATGTTACATGAAAATTATAAATAAAAGTGAGAGGTCGTTGCTTTTGTCGAAATTGGTGTTCTTCTTCTGAAAATATCTCTTCCTAATATGACCGCTATTGCTAGCCGTGCGAGGTTTATGTGCAGGAGAAATAGAGAAGCGATGTTGCAATACTATCCCATTGCAATGCGCACTATAAACAATGCTATCTTCTTTCTGGTTGCTTGATTTTATTACACCACTTAGCAGTGTGAACAGCCTCATAAACATTTCCTGATTGTCAATTTAAAGGTTGATTTACTAAACAAGTAAAACTTTACACTCAAACATTGACATTAATATTATTACATTTTTCACACGTACATCCTAAACCAGATACAGCTTAAAAATAGAATGTGTTTTAGATATAAAACGCATACATATCACTAGATCAATTTTATTATTGTTCAAATCGATACGATTATTGCCAGAATAAGTAAGTTATTTTAGCCTCACCATCTGAAAACAAAAAATACTATTGGTTGTGATTTGTGTATCTTTAAAGGTACTTTATTTAGAAGCATTCAAAAATGATATTGACAAATTTGAGAATATATTGTTTAGTTTGCTTATCTAACAACTTATTTTAAGAACTGAAGTTATTAAATGTCAATTTAAGTTTGACATCATGACCGGTAATCCTCCCAAAAATTGACACGGGCTAATGAAATGCAATTAGTGTATATTATGCATAATATTACTTCTTTCAGTAAAAGCTTTATTTTAAAAAATGAAAGCGTAAAATGTAATATAATTACAGCCTGTCAAAGTATTCATATATTCAAATGAAAATTCTTTCCAGCGTAGAATAATAAATTCGAACTTGCTTTATTGTTACCGAAATTGGAAGTTCTGAAGCTTTCCTGAGTTCTGTGTTGGCGCCTAGAGAGAAAGGGACACGAACTATGGTGAGGAATCTGAAGTGAAATGCCCGGAGATGGTTTCAACTCAAAGTAGCATTTGTGATGGCTTCCCCTTGATCTTCAGGAGAGCACCAGCCTCCTTCAAAGTTACTTATAGTTGCATTTCCCAAAACATTGTTTGCGACCTCCATGACACTCGCATTAGAGAGACGACAAACTGCCAGCTTATTATGAAAGGACGCATGGCGAGAAAAGGATTCTCACAGGTAGGAGAGACAAGATCTTGTAGTTGAAGCTTCGAATAACTACTTGTTACAATTCTCGGAAGCATAGACACCGGAGTCCCTAAAGACACTTTGGTTTGTAAGTTATTCCCGATGAATATTCCAACAAATTGCCAATTATGAAATTCAGTTTTGTTTGAGATCTCCTTAAAAAAGTAAAGAAAGTGAAATGCAAAGAAAGAAACAAACAAAGAAAGAAATTAACAGAAAAATGATTACAATTTTTAGTCATTCTAAATACTCTTTTTATATATTTATACTAAAACTATTCCATTTTTAAACAACAAAAAAATACACAATATTTTTCATCGAAGCACTGACTTTATTTACCACTGGAGATATCTGAATCTTATTTTATAATATGTAAACTAAATATGTCGGAAAAAAGGGCCACACATACTTCGGGTAAAATATTTTTAATGGCTTTCCAGAATTTGTGTTGTTCACTGAACTCGAGAACTTTGTACTTTACACTCTCGTGAATGGTTAGTGATCAAGAACATTTGGTTGTTTCCTCGAAGTGGAAATATTGTTACCCGCAGCGCAAACTGTGTTTTGCATTTAGCTATATTGAGATGCGGTTCACGCGCCTGATTAGTAGAAACTCAGCGGCCCATCATTTAACTACACCAAATTTAATGAAATCCCTTCTTTACACCCTTGGTCATTTGCAAAGCTGCGAGTTATACGAGTTCGGATCGTATTAAGCTTCCCTCTCATCCTACAGTTGCTGGCGAACTCTACACACGTGCACGCATATACCCTCCTCATTTGCGATTCCACAGCACCTTTCACAGCCACCCTGCAATCACAACCCCTCACCGCAACGCCCCACCTCCGCCGGCGAGACCTGCAATTCACCCCTCGCATCCATTGGACACGTGATACTCCAGCTCGATTCAAGTTTGCCGCGCTTCGCTCCGCGGTTCGCATCTTTTTACGGCGCCCTCCCCTCACTCGTCACACACGTTCCAGAGTATCTCACCACGAAACGGATTTCCATCACCTTACTAGTTGCATCCGATCATTCACCTTTTCTCTATGTGATTAGTAAAATTCAACATTTCAAACATTGACTTTTGAGTCTCCACATATGAGACCACATACTTATAACATTTCTACTTCTTGCCATGCTCTCTTCTCCTCGCTGTTACTCTCCTTCTCCCTACTTCGATTCCTAGCTGCGTCTTCCGGTTCGCCGCTTCTACTCTTTACAGTCATCGGGATGTTGGCCTTCCCTATCAAAAGCACACAGCCGAGAGCATTTGTTTCTGCACTCTTTCTCATTTTCTTCAATTAGCAATAGTTCCGGAAGAATGGCGAACAAACATTTATCTCCTTTTGATTATACCCATTCTCTAAAGGTTTTTTTTTAGTTTAGGCCTTTTCGTTCCCTATCCTCCACAGTTCTCCCAAACTGTAATCGACTATTCGCCGCACCACCTCCCACAAATTCCCCAACCCCACTCTGTACGCAGCTCCCCTTTTCCCGGGAGGGAGGATCAGCGATCCAAACAACCAACACCCCAAGCGTGGACTTTTTTGACGTGGGGTCCCCATTCGCTTGGCCCTCACGTTCTCTGGCGCCCGCCATCGCCCGCCCGGCCCTCGCTCGCTCGCGCCCCCGCGCCCTCGCGCCCGCCCGCGACACGCGCTTTTATTCGGCGCTAATGAAGGCGCGCGTGTTAATTAACGCGGCCAGCGGCGTTAAATTAGTCGCTCGCCGTCGAATTTCCAGCCGGCGATTTACGTAACAAGATTTGGGTTCGGCGGCGCGATTGACTGGGGGCGGCCGCGGACGCCACCGCTCGGTGGCGATTGACCCGCCCCCGCCCCCACCCCCCCCCGCGCCGTGACATGTGACCCCTGCCCCGCCCCTCCCGTGCTCGCTCTGTCTCTTCGTAGGCGGCCCTGCCGTAGCCGGCCACGCCCTGTTTTTCGCATTTCCCCATATCGTCTCAGTGGACGTTGCCCCCCCTACTTTGTCCGCCCCACCTCGTCCGCCCCACCTCGTACGCCCCACCTCGTCCGCCCCACCTCGTCCGCCCCACCTCGTCCGCCCCACCTCGTCCGCCCCACCTCGTCCGCCCCACCCTATCTCACCTTCTCAGCTCTTTTCACTCCTCCCCCGCCCTCACTATCACACCTTTCACTTTTCCCTCTTTCCGGTTACTTCTCTCCACTCCTCTTTCGTTTTCACTCTTCCCAGCCGTTGCCTTCATTTCTCATCCTTTTCACTTTTCCTTCACTCCTCTCCTGCTACCTTTTCACTCCCCAATTCTCTCCACTTGTCACTCATCCTTTCTCCTTCTCAATTCTCCCCACTCCTTTTCGCTCTTCCCCTTTCCTCTCTATCCACTCTGTATGTCCCTAGCCTCCCTCATTCTCTTCGCACTTTCCGTTCCACTGGCTGTCAACCTTCTTCCAACATTTCTCTATACTCAAATAATACTCAAACAAATAAGCGAGTCTCTAGCTACTCTCGCAAGGTATGCAATTTTCTTTTCGATTTGAGACCACGTTAAAAAATGATCTATATATTCTGATAAAATTAAAAAAGTGTTTTCTTCCCAGACAGAGCGAGTACCATAGAATCGTCAGCATTCAATATCTTCATATTAACATTTAACTGTGCTGGTGGGATCTACGAGACTCACACCAGCATATTCTTTTAAATAATTTAAATATTTATATAAATAATTTCTTAACGACTTGTGTATTTATTTCAAATCGTGAGGTTTGCGATCTGACCAGGCATCATCTTGTTACGTTTGTGCAGTGACGAGTTGAAGTAATTGCATCGTTTCCAGGTATTTTAGACTCCCAGCCGCATAGTTACGTTCGTTTTTCGGATACATGCCTTCTTATGTAATCGATATTATTTAGCCACGTCATGTATTATAATGTGGAAAGAAAATACAATGTATAATGCAAAGAGTTTATTTTAATTTCAATTGCAGTTTAACATGTGAAATGTCGGCAATCACCGACAAAGAAATCCTGGGATTGTTGTTGGACAGTAGTACCAAGTTTTGGGATCAGCCCCTGGTTAGACCACAATCAGCGGTTCCAAGAAAACAAGAAAAACTTTCTTTGAAGATTGTCAGTGAGAATCTGATAGAAAAACCAAACATATTTGCATTAACTGCCCCTAACGTATTTGTTTGCAATGCTCAAACGTTTTTGTTCCTGTGTGTCCCTTCGGAAATTCACTAACATTCTAATATTTTTGTTTTGTTCCTACGTGTTTATCAATATTGATGATTTTGTATGCTTTAATTTAATTCATTTCCGTTTACCGAAATATATAACTTATTATAATGCTGAATTTTATTAAATACACTTTTCGTTGAAAAATATTGCATTCAGTGAATTATATTCTACCTTGGGTCTCTGAGACCCCACTAGCACAGTTAGGTTAGTATTTTTCACCGGCACGGTTAGTTACTGTTGGGCGTTAATAATTCGTTTTATAAATTTCAAAATTAATTGTTAACTAACGCACAATAACAGAATCGAGAAACTTACAAGATATACTTTTCACTTTCCTACTCTAAGTGTCTTTCAGTTTGAAAACACTCCAAGACATAATGTTGTAGCAAAAGAAAGTAACGTTGAAGAGAAGTGCTTTACAGGGTACGAATATTAGCAAACATAAATCTCCAAATTGTCTGATGATTGCAGCACTCAGTACCTCGCCTTAAACGCCCTCTGCAATCCCCCGCTCCTGTACAAACCTTCGGGAGGATCAGACGCCTCCGCGCGCTTGTATCTCGCCCCGTGATTTTGACGCGGCGAGACGCGCGCGGCTAAACTGTAAGCGCCAGGCGTCACGGAGTAAACTCTTCCTTTCTCTGTCTCTCCACGGACGAGCGAGGGCGCGTGCTGCTTCACGGCTTTTACGGGCTATTTGTTTTCATGTTTCGGAGCTCATTTTCGTCGGCACGCGAAATAATAATAATAACAATAACAATAGCGCCGAGTGAAACGGTCGCGAGCGCTGCAGGTCGCCTGGCGGGCGCGACCGCAGACCCCCGATCTGCGGGAGGGGAGGGGGAGGTGGGGAAAGGGAGGGGAGGGGGCGTGGCAAGAGGGGAAGACGCCGGTGAGGATGCCGGCGGCGTTACCGGTGGAGTCGATGGCGACCTTAAAGGTGATGAAGTCGGCGGAAAATATGAAGTGATGCAGGTAACGGAAGCGATGGAGGTAAAGGAAACGGAGATGATGAAGGTGAAGGAAGTTTAGGCGAGGGAAACTGAGGAGAGAGAGGTGGAAGCGATAGAGATGAAGGGGGAGGGAAATGAAGGACGGGAAGAAGGATGAAGGATTTGGGGAGGGGGTGAATTAAATAAAGGGAAAGAAGTCAGTCTATTTTCAGTCATCAATACAAATCTGACATCAAGCAAAACATGAGTCCAAACAACCATGCTGGGAGATTTTGAGGTGAAGAAAAAGTTCAATCAAAAACCGTGATTGATGTCATGAGTCGGGGAAATCATTACTGATCCTAAGAGAATAAATAGTGCTTAAATTGATTGATGTTTCTGGTCGACACAATTAAGGACTTTAATCCCGCAAGTGTAATTCATGTTATATCTTGATAGTAGCTATGTTTCGGCCTTGCCGGAACGTGAGATCCGGAGCTGACATAGCGTTAGCTCGATACGAGTATCTCTCATATTGGGCGCATTCTCCACTATAGAACGTCTCAGTATGACGGTCGAAATTATGACAGCTTTGTCTATGACTTGAGGTCTCTCTGACAGCAAAGTATCTATTCACTCCGGTCGAGAAAATCTCTTGGTTTTTGGTCATTGATAACTATTTCGGCTTTGGCTACAAGAAACCTTGGAAAACGTCAGGTCAGATTAGCCTGTTGTTAGAATTCTTCTCCTGCCAGTAATTAAATTCAGTCAAGATATATAGCTAGGGTCGAAAATCTGCCGTTTTGTCGCTATTGGAATGCTAGGATTTCCCGTCGAAAATAAGGATAGATTAGGTAGGGATCGCAAAAATATGATACGTCGTTGTTATTATTGTTTACGATTGGGTCTGCTTGCCATTACCTCCGAGAGTATAGTTCATGGTGTAACACGAGATGTGGCAATGAAACGTGAGATCCAGCATCGACTTACACGTCAGCGTGCGGGACATTCCCTCTTCTAGGTTGTATACAGGGTGAGTCACGTAACTTTAGCACCTTCTGTAACTTTTGAACGGTTGAAGTTATTGAAATGCAGTTTTCACGAAAGTGCATGAGGGAAAGGGGCTAATTGATACATGCATTAATTTCTATTTTATCACTTGTATTTTACAAGATTTTTTTAGGTAACTTTGTTTTTTCACATAAAACTATACATATTTTTTCAGTCCACCATGACGAGCGTAAAAAGACAAATCCAATGATGTACATATTGTCATATGTTAAATAAGCATTTTTTAAATTAATTTTGATTTTTGCAACTGGAGTTTAACGGACAGTTTGAATAGTCCACCACACAAGGTCACGCAGCGCTCCACCAGCACACGCGCTTCCGGGGATGAGAAGGGAAGGGGAGGGATCTTATTTGAAGATACGAAACATAGTATTGCAAATATTCACAAAACCATTGCAGTTTTTCCTGAACTGTGCTTTCCATCCTTCCGCATTTTCAGATTTTCGTCTCTCTTTGATTGAAGAAATTAAAGGATGGAAAACAAGGATTTGTCATAAGTTTGTATTGCAATAAAATTGTTTATAACTTCAACTCCATTTAATGGGGTTTTATAGGATACGTATTAATGGGATCTTGAAACAAAGGACAATAAGAATAAATAATGAAGACTGTACAAGAAATATTGCATATTTTGAGCAAACAATTTCAATGTTAATAAGAATAATAACTTAGGGATAGAAATAATCTTACTGTACTTAAGATCAATACTTAAGACAAATCCGTATTTTCAATCCCTAAGAAATACAATATATCTGAAAATGGGTCAGGATAGAAAGAAGAGTTCAGGAAAAATGCAACAGTTTCGTGAATATTTTTCGTATTCTCAAGTACTAAAACCCCCTCCCCTTCCCCGAACCCGCGTTTGCTGGGGGAGCGCTGCGTGACTTTATGGGACTGACAGTTAGAATGAAAATATCCGTTAAACTCTAGTCGCAAAAAATCACATTTACTCAAAAAAATGCTTATCTAACATATGACAATATTTATATCTTTGGATTTGTTTTTTAACGCTTGTCATTATAGACTGAAAAATATGTATAACCCATTTGCAAAAACAAAGTTACCTCAAATCTCTCGTAAAATACAAGTGATAAAAGAGACATCAATCCACATGTCAATTAGCCCCATTCCCTCATTCACTTCCGTGAAAACTGCATTGCAATATCTTCAACCGTTCAAAAGTTACAGGTGGTGCTAAAGTTACGTGACTCACCCTGTATATCTCACTGGGACTCTGTCCATCTCGGAACACGAGGTACGCTCCCAACTCCCGAAAGAATAGATAGTTCGCGGTTGGGGACCATTCTTAAAAATAATACATCTTCGGCAGGGTATATATCGGATTGATCACTTGGTTATTACTTGGGAAAATCCCAGAAAACTACCCATCAGAACAGCCGGCCGCTAGAATTCTCCTCCAGGCAGCAGCTAAATTCGACTCAGCTATGAAGCTATTGTCGAAAATATGCCAGCGACGCACATTAGGACCTCCCTGTGAGAAACGCTGCAGCGGCAGTAGATATCATTGAACTATGTCTGTTGGCGTAATGGTCCAAGATCTTATCTCCACCACAACCGCATGATGCATTTTTAAATTGGACGAGAGACACAACCTTGACTTCCCCTTAAGTGGAGACAGCTCAGAGCCCCCAGGTCACAGAGGCCGATTACGTAAAGGTCGATTGCTAACAATAGGAAAGTGAAAGCACTCCCGCGTCCACAGCGGTCGATAGCATTAGCCGCAATGCCGCATTATCTCGGTACCAAATGCAACAGCCGCAGCGTCAGAGAGGCTGACCATAGGTGAGAGGTCGATACTGTAATCGGACTTAAAAGCGACGTAAGAAGCGTTCCTAGAAGGCCGACGCAATACCGCCCACCCTCCGCCATCTCCATCGCCGTCGCCTCCACCCCCTTCTCGCCCCATTCCTTCTCGCCTCCCAGCCATTGCGCCACTAGTTCTCGCCGCTTCCCGTTCTCGCCTCCCCGCCTCAACGATCTTCCTCATTTTATCGCCTCCCCGCCCTCGCCCCCCGCTCTCACCTCTCCGTTCCCCCATCCGCGCTTCACCCGTCATCCGTCCGTCATCTCCACCGCTGACACCGCCACCTCCAACTTCCCGCCACTTTTCGTTCTGGCCCCAGCGTCATACCTCCCCGCTATCCCGCCACTACTCCTTCCCCTGCTTTCCGTCCTCGGCTCTTCGCCTCTCCGCCTCTGCGATATCCCCGCTTTCACCAACCCACGGCCCCGCCCCTGCTCTTCCATATCCTACCTCACCTTCACCGTCTCACTCACCCCCACCACCTTTATCACCTAGTCCCCACCCCATCTGTTTTCTAACTTCTCACTCCGCCTCCCTGCTTCTTCCACCACCTCTAACATATCCTTCGCCTCTTCCACCGCGTCTATCATATCCCGCGCCTCTGGCATCTCCGTGTACCGGCCTACCACCTCCACCCTCTCCCACCTCCCCACCATCCCGCCTCCCCGCCTCTTCTGCCTTTCAGCCTCCCTGATACCCGCCTGTTCGCTCCACCGTTTTCCCGCCTTGCTCTCCGACCTTTGAACTACAACTCCATCCTCCCCCCGAACCCCGCGTTGTCTCATCCCATCCCCATCTCTCCTCTTCCTCATCTCCCCGCTTTCTTGTCTCCTGCACCACCTCCATCACCTCCACCGTCTCCCCACCCCACAATATCCCTGCCTCCCCACCTCCCTGCCTGCCCACGCCACCCGACCTGCCCTCTTCCACCACCCCTCACCCCGCTTGCCTTTCAGCCTCCCTGGCCCGCTCCCACCTGCCGCGTCGCCCTTTTGTCTCCGCGCTCATCTCGTTGCTGCTAAGGCGATTACGAGCCGCCCGCCTCGCGCTGCGACCCGCTGCCGACACAGGGCGCCCGCCCTGGGGACACGGCCGCCAGCACGAGGACGCGCGGAGAGAGGATACAATGCGCGAGCGAGAATTGAGGGGGCAGCATTGGAAACGAGAGACCTGAAATCGGCTATAGGGGAATGAAGTAATAAGAGTGAATGAACAGGTGGGATGTACTTGTAGAGTTTGCTGTTCATGGAGGCATGACGAGAAGCAAATGCGCGTGTAGTGGACACCACGAAAATGTGAAAATGTCGAAAATGTTAGCACAATGTTTATCTTGCGAGTAACTAATTCGGCATAAATCATACTTTAAATATGGATAATCATGCTCGCGGTTGCTATGAATTATATGATGATTTTCTGAGTGTGAATTATATGATGCGCGATAAGAAGCGAATTTTTGCGTAACCAATATTGATTTTCGATGTCAGTTAATTATCTGAATTGAATGAACGGTCTCTCAAGATGAAAATTCTGAAAACCTCTGATTTGTGGTTCCCTGAAGGTTCTGATGCGTGGTATTCTCCAATTAATTGCAGGAGGATGTCTGAACAGTATCATAAAAGCAGAGCACGGGTCGTGCATGATCGTCCTTTCCCTATCGTGCCGCCACTCCCATCTTGAACGTCTGAACCTGAACTGCCACACATCCCCATATAACCTCTATAAACACATTCCCCATGAATTATACAGACACCGGTAGAACTGCAAAATCATGTTATATCCATGTCTGAACTGTCTTTTTTTCTTTATTTATTTATAGTCGCATCAACTGCGAGGTTATTAGCGACTATTCTGTAATTTTACAATAAGGTACATACATTAAGTTTACAAAGTTCTGTAAGTTCTGTATGTTTACATAGCATGGTTACATTTTTTTTACAAATATACATTTTTGTTCAGTGATTAGTGAGACATTACAGTTTATATTGTACCAGGGGTTGTAAATATTTTACTACGTGTGATAATTTACACAGTACGTATGCTTAAAAACAATATTACAGTTTGTTTTACAGTTCGACATTAATTGATTTGCAAAATTTTAAATTTTTTTCTTGTAGGGAGCTTGAATAAAGAAATGCGTCAGAATTAAAGTTCTGTAAGATTGATTGGCGGGATTGATTGTACATAGGACATTCCTGAATAATATGTATTATTGTTATTTGTTCATTACATTTATTTGAACTGTCTTACAAGAGAGATGAATGAACAGAAAGGTAGGCGGTCGGGATATATGGAGATGTAATGAACATAAGAATTTCAGGGGATAGTGAATAATAAGTACACTGAGATGAAAATGGAACAAAAAATAGTACAAGATGATTCCAAGAAGCATTTTGTGCTTGTGGAGATTTTGATTGATTGAACAGTGTTACCAGGCACGTCATCAGCTAAGATCATTTGCCACGTAAGTGTAGTGGATGTTTTTATCGCGAGAGGTGGCGGTGGTCTTCTCCCTGTAGACGGCAAGATTCAGGTTCGGGAAGATGAAGCGGTGAGGCACCTCATAAGCAAAAACAAATTTCGCGACGCCGAGACAGGTACACCGTGCAACACGCCAAAGGTTAGCGGGCGGCGGCGGTGTCCTGTTGGCAGCAGAGGGCGCAGGATAACGGAGACGCCAGGGAAGCGTAGAGGACGGCAGGGGACGAAAGGGGACGCAAGGGACGACGGGAGACGGCAGGGGACGAAGGCCGCCGCGCCGACGTCGGTTCTCACGCCGCTCCACCTCGAAATTAACGAGCGACAACATACGGAGGAGGTCGACCGGAGCGTTAAACGTTAACGCCAGGGCGGCGTCAATTTTACGCGGCTGCCTGGCGCAGAGGCCGAAGATTAACCTGGAGAGTTCATGCTCTGCCATGCGTCATTTGTTTACTCTTTGGCGGGTCGGTTCACGCTTCTTTCGAAGCGCAGTGTACTCTGGTTTACGTCGCAATGTATTTGTAAGGCAGAAAAATAGAACTTCAAATGATGTACTGGGAGAGCTGCTAACTGCGTGTGTGAGACAAATTCTGCAAATAGTTATCTCACTGATCTCTGCAAAAACACAATGGTGCTCTCTTGTTAGAATATTTATATGAAAGAATCAGTGATCATTGAATAACTGGTTCAGCTTTACCTGTATTGGGCCCGAGGAGAAACATTTTGGCCGTAATTTTGGATAGGGAAATAGTGGTTAATACTTGAACACCATTTTTAGGAGGGAGAATGTTGTGGGCTCTTTGAATGGCCGACTATCGTCCCTCGTTGCCAATGTTGCGGCACGGCACGCTAAAACGCACGCACTCATGCTTACTTTTATATGCGAGAACACGACTGCTACGAAATCACTGTTGTGGAGTTTTGAATTTTGCAACAACGTTTGGTCTTAACGGAAACCTTCAGTCTTTTCTGAGACGTTCTGATAGTAATACGGCGGCTTGCCAGGTGACCAGTAAGTGCTGCGGTCTGGTGCTCGTGTTTACAAACAGTGACAATCTGGCGCCAAGGTGCTTATCCCCCCCCAAAGCACTTCGTGAAAGAAGTGATTCTTTAGAATTAGAACGCGGGATTTGGGGAACATTTTTCTATCTCGAACGTGCGACGTTCAAAATGTATCTTCTGAGCTAGTAATTAATACCAAAGGATTGTTATCATATTTGATTTACTCGGACGGAAATTTGAATCAGTTTTAGCCGCTCATGTGTCAACAGTACTATTTAATGTATTAACTAGCGGATTTTGTAAGATTTGAAAGGTTGCATGCTGGAATCAATGAATCATTGTGTTATAGAACTAGTGTCCTCCAGCAACAAAAACTCTCCTGATCAAAAACACATGAAATAGTTTTCCAATACAAGCATGCGTACTGTTCAAGAACAACAAATACAATTATTTGTATGACACAGCAACAAATTAAATATTTTAACAAAAACAGTCTTCACGAAAACTCCAATAATATCTTTTTTTGTTGTAAAAGGATAGTTCCACGAAAATATTGATTGCCATACTGCCGATAACAGAAATAATAGACTCGTTTATGATCGGCTATTTCAGTGTTGTCGAAGTCAATACGACGAGCGGGAGTCCGTGGGACTAGTGCCACGACGAAATAGCCTCTCCACGCAGTTCATAACCCCGCCGCACCAGACAACACAATTACTTATTATAAAACGGCGGGGTTACTAATGTTTCCTCTCCCGACCCTAGTGGCACAGAGAAGCGCGTGGCATGGCATGGTGCCAAGAAGCGTGCCACTGCCACCAGCAGGAGACCTTGACACTACTGGGCTATTACGATCATAGTCGTCGACTCGGCCATCTACTCGGTTTATAAATTTCAATCGCGAATATTACTTGCTGTAGAACGGCCTAATGACTTTATAATAAGTATTAAGTCGCATATCTGTGCACTAGGAGTAGTATTCTAGTTG
This sequence comes from Acheta domesticus, assembly GCA_031308135.1. Classification (NCBI taxonomy): domain Eukaryota; kingdom Metazoa; phylum Arthropoda; class Insecta; order Orthoptera; family Gryllidae; genus Acheta; species Acheta domesticus. Next base: position 18,292,171 of record JAHLJT010008756.1, on the reverse strand, counting down.
TCTATACCTCCGTGGGCGAGTGACCTCCAAAGGCAGAGAGGGCCGCTGTGCCCAGGCGACCGTCTTCCCGCCGGCGAGAGCAACGTTCCGTGTTTTCGGCGCGCAGCGCAAAACAACGAAATAAGGTCGTAATTCCCCAGCGGACGTCGCGTCGCGCGGCCCGACGGCGCCGCGACCGCACGGAGACCACGCCCCCACCCCCACCCCCGCCGTCACGCCTGCGACCCACTCTCGCCCCGCGGCCCACGCTCTTCCTCTGAGCCCATTCCTCCCCACGCTGGCGGTAATTCGCTTCCAGTCCCACCCCGTCACGCCTTTCTCCCTCACGCCGTTCCTCCGCAACCCACACCCATCCTTCCAATTACCCAGCCCCAGGCCCGGTCCCGCTTCGGTAACGCAACCATCTCGCACCTCTTTTGCTTGCCATTCACTTCCGATATGCCCCCGTTTGTCCCCCTTTTGCTCTAACCTCAGCCCCAAAACCACTTCCATCCCATTCTCATTTGCCTCCGCTCATCTGCCTCCCTCTACACGTCCCATCCTCCCATCCTCCCATCCTTCCTGTCCTCCCCATCCGCCCCACACGTCCCATCCGCTCCATTCGCCCCATCCACCTCTTCTGCACCATCTGCCCCATCCACCTCATCCGCATCATCTGCCCCATCCACCTCATCTGCACCGTTTGTCCCATCAATCCCATTCACACCATCTGCCCCATCCACCTCATCTGCACCGTTTGCCCCATCCATCCCATCCGCACCATCTGCCCCATCCACCTCATCTGCACCGTTTGCCTCATCCATCCCATCCGCTCCGTTCGCCCATCTTGGCCTCATTATTTCCGCCTCTCAGCCTGCACCCAATTACTTGCAGTAACTAATTGAATTGAAATAAAATGTGAAGGTGAGTATAGTTTAGAACCAACGTTCCCGCTGTTTTCTGCTGCGACACTTCTCGAGAGGTACTAGTGTTCGATTCCCAACGGTGACGAATTTTCGACACTAACTATAAACCTAGATGCTTGTACTTAACTTCCCCAAATGTCAGGAGGATTGGGGAATGTACATCGTGTTTCGGATAGGGCGGTGCCCCAGTGAGGGATGTACCTGGAAGGAGAAATGCCCCGCAAGCCGCCTTGTAGTTCACTTCCATTGCCACCTCCCGAGATACAATATGCACTTCACCATGAGTAATCGACCCGCTCGTAAACAATAATTACTTAACTCACTCAGCCGCCCCATCCACCCCATCCGCTCCTTCCGCCTCATCCCATTTTTACGACTCTCCTCTCTATCCTTTCTCTCCTTTCTCCTCGTCTCCTTTCTGTATCCTTATTTTAGACAGGGAAGTTCTGGGTTTCGAGTGGCGACGTCAGATTTTTGATACAGCTAAATAGCCAGATCGAATTCATCCGCTATCTGGAGGCGAATTCTATCAGCCCTCTGTTCTCAACGGAAGTCTTCCGTTGTTTCTCCAAGGAATACCAGGTGAATGCACGAGCAGTACCCAGAAAACGGTTAATGGACCGCATGCGCAATCTGCCCTTTGTCTGTCTTGTCCCCACCTTTTCCCTTACACACACAAGTACTACACTAACAGAGGTCGGGAGAACAGTCGTTAGTTTTGATCTTGTACCGACAGTGTCCTTTTCTAGGATGTGTCTGGTATGTGTGTGAGGGGGTGATTCCTGTCTGTATGTCGGCTCTGGGTCTTACCATCCAGTGGAGGAGGGACACCTCCACCTCCAGGAATCAGAATACATTTTCCATTTAGCTTTTATTACGCTTGTATGTCAATTTTATGAGAAAATAAAACAAAATCAAGAAATAATAATAGAAAAGCTTTTACTGATGTAATGAAATATTTAACGGTAAACGCTACAACTTATAAAATATTTCAAGTAATTAAGTTCTTGTTTCTTCAAAATTATTATAACATTCTGTTTTAGGAATGAAATTTAAAAATTATGACTTTATTGTAATGCAATTTGTCAATCGATTATAGTTTTTGCAAATTTCTAAATTCCAGCAGATCTCTGAGCTCTACTGGAAAAACGTTAGAAGCGCTAAATGAAATATGTAGGTTTATCCTCCAGAGAAAACAATAATCAACAATTCACAAAAGTAGTTTTTTTTATTATTTGAAATATTTCAAGGGTATAAAGTTTTAGCTGCAACGTTGCGACTGCAAATGTCATTTCTAGGAAAGGCCATTTAAACCTTATCTCTAAGGGCCACGGCCATACGTGAGAGTGCAAAAGAACTAAAATCTGTGGAAAACAAAAGTCTGTAGGAGAGTGCAGTTTGATCTATTAAAAAGAAGATAATTCCGAGTGTAATGATGAAAATTAGAAACTACTGATGAAAATTAGAAAATGAAAAATATGATTTTTCACAAATTTCAGGTACAGAGATACCTTATAAAAGTTTGCTGGACACAGATAATATAGAGACGTTGCAGAATATATAGAATTGATGAAAATTGGGACGATGAACCAAAAGGTTAAAAACTTTCGTAAATTATGTAGTGCTTTGGCTTTGGGTATTATTATTATTATCAATATTATTGTTATTATTATCATCATTATCATCCAACTTTTGACCAAGATTCAGACATTTTTATGATTACGAAAAGAAGTACGCGCGGCTAAAACATGGACCTCACGAATGTCAGTCTCTACTCGCTTCATCTCAAATAACGAGTCTTCTTCCATCGGGGAGTGGTCGGAAGCTCATTATCTCGCAGAACATCGCTGCGTTGTGCCGTTGAATGGCAGCGCCGCCACAACGACGCCCGGACCTTCGAGCGCCTTCGCGCTGCCTTTCCACTCTTCGGGGCCGCGTCGCTCACTGCACAGCCCTGGCTCCGGCACATTCCTCGCCAGATGCGTCAAATCAAAATGCGGTCTTTCAGATGGGTTATTTTCAGTTTTTGCTTTTTTCGCTACCGCTTACGCAGTGGAAAGAAAGTTATGTTAAACTGCGCGAAAAAAAAGATGAATTTTCGGCAGAAAAACTCTTATTACGGTAACGAAAAATTGGATAAATCCAGTTGCTATATTTAGAAACAAAATCCCCTATCACGTGGTGTATCGAGAATCCATGTTTTGTGGGTCCTTGATACCGAAAAATTGAATGACGGCAAAAAGGCCTGTCTGTCCGTCCGTCTGTGAGCAACGCTAGCGGCTAAACCTTTCAGCTGATTTTCTCCGAATTGATATTCCTCAATCAATCTAGTTGATATCGCAGCCCCTTGAATTAGTAACCGATATTTTAATATTGTGGGTACTTTATACAAAGCCCCTGGGATATTTTAAAAACTTTCAAAAATATGGCGCCATCGTTTTTGTTTTAAATTTTGTTCTCGAATAGTATGAAGAACCTTCAAGATAATGATGCAGGTCTCGATGTTTGTTGAATACCCTAATTTTTCTAAAATCGCCTCAGTTCAATTTTTTTTCTGTTTCTTCCTACAATTACAATTATGAAGATAGAGATTTTTCCCTTAATGAAATTGTTTCTTAAAGATAGGTTTTGAAATAAGGTCATATACAATTTTTCGAAAATTGTACTAGTACTTTTCGCGTAATTTTGAGTGAAAGTATGGGGGAGAACGTACGTGTTGTTTAATCATTACTAGTTTTACTGGCGGCCCGTCCGACGATGTGTTGGGGCAGTTTAGAATAACAAATAAGGCAGTAGGGCATTTTTTCTGAGGAAAAATTTAGAGAACAATATTTTTTGTATAATTATAATATATTATCAATATATTGTAAATGGTCAAAATGTGAAACCCTGAATCCTGTCAGTCTCAAAAGATTATAATGGCAATTTGTAGCAGAAATCACTGTTACAGCTTAATCACGGCCTTCTGCCTATAAAACATAGTATATCATTAAGTAATTGCGAAAGATAATACATTCTTCGCAGTAAGGCATAATCAGGAAAAGGCACTCAGGAAAAAGGAAGGGAAATTTTTTTCAACTTCGAAGGCATTTAAAATTTCAGTCTTGAAAAGCAGAATGCTATGTATTTCTCTCAAAAGAAATCCGGTTCTTATTCTTTAGTCTATAAATTATGAAAAAAGCAAAAATCTGTTCTTAAATTATATGGTGGTTACCCCCTCCCTTTAAGTTACTTTCCTGAACTACAAAATATGCCTTTCGGAGGTCTTATGATATCGTTTTTTATCGTTTTTTTATACCTGCCAAATCTGAATTTCCCGGGATCACTTTTGAAACAATTTATTCTCGGTACATAAAAGAAATTTGATGTCAAAATGCGTGGTAGTATACATCACTTAAACATCGTCATTTTTCATGCAAGCGTTCCAGAAGGTACGATGATATTCTAGAAGTGTACTATGCGGGAGACTCTTAAATGCAACCCAGCAATGTTGCGTGACAAGGAGCTACATACTTCTTCTGCGTGGAGCGGCGTGTTAGGCTGCAAATAATTGTGGCAAGTGCTTCCTTGTTGCCAATCAAATTCCCCTGCTTGGTCGAAGAAACCATTTAAATATTACTTATGTTTACGCTCACCTTAATATCCTTCTCTCTCCTTAACAAGATTACTACAAAGAACCGCTTTGTAGTTACACGGAGATTTTATTACTGTGACACCGTGTCGAAGGTCTTGTTTATGTAAGTAAAGTGGTGTCTTGAATCGTTGTCTCATTCAGTTTCATTTGATAACTTGCGATAATATGATCTCTATTTTTTCAGAGAGTGGTATTGTAGTATTTTATTTTAGATTGGAAATCACATAACACTGAATAACTACAAATCACAACATTTAGACTACAGTGGGTGTTATTGTCACTTCAAAATGCAAATATTTGCATTACTGTTCTCTATTTTGATGTTTGTTTTAAAATATGTGATAGCTTAGGGCATGTACGTGTATGTAATGGGAAGAGAAAGGATAGAATGGAAAAGAAAGAAAGATAGTGTGCGGTCCGCAGGTCGTTTTTTTGGGTAATGCCCCAGCATTCACTTGAGGTTATTCGGAGAAACCGTGGAATACTACTGACCGTAAGAATTATCCTCCGGGCAGCAGCCGATTCGACCTATCTAGCTAGTTTGGTATATCTGCCACCTTCGAGACTTGAGTCGCAGGGCCTCCCAGTCAGAGAAGCTGCAGCAACAATGATTGTTGAGCCATCTGAGGACGTCCGTAAAAGAGGAACTGCCTTAAAATCGCGGGCGCAGTGAACGGAGAGAAGGAGCAGCAGAAACGGCGGGGAAAGGCGACCGCGTTTATCCGTTTCATTTGATAAGTTGCGATAATATTTTCTGTATTTTTTCAGAGAGTGGTATTGTGGTATTTTATTTTAAATTATGAATCACATAACAGTTGATAACTACAAATGATGAAAACATTTAGAATACAGTGAGTGTTATCATCACTTCAAAATGCAAATATGCGCATTTCTGTTCTCTATTTTGGTTCTAGTTTGTTCTTTTTAATTTGTGATAGGGCATGTAAGTGTGTGTAACAGGAAGAGAATGGATAGAAGGGAAAAAAGCAAAGATAGTGAACGATTCGTAAGCTCGTTTGTTAGGGTACTGTCCCGGCATTCACCTGGTGTTGTTCGGAGAAACCGCGGATTACTACCGATCAGAACAACCGAACGCAGGCATTCTCCTCCAAGCAGTCCGATTCTACCAATCCAGCTAGTTTGGTAAATCTGCCACCTTCAGTACTTGAACCCCAGGACCTCTCGGTCAGAGACGCTGCAACAGCAACGATTGTTACTTCTAAGCCATCTGAGGACGTCCGGGAGAGAGGAACTGCCTTAAAATCGCGGGCGCAGCGAACGGAGAGAAGGAGCAGCAGAAGCGTCGGGAAAAGGCGACAGCGGAGGCTTCTCTCCGGAGACCGCCCTCGCCTAAGGCCTCGCTAATTATCTTTGCTCATTGGGAGTCCGGCCGTAGTGCATTGAACGCGACATCACGGAGGTTGTTACGTTTAAATTTCTATGGCCCTGGGAGGCAATTAAACTCGCAATTTTAAACCGGTCTCCGGACGTGCTGTGGGCGGTTGCGTGCCGATTGGTCTGCCACCCGAGGGAGCGGAAGACCGGAAGCGAGGGAGGGGACGAGGACGGGAGGAGAGGGGAAGGGAGGCGTTCGTGCCTGGCAGTAGCCTCCCGTCCTCACTGTCCCTTCGATCCTCCTCGGGTTTCGTTCTTTGACTTGGAGAAAGGTTCCCAATAAATTGTGGAGAGGTTTAATGAAATACACGTGCGGGAAGACGAGAAGAACCGTGGAGAATTACATATTTTTCTCCTACACTAAATAGATATATTTAGTGAACTGAATCTTCACTCTGAAAAAAACGCACTATCTTCGTTTCGATAACAAAAAGTTTTCTCTCACGAGGAGGCAAAAGGTCGAAACATCAATACCTCTTGATAAATCGATTTAAGCACTCACAACAAATAGACGCAATGGGCAAATGATGGCAGATAATTGTTCATTTTATTACTTTAAAAAGACATTATTAAAACTGTGTGTTTATACTATAAAACTGATTCATAAGACCACATGATAACACAAAGAGAGTCCACCACCATTTATTAAAAAAATCACTAAATTTGGTTGTGTAGAAAACTCAACCTTCTTTTTTGAAACGAAGTAACTAAGTGGTAGGAAATGGTGCGGTGTTTACGATGCTTCTTCTATCATTGAAATCTATACGAGGTGTTGGCTCTCCATCGTTATGCCAGCTTTATGCCAGAATAAAGAATTATGATGGAGAGCTAACACCTCGTATAGATTTCAATGATAGAAGTAACTAAGGTCTTAAGTATATAGATAGTCGTTTTGAAAACATGCACTGTCTCTAATTTCATCACATTTTCAATATTATTTGGAAAAGTTTAACCCTTCAATGCTGTAATGCCGTCTTGAGATGTCGAGTTCCTTTCACCTCTATTCGAAGATCTCCGTGTATAGATGTCATAGGATTTTCTCTTTTGCAGTGTAGAGACGGAGAGCCACAGCAGGACCGGTGGCGTACACAGCTCCACTCATTTTTTCGCGTCGTAATGCAATGCTCCAAACGCGTCGACCGGTTAAATACCAACGTTGCCAAAGAAAAGAAGAATCTAGTAAAAATGTGTTGGTTATGTGTCATGCAACATTTAAGTCTTGCGCGACCGCCCGCCGGAGTTCGGAGTGAGTGGGCTAGCTCCCCTTTGAACTCATTGTGCCGCTCCGCGCACCAATTTTCCTGCTTCTATTCAGAACAGGTCGGCCCCGCGCTGGCTATCAGATAGCGAAAGCTCTTCGTAACTGAAAGACAATCGGAATACACAGATGCGAAAAAATCCCAAGCAACCGAATTAGCTTCGAGTTTCCTTCTTGAACGTTTCATTCATTCATCCTAATGTAATGGTTACATCACAAAGAGAAATTCTAATCTTATTCCCCAAAAAGGGAGACATTAAAATCATGCTACTATAATTTATGTATTTTATAAACGTTTCTGCTTTCTGCCTTTACTCATGCTTTTCCATGTTCTGCTTTCTGTTGGATCATATAAACTGTAATTTCACGCAACGTATTCGACGAATAATACATTTACGGCTACTAGACATCTTCACCATTTCCTCGTACATTTTCGAGACCTACAGTACTTTTGGAGTTATCTTTGGCAGACCTTGGCGAAGAATTTGTGTTTGATATTCACGAAACTAACATAACAAAACAGAGAAACACGATTTATGTCGTACTATTTTCAGTTATAGAATGTATCACTACTAAACGAAAACGTAATGTTATGATCTCAAATTTCCAGTGATTATTCTGTAATTTAACATACATATGCAAAGGAAAATGTTTCATGAGTTACAAATGTACACTCACTATTTGACAAACAGGTGCCTGTTTCTTTCGACGTATTTAAATTACATGAATTGAAAATTTTGATTAAAAATAAGTATTGAATAAAAATGTTTAGTATGTGAAGCCGTTAGTCAAGTTGATTCATGTTCCCCAAACGTTTTAGTTTCTTTGCAATACCCAGTTGATTTATATGGTCGCGCCTTCCTTGAGGTACGCGTACGCCAAAGTCCATTTTGCCGCCCGCGTGCCGCAAATTTAAATTACATTTAAATTTAAATTTTATAATTACAACACACGCCGTAGAAATCACGTGCATCAAGTGTCAGTATCAACAGCTCAGTACAAGAAATCAACATACAATACATGTACGTTACTTTACAACGCATTGCCAAATGACATAAAACAATTAAAGTCGGTATACAAATTTAAGTTTAAAGTAAAATCTTTTCTGCTGCAAAACTGTTTCTATACAATTAGAGACTATACTGATCGTGAAAAAGAAAAATAATGTAACAAAACAAAGATATATAATGAATTAGTTTATGTTTGCATTGTATACATTTAAAAAATATTTAATACGCCTGTAACAAGTAATGTACTTCAGCTTCCGGGTCAATGACCCCCATCTCGATCAGGTTTTTGTCCAGTTTCCCTGATCCTTAGAGCAAATCCTGAGATGGCCCCTTGTTTTGCTTCTGGACGTAAATGTAGCTTCACTGTGCGCACGTTTTGTTGAGCACTCCTTTTGCTTGTAGTTCATTTACAGTTGAAATTGATTTTCTATAACTCGGGAAAAAACATTTTTCAAATATCTTTATTTTTCTAAAATAGTCATTTTCTAAATTAATTTTTTCGTTTTTTTTAATATAAAATTCTGGCCCTCAAGAAAATGTGCGCAGATAAATTTCTTTCCCCACACGTCATATACAGTTTTTACTGTTTTTTTGACAAAAAAATAAAATAAAATAAAATAAAAAAAATAAATTAACACTTTCTAATCAATAATTGAATACTTAAAAACAAAGTAAGAGCCATTTTCATACTTTCGAGAAAAATGTGTTAATATATAGGTTAAACTTATTGGCACACACAACTCCTGCCATTTATAATGACCTCGTAACATTATCAAGAAATGCGTCAGAACTTCGGTTCTTATACGAGTTTTCGGTTCTTATCTCGTATATGTTATATTTATATTTATGTTGTAGGGATTGTTTAATTCTACACTATTCTGGTAAAAATGTCAGTATAACAGTAATGGCACTTAAAAATTTTTTAAGTCTTCAAATTATAAAGTGTAAGTGTACTTGTATGAAAGCTGAAAATACCATTTGTTGTAAAGAATGAACCTAAACTAGGGCACTGGTAATTTGTATTTGAATTGGTGTTTCTGCGCAGTATTTTGCTGTGCAACGACGCTTTCACTATGCGTAACTGCGCAATCAGTTGAAACAAACACGGTAAAACTGGTAATTGGAACGAAATAATAAGTAGAGACGCCCGAGAAACATGGAAATGTTTTCACGTGTTGTTAAGTTTAATTACGCAATGAAAACAATTTCTGTTGAAATCGAGAATATTGTTCGTTTCCTTTTTTATTTAAAAACACTTCAGTAATGTAATAAATTAATAATGACAGGTTTAAATTAATACCGTAAATAATAATACCGTAAATTAATATACCGTAAATATAATATGGATGAATATAAATGAATAAATAAATTATGCAAAAAAATGTGATACACATGCATGCGAAAATATGTGTGTTACTCCATGTGTATTTTTGTTTATTACTTTTAATTGGAGAATTCCTTTTTTATTTGTGTAAAAATACCTTCTCAGGATCCTTCTACTTAACTCAAAAACTTTTTTTCATAGAAGAGTCGTTATTTCTTTCAAACTATATAACTTCTTCATGCCTTATCATTATCGAACTCATGTAGATTAAGTTTTGTACCGTCCACTAACTCTTGTTGCATCTCGCTGTACAGAGACTTCAGTAGCGAGTAACTATATTATGTAGAATACCTGATACCTCACATAAATACAAAGGTTTTGGGGTTAAAATTGCAGCCTTTCTATTTTATTTTTACTTCTTCCTTTTCTTTATTTTATTCTTTTCCTACTTCTTCCTGTGTTAGTGTACTCCTTCTTTTCCTTTTTCTCCTCCGTATCTTTTTTCTTCATCCCATTCTTCTTTTTCTCTTATTTTTGGTTTCTTCTATTTATTGTTCTCCTTCTTTCATTTCAACTTTCTCTCCTATTTTTCTCATCTTTTCTTTCTTATCTTAATATCTTCTCTTAATTATCAGAGGTCACTGAATGAGAAATCGTAAATTGCGTGATCATCAAGCTTTATAAAACAAGTGGGAGACGACAACGATTCACTGCGCACACATACATTTATTAACCGATTTTTTGTTCGAGGGTTTGAGTGTATTGTATTTTATACTTTCTTATATTAGGTTTAGTAAAATTTTGATAACAAACAACAATAATATAGCATAATTTAAGCATTATTTTTTATTTATTTTATTAACATATTACAGAAAGGTTAAATTGTTAGTACATTGCAATATTTAATAGTGAAATCACTAATTACTATTCATTTCTGAAAAAAACAATTAACCTTCTATACCTCTGTCAAAAGTTTAACACGCTTTAACTACCTCTCTGCCCACAGTTTTTATCCTTACTTCTTCCCACTTCTTACTTTGTCCGTAGGCTTCGGGAATTCCCAGTCCATCTCCTCACTGTAAGCTGAGCGCGCCACCGCCGGTCGAGGCTCATATCGATTAAAGTCGATTCGGCGGGCGCTACCCGTCGCGCATATTGACGAGGCGATGTAAATTCCGTATGTAGGTTAGGCGCGGCATCTGCATGATATCGATATTCGCCGGCTGCCCTCGTCCAGTCTCACCGCTGCCGCTCCAAGTACTTGCCGTCACCTCTACCCCAGCGGCCCGTTCACGGAGCAAATAGTTCAGTCAGATGCTGTGGCTTTGCAAAGTTTTCTCTCGTCACAGATCGTTTGCCGTTTATTCATTCTGTTTTCTCCTCCATAATATCCTAATCCAACTCAGGGTTCCTGACAGTGTCGCAATTATTCGCTCAGAATCCACTGCTGACTGGATTTGTATGGATTTGTGACGTCCACCCCACAACAGCGTTTATGAATGGGAAGTCTTAGAGTTCGAATCTCGATGGTGGTAGCATAGATAATCGGATTATGCCACTGACTGGAAGTAAATTCTTGCTGCTGGCTACTCTGCCCAGTAAGTTTTGCGTGGTGTCTTGTAAATACCAGGCAAATGCCAGATCATTACCTTAACAAATGGACCACAGTCCACGTACGATCTTTCCTTCCTCATCTTGTCCCCTCCCCTCCTCTACGCACAAACTATCTGTCCAAACTATCACTCACATCGGGAGAACAGTCTGGAGTGTTGAGTTTGTAGGGGTTGAGACTACGCCTCCATCTTAGAGATATCTGGAGGGAAAAACCCCCGCTAGTTGACGTGTAGGCCGGGGTCAGATCGTTCTTGTGAGGAAAAATCACTTACCGAGATATAATGTGCACAACACTTACGGGACTAATCACCAAATCTCCGTTTACGCGTAAGAATACACGTAATAATCTAACCGATGGATTTGTCGCATATTCTCTCTCTGTTTTTACTCAGAAGATTCAAATTCTGTCTAGAGCTCATCTTGCAGATACTTCTCTTCTTAATTATGTGGCAATAGCGACAGAAGCCGCTGCTGACGTGTGTGGTCGGGATTGTTGGTGGTCCACGCCATCGTTTTTGTATGTTATCCAATTCATGGTGCTTTCTTGTCTCACCCAAAGTGTCAATTATTACGTAACGTATGAGTTTTCAAACTCGCAGAGTACGCGCCAACGTTCTGTAGCAGTTCCAATTACAAGCCGCTTCCGTTTCCCCATACGCGGAATCGTCATTCAATTACGCTGCTTGCAAATCAGATGGCGTTCTCAATGGTATGTGGGATAGCTGTCTTGCCTATTACGTACTTACGTAGTAAAGGGAAAGTATTGTAATACAACAGAAAGTGGCGAGTTTTCGCCAGAAAACTCTTATTGTGGGACATTGATAGAGAGAAAATCGACCCATTTTTTCCTAAATGTAGTATTTTTTCCGGATAGACACGATATGACGCAAGTTTTATTTTCGTTGAAGTCATATAGTTCTAAATGTTGAAAACGATGTTTTAAATGTTGTTCTAAATTATGAAAAATACTCATACAACTGAGCATTCAAAGTAAAATATCTCAAAGCTGTTTTCTAGGTACTGTTATATCTCGAAAAAATAGATATTCAATATTATTATTATTACTACTATTATAATTATTATCATTGAGTATGAATATTATTAATAAATTATTTTCAGCACTGCACTAATACAAAAAATGAGAATGAATTACAAAGTAGTAGATATATTACTTTGATATTTGAAAATGTATTATGTTGAATGCTCAATAACATGGATGTTAGGGAAAAATATTGTAATTTTTTAAATTCTAAGCTTATATATTTAACTACGTCTATTTTCTTTCAGGTGAGTGAAAGAATGATATGTAGGAGGTTACACAATGCTGTTATGGTGAGTATAATTTATATTTATATTATTTTATTTATTATATTTCTGCAAAATATTATATCGTAATACATGTATAAAGAGAAGATAACTTTCTAGTTCCAAGTCAATAATCTCTGCAAGCACTAAACCAAAATCGATCAATAGGATAGGAAAGGACTGTTTGTTTATTTTAGATTTAATTGTCTAAACCGAAAAGTTCGTTTTTAAAATTGATAGTTTTCCTTCTCTCTATTTACATATAAAAAGTATAAAATTAATCTCTGCCAAATGTATTAAGTTCACAAGAGATATGAAATAATTATTGAAAAAAGTCATTTGCGTTTGCGTTTGGTTTTGTCGTAAAAAGGTATAAATGCACATATGTATTTTGTATGGGTTATTTGTTTAATTGCAGTAAATTAAGCATAATCATGACGTATTTGGGGTAATGCGAGCAAAAGTAAAACATATATTGGATGATTTACGTACTGCCGATGAAACTGTGACAGATTCAATGATTTTTTGTAAGAAAGTGTTTTATGATCCTAGACAGGGAAAGAGTATCATTGGATGATGAAGGCTTCATTATTTAAGATGTTGAGAGTAACACTGGCAAGAGAAAAAATATAATTTTGGTAAAAGAGGTATGGGAAAAATGTATTTCGAGGAAATGAACGTGTTTCAACGTTGTGTTTCAAGGTTGCTGAAAATAGAAGCAACGAGATAATTTTGAATAACAGAAAATATTTTGCTGAGCCGGAATTCACTGTGATATTGTATTGTTGGAGATTAATATTAATAATTATTGTTTAACAGATTATTAGATCCTTTCCATAAAACCCTATTTCTCAAGGACCCTAAAAAGCGAACTTAAATACATTGAAAAGAACTGTAAGTGTAATTGAGTGTCAGTTATCTCAGAGTGGCAATAAAGGTCATTTTAAACCTTTATTATGAAAAATAAGAACAAAAATTTTTTTCAATGTGCCAATTCGTTAAAAGTATTGGTATAATACATAAAACTCCACAAGAGTTATATACGTGCGTACATGTATTTTTAGTTTAGATTGGTTTATTAGTTTTAGTTATAAATAAGTGAATTTTGAGGGAAAGGAACAGCAGGAAGAAAAAGTGCAAACATTTTTAGTAGAAAGGTGAAGGGCGCGAGAGACGGGGAAGAGCGTTGAAGAGTTTTTCTGTCGAAAATCCGCCGATTTTTCGCGCAGCATTACATAACTTTCCCTATACTATATGTATTACCCCATATATACGTGGGTATACGGGCAAGTAAAAATGAAGGACTGGGCAGGGCGGAGGAGCGGAGGACGAGGCATGGTAAGATTTCTTTCAATGACCTTTTATTAAGTCCTATTGTATTAAAAGTCTCGAAATTTTATGAGGGGGAAGAGCAGACTAAATGGCCCGAGTCTTGCGACAAAAGAAAGTTATTTATTTATTTATTTGTTTGTTTGTTTGTTTGTTTAATTTATTTATTTTAAGGGAGGGGCGGGGCAGGGTAGAGAAGGGGAGGCAGTGCGAGGCACGGCGGCACGCTTCACGGTGGCGTGAAGCGGGACGGGGTGGGACGTGTGGGCGGGACGTGACTGGACAGGACGGGACTGGAGAGGACGGGACGGGGTCAGGCGGGGCGGGGCGTCGCGCAGCGCTGCGCGGCGCAGTGCAGCATAGTGATAGTGTGAATGATTGGTGTGAATTTGTATTCATTTTTAGAATTCCTCATTAACATTTCTCAATCCACGTTTTTTAAATGTAAAGATATTTTATCATTTATCAGTTTAGAAGACAATTATTGGGAGGCTACAAGAAATTGTGAATTGAAATATTATCTTTAATCGAATGTGATCATCTTGCGTAAATCTTATATTAAGGGATAAATCAAGCGATAAGAAAAAATAAACAAAACAAGATGTATTCATTGTATTTGCAATTCATTGTGTTTTAAACAAGTTATATAGAACAAATATCTGATATATACAGAATGAAAATAGTAAAGTAACTAAATAGTAGACAAAATTCTCATCACAGGCAATTCTCATTCATGAACATTTACTTCCATTTTAAACGTTCTAGTTCACTATAAGTAAATAAATAATTTATATTTTGATTATTATAAACCAATTTTTTTGAGTATAAGGGATGTATCCCAAATGTTTCTTTATATATTTTCTTTCGAAGTTTTCTGTGTTGTAATCGTGAGTAACAATGATTTTAATATATTTCATCTGAACGTCAACCTCAATTGCATATTATTTACAAAAAAATCTTGTTTCATGGAACGTGACAAAGTTTTACGTATCCATATTTCAAAAGATGTGTTGATTTTTGCCTTGATAAACAATTATTGAACTAAATGGGAAAATCTTATTTGAGTTGCATAACATACACAAAGTGTTATTTGTCAATGATGCTGATATAATGAAGTATTATAATATTAATTTTAGAGACTGGTGTATAAATTACGTAACATTGGTTACCATTATGACTTCAATACATGTTCACAAAAAAAATACGAATTTAATTGTAATCTCCCAGTGAAAACAGAGTGTAAATGGTAAACAATATTTTATTCGCTGTGTATGTTTAATTATTTTAGAAGGCATATTTGCATGGTGATTATTATGTAACAACGTATAATTGTGTGATTTGTAAGCAAGGGTATCATATTGAAAATTAATAATAATAATATTATTATATAACCTTTTGTCAGCCGATTAGTATAGAAATGATGTTTATTATCAATATTTTGTTGTTATAAATACGCATGCTTTTCAAAAGGCATGTCTGGCGGTGTCTGGAGGAGAATTCTAGCGGCCGGCTTCTGATTGGTAGTTTTACGTAGTTTCTCTGATCAATAACAGGCAAATGCCGGTACAGTACGCTAACAAACGGGCCACTGTCCGCGCATCTCCTTTTCCCATTCCTTGCTCTATCCCACTCCTTACTTACATATTCTTACACTTACAAGCAATACACTGCCACACGTAAACACATCGGCGTTGATGGTTTGTATGGTGTCGGCATCCATAGTGTAACGGTTAACGTAACGGGCTGTAATGCCCAAGTTCGCGGGTTCAAACCCGACTGAAGCCGTGGATTTTTAAGGGTGAAAAAATCCTTCGTAGGCCTTCTTTCGGAAGGAAGGGAAGGGAAGGGAAGTGAAGACGGCTGTCTCGTGTTAGTAGATTTACTGCATGTGCGACGACATGCGAAACGCACTGCCGCGTCCGACAACCCAGGAGAGCTCCCGTGCCCGCAAGACATTGAAATTTTTACAAGTCCCAAGCACGGGAAGCCGCCTCCGAGGCGCCGGGTCGATCTACAGGTCGCCTCCGCTTCAAGATCCTCAAGCCTAAATGAAGCCTCCGAGCGAAATTCAAATCGCCTGTTTCGACACCCGAGTAATATCTTCTTTCCGCTAGTTGGTGAAAGGAGCGTAGCAAAATTTGTGTTCATACGAAAGAGCAGGCCTCACGACCCGAGTCTCTGCACGTAAAATAAGGCATCAATTCAATTCAAAATGCCGGAAGTCCGCTCGGAAGTTTCGAGCTTGTCCCATCTGGGACGGTGCCCGCTGGTGAGTGATACCTGGTTGGGGAAAACCCGGCGGGAAGATCACCGCCATCTCCCGAAAAACACTATACTTAGCCCTTGACGCGCCAGGAATCACTAATCAATTAAAAGACACACTAACTTATTAACTATTAATGATAGTTATCATTGTTATCGGTAGTTATAATCTAACATTGAAACCAGTAAATCTTTCATTTTAATAACACAAAATTAGTTAACTTGTTCAGTGACTTATTCAGTAAGCTGAGTAAGCTTCAGATTGTCTTAAATAAAGAACCGGGTAAGTCTATTTACGCTATCTTACACCTAACAATATTTACTTGTGTAGTATAAGCCTACGAGTGATGCAAATTTCAGAATAGGTGACTTAACTAATAGAACTTCAGAATAGGTAACTTAACACCACAATTACTTCTTAATGATTTTTGAAACTTGTAATAATACCTTTATGCAGGACAAAGTAGTTGTTCTTTGAAACTTATTGCGTATGTATTAATTTTGTTTTTCTACTATCGTGTTTCTCTAGAAATTCATCTGTGGGGAAAAGGGTTAACGTCTCTGATGCCGTAGATCACACTCTTCCTTCGGTTTGATTTCAATTGAACGCTTGACTTTTTTATGTTCAGAAAGTGCTAGTGATGCTTTGAAGTTATTTGGTAGTAATCACATTTAAAGGGCAAAGATCACCAGATCGATTCACAACTCCAATAAGTGAATATGGAATCTTCCTCTTGTTTGTCATCAGTTTCGACTCGGTTTATTGCCCCACTGGCCTATAAATATATTTTATTACATTATCTGTTAACTCACCGCGACTGAATATGTTTAAAAAATTAACATTTATTTAATTTTTCCTCTTACATCAATAAATTTATCACTGGGTGTTGTCGTTCTAACGATACCTTCTTCGTAGCTGAACTTTGTAATATAGCCTTCCTCTCCAATTCTGAGTAATATTCTGATAAGGTATTGATAAGCGGCACATCCTGTCAAACATTTTCTAACAAGGGAATGATCGCGTGAAATTTTAAGTATGGTATTGCAGCTACTCCGTTCAGCAGTTCGAGTGTTGTGTGAGATGAATGCAATGAGGTCATTCCATGTCAAGTAGTCAGAGATCCCTGCGCGACCAGATTGAACTTTGGTAAGATAGTCGAGTCCTACATCAGTCAAAGTAAACTTATGTGAACTTGTACGAATAGCTTTGTAGGAAAAATAAGCAAGATATAATGGTTTGTTTGACCCTTACGCTGTTGTTAAGACTGTCACGACTATAAGTTTTCCCCTATAGTATAAGGGCATCTCAGGAGGTTTTCTTATGATCCGCTATAAGTTATTTACAACTTAAAGAGATGTTACTTAAAAAACTCTCAGATTACTGCAGAAATCTTACGAAAATTCAAATGTCTGGGTAAAACTAATCTTCCACAATAATTATGTAAGAGTAAATGTTTTTTCCACACAGATATCAATTCTTCCACATTCGGAGCATGAATTTCTTCTGATCCATTAGCGCCCGTGAGAACCGCAGTTTCTCTCTCCCGTTGCTCAGTTATCGCTCGAGCAGCGCATTTAGCAATTCTTTTACATTTCCAGTACGTTTTTCTTTGTATCTAGGAATGTCTGTAATATAAAAATCCATTTATATGTACAAACTTTTGTGTTATAAAAAGTAATTATTTCAGCAATCGTTTAAACTACATAAACTATGTAACGAGGAATATTAAAATGAGTAAAATTTGTATACATTGCAGTCATAGCAAAGACTTAGAATGGAAATTATTGTTTTGGAAAAAAGATGCCGCGGAAACGTTCCATTGGAATAAAATACTTAGGGAAATCGGATGATTTAGAAGACTTTTTTGGAATTAAATGTTTAGAATATATATTTTGGTAATCTGTCCTCCAAGCAGCCCCTTAATATTAAATTCTTAAATTATATGAGACCGCCTGTAATAAATGTGGAAAAATGAGAAAACTGACAGAATGAATTAATCTTACCAATACCCATAAACGTTCTCAACAATATCCATAAACGTTCCGCTTCCAATACTCATAAACGTCCCGGGACCATAGGATAGCGAAACCAACGTGCTTCCTGAATTGTTTTTCTTGTCTCGTCTCCCTCCCCTTCCCACTCACCCTTTACATTGTCACTCCCCATTCTTCAGTTCTGGTTTCCGCCAAACGAACCTCGGAGAATGCCGCGCTAGAAACCAACATTTATCTTTCCAAACAACTTCCCTCTTCCCCTCCCAATTCCTTCTCCTCTCACGGTTCCCATCCCATTCTCATCCCTCCACGTCTTTTCCCCTCCACTCGTACACTTTCTCACCTGGCGCTTCGCCCCATCTGCTGTTCTCCTCGTTCTATCCTAGCGGCAGCTTCCCCATCTGTTTCGCGTTTCCCATGCTCCCTCCTGACACCCTTACCTCCCACCTCCCCCACTCAACTGATGTCCCCGCAGTGTCTCTGACCGTGAGGTTCTAGGTTCGTGCCTCGACAGTGGCAGGATTGTTGACACTAGATGTAGCTAAGTCGAGTTTAGAAACTGTCTGGAGGAGAATTCTAGCGGTCGACCTACTCTGATCGTTAGTTTTCGTAATTTCCTCCGATCAACACCAGGCAAATGCCGGAGCAGTACCCTAACAAACGGGCCACGGACCGCGCGCGATCTTTCCTTCTCATCTTTCTCCTAAAACTCACCCCTTTCTTGCACACACACGCACTTACCTGCACTACACTACCACACATGACGGGAGACCGCTCGGGATATTAGAGCTTGTCCCGGCTGAGGCGGTGGCCACGCTGGTGAGTGATATCTGATACGGAAAACCCCACTGGCGACGCTAGGTCAGACTGCGTCGGATCGCACCATCCAGCGAGGGAAGATCACCGCCGTCACCTGAGGACACCATGCACCACACTTACGGGACTAATGAACTTAGTACAGTTGACTATTTCAATTCAAAAAACACCGGCACGACCCTCTTCCCCCCCTCAACTCCCCTCCATCCATGACCTGCGCCCCCCTCCCAGCTCCATCCCGCACCCCATCCATCGCTCGAATGACCTCCCTGCCCCGTCGGAAGGGGAGGCTAATTATCTTCTCCAGCGGCCCAGACGAGTTTCCGCGAACTCCCCGATCGATACCAGCGCAAGATTAGCTTCTGAGCTCCTCAAAAAATGATTAATATGCGCTCGATCAGCGCCCGAAGCCCCGCGGTCCGTCTCAATTAGGACGGACGGAAGGTCGGGACGGATCTCTCGCGTGATTTGCGGCGACTATATGCTTTTCTTCCCGTCAGAGCCAAGCGAGCGTGAAGTTGGAATGGCTTCATAATAGAAATTGGCGCTTGTACTCGCTTCACGCTCGGATTCACTTCACTGATTCTTTTCATTAATAGTTCAGTTTTTGCAAGTATATTGCTTCCTAAAACCTTTCCTTTTATTCAACATATTTTAATGTCATTTTTTCGTTATGTCCAATGTAACTTAGTGGAAATCACTGTGAAAATAGAGTTTCATTCCAGGCATATTTCAAAATACTGATAATTATTAAGTAAGGGAAGGCTGGTATTTCAATTAAATTCACATGCAACCAACCGTTCAAGATATTAAAATGTCCAACGAAACTAAGGATGTACAAGAAATGTGTGCCTATTGTTTAGGTATTTCACTTAACACTCACAATATATATATTGTGATGGAACTACTCACAAAATGGAGGCGCCGACACACTTATGGTGTGACAGTCGTCCCAAGTCGCAGGAGGGGACACGCGCTGAATTTATTTAAAAAGGGCGCCAAGCGCATGCCCACTTACCTGCTTAATGTCGCCGGCGTTGAGCGTCTCAGGGGTGAGCGCCCTGGGTCGAAGGGTTGCATTTGGTGGTTTCTTAAGATTTAGAATAATAACACTTTGCTATGGTATTAATTGGTTCACCCGACCAAATGGCGGGGACTAATTTATTCAAAAAATTAAACGAAGAGAAACTGTTCAGGTTGATGCTGGGTTATTGTCACTTTAGTAGCCGATTAATGAATGATGGTGATGACAACTTACAATCTGTGATGTTAGATGGTAATGTCACCGCGACTGGATTGCTCGCCGAGCGACGGAGAAGTGTAGTCGGACCCTCAGGAGGCGATGCCGGAACGTTGCAAGGTTGGCCTCCGATTGCCTCCGGGGTGATGACTCCGGCGCACGGGACGTCGGCGGTGGATGACCGGGCGGTCGCGACGTGATGCTCGCGCGCGTCTCAGGCCGTCACACGACACCTGGACCGCGTATGACGCTCGAAGCCAAACTTTGGCTATTCGGAATTAATTCCGTGAAGACCGGGCAAGTTTCGCAGTGGTCGGCTCAGTGTGTGCCTTACCCACTGCTGCTGTTCCCTTTCTACCGCAGGTTTCATTAACTGACTAATATTCGGTGGCTTTCTTAACTACCACTGTTAATCTACTCAAACTTTACTTGTTGGTTTCTATCTCCATACGACTTCTCCTGCACGACCGTCCTCTCTAGCGTCTGTCGCCCGTCCTCTCTCTGGCCTCGCTCGCCCGTCTGTCCCTTTCGTTTTTTCGAAAAAATCTCAAAGTGCTCACGTGCTTCCTGCCTAGTGATTTTATTGGTCGGATTTGAACTTCTCGAACCTTCTATTTCATCAACGGTGCCTTCTGGTTGTTCATTGGCCGGCATTGTTAGGCCGGAGGAGCGCGCACGTGTCCCTTCTGCTTTGGCATGTGATGATTTTATAGGCTTTTAGAGGATTATTGAGCCGGGTGCGATCGCCAAGTCGCTAAAATGGTTGTTCCGGCTGTCGATCATCCAGTATTGTTGGACAAAGGGTAAGATTTATTGTTAGGGGCTTCTGGAGAACTTGGGCCGTTGGGCGGAACTAAATCGGGTCGCGGTGGACGCGTGGCCCTTTCCAACTTCCGGTAATTTGGCGTGACGCGGGGGTGAGAGGGTGCGATGGTCACCCGACGCATCGCGGTATTGTCAGTAAAAGGGTATAATTGATAGTTGAAAGTTTATGGGGGGCTTGAGCGGCTGGGCGGGGGGCGCGTAGTTCTTTCCTGCCGTCCGGTAATTTGGCGTGACGCAAGGGTGG